>JASFAT010000742.1:0-439786 GCA_031353405.1 Baronia brevicornis
TATAAATATTAGGTACAAATAAGTTTCCGCGGTTTGTCAAAAGATGGCCCCACCAGAAGGTTATGGAGAAATTGTCAGATGTAAAACGTAATATCCCAAGTTTAGTCATCTGGCAACACCATAACCTTAAAGTACTAGTGATTCCGTATCAGCATCACGTAATTTTTTTCGTGCAAAAATGTCAAGTTTTATTCCGAATAAGCATCATTTGCGGGAACTTTTGATTTACTTCTTTAATGTGAAAAAATCTGCAGCTGAGGCGCATCGATTGCTTCTAGAAGCATATGGTGAAGCTGCTTTAAGTGAGAGAAGTTGTCAGGAATGGTTTCAAAAGTTTAAGAACGGTGAGTTTGACGTTAAAGACAAAGAACGCAGTGGAAGGCCGAAAGTGTACGAAGACATGGAATTAGAAGTACTATTGGAGGAAGATTCGTCCCAAACGCAAAAAGAACTTGCACTTACTCTACAAGTGACTCAACAAGCAATTTCACATCGTTTAAAATCGTTAGGAATGATTCAAAAACAAGGAAATTGGGTTCCATATGAACTAAAGCCGAGAGACGTTGAACGCCGATTATGCATGAGTGAAATGCTGCTTGCCAGGAATAAAAAAAGAGTTTTTTGCATCGTATAGTCACTGGTGACGAAAAATGGATTCACTACGATAATCCAAAGAAGAGAAAGTCATGGGTTAAGCCCGGCGAACCATCAACATCGACAGCTAAGCCGAATATTCATGGAAAAAAACTCATGCTGTGTATTTGGTGGGATCAGCTTGGTGTCGTGTATTATGAATTGCTGAAACCAAGCGAAACCATTACTGGAGCTCTCTACCGAACACAATTGATGAGATTGAGTCGGGCACTTAAGGAAAAACGCGCCCATTACTACTCCAGACACGACAAAATTATTCTTTTACACGATAATGCTCGTCCACATGTTGCGGCGCCGGTAAAAACATACTTGGAAACACTCAACTGGGAAGTTTTACCCCACCCGCCGTATTCACCAGACTTAGCCCCTTCTGATTATCACCTGTTCCGGTCGATGGCACATGGTCTGTCTGAGCAGCGCTTCACATCATATGAAGACACCAAAAATTGGGTAGATTTGTGGATAGCGTCAAAAGATGAAGAGTTTTTTCGACGGGGTATCCGAATGTTGCCAGAAAGATGGGGAAAAGTAGTGGCAAATGATGGAAAATACTTTGAATAAAACGTAATGTACTTTTCCTTTACAATAAATTCCTAATTTTTTATAAAAAACTGCGGAAACTTATTTGTACACCTAATATATATATATATATATACATATATATATATATATATATATATACATATATATATATACATATATATATATATATATATATATATATATATATATACATATATATATATATATATATATATATATATATATATATATATATATATATATATATATATATATATATATATATATATCTTTCTGAACGATGCGCCACTATAGTGATTTTCGGGAATGTCATCTTCCAGAAAGATGGGACACAACAGTGTCGCACTGTAGGAGTACACTCGCTCGCCTTTTAAATTAAATAATCGTTTTCACATATTGTTACATACTTGTTTTGCATACACAACTGCCATACAGATAAATAGGCTCTGGCAAAATTTAACCGTGCCTAAAAGGTTAAGGCGTTGAAGTGAAATGAAATAAATGCGTGTATTGTGTCTTTTTAAGTTGACTGCAAAACTCCATGCAAGTTTTTTGGTAGAACGGCAACCATTTTATCAAGGCGTATCGCGAAAAGCTGAATTAACAATTCAAGATACTTGATATCATTTAGGTCACACTGAAAATCGACGCTGTGGCTTGCCGCGGCCTTTTGTTGAGTGTGGCCTTTTTCGTAATCCATATGCAGTTAATATAATTGACTGCAGGTCTACTACTATATATATATATATATATATATATATATATATCTATATGTATATATGTATATATGTATATATATATATATATATATATATATATATATATATATATATATATATATATATATATTCACGCCTATCCCCCACAGGGGTTGGCAGAGACCACAGAGCTCCGTCCGCTAACAATCATCGCAGCGAACGGCTCTCCATTGGTCGCTTTTCTCCCTCGTGAGATTCAGGACGTGACGGGTGGCGAACCACGTCGCCGTCATTTTCAACAAATTAGGTATATTAAATTCGTCTTTAGTAAATCCCACGAGTCGCAAGAGACGATGGAGGTCAGCCACAGCAGAGCCCACATGCTGAGGTAAGGCACCACAGTACCCGGGAGAGCCCGATCCCGAGACGGTCGGCACGCTTGCGACTAAGCTCGCCCCTAGCCACACATCCATTGGCACGGCAGACCGTGGATTGGCGGAGAGGAAGGGAGAAGGATAGAGAGGAAAGGAAATGCGGATTGGGGGGGTTACCAGACTTGGAATAAATATTCATAATCCATACATATATTTATTCCGATGCGGGGATCGAACCCGCGACCATTGACTCCGCGGGCGGAAGGCCCCGCCACTGAGCCAATTGGTCGTTTTATTTAATATGTATATCTCAATCATATTTCAATTATTGTAAGCCATACGCGAAAAACAAAATAATAAAAGTTGTAAAGCGTGGGGCGTATACACCCCACGCGGCACGGAATGTATTAATATACTACTAAAATAATACTCACTTGTCGCCATCATGCGTCCACCATACGCTCGTCACTTTAATATATCAGGTATCATTCATGGTCATTGAACCTTAAACAAAAGAGATAAGGTTATCATAATTGAATGCTGAGTCGACAAGGAAGATTAGATTCTATTGGTATGTAATACAAGTTCATCGCAATAGGAAATAATATACAGTGAACCCGCGTTAATCCGGGCCCTGACTAATCCGGCGCCCCCTGTAATCCGACATGCCTATCACTGTTGATTGTAGACAAAAATTTCGGCGAATATTCACTAATATACGATAGGTTGTAACTTGTATGCACCACCATTGTTTGTTCACGTTAGTACTATAGCACTCACGATGTTATTTATATATGTTGACAGTCGTAACTTTTACTTAGCTAAGAGATTTACTTAGCTAAGATCCGCGACAAGCAAACAGAAACGAAAGAAGTGGATTCGCGGGGAACTTGAACTAAATCTTACAGAAAAAATGGCCGTCAGCAACTCTGAACCTCCCAATCACTATAAAACATCTTATATTAGCTAAGTAAAAGCTCTGACTGTCCACATAGTGATGGATTTCCGCAAAGTAACGCCTGACTCCATTAATCACATTATTTTTATAATAAAATATATATTTTTATAATTTAATAAATTCCACATTCATATTATACGTGTACATTATAATGTAGTATAATTATTAGTTCAAATAGTATCTTTGATTTGTAATTTGTTGGATTCAAAAAATTGTGGACTACATATAATCCGACAAATTGGATAATCACACATCCAGTTCCACGGGTTAACTGTACTTGGTTAACACAAAATTAGTTCTTGGCATAACTTACCATGAGTATTCTACAAGGTAAGTTTGGGTAAGAATAACAGTGGATAAGCAGTATCTGAGTAATAAAAAGCAATATGTCAAAGCCTATATCATGCTTGGGAATTATGGCAACACCCCTCATTTATGAAAGCCATTGTCTGATAATAAACAGTAATAGCTGTATGGACTGATTGATTAATAATGAGCTTGAAGTAGTACAGTTTTAAGTCTACTCAGCAGTTGTCAGCAGGTGTGCGAAGGCACGCATTATGCTATTATATAAGTACGTAAGACAAATATATTAATTGTATTGTTGAATTCAAAATATGCTCATGAAAAAATTGATAAATATAAATATATATTTTTTTATCATCAGATGATCTGCTTACTTTTTTATGGGATAAGGAGGCAAAAGAGCAAGTGTCTCGCCTGATGGAGAGCAATCAACACCGCCCATAGACATCTCCAACACCATAGACATCATAATGCAATCTTTAAGATATGAGTGGGCTTGTTCTTTGAAATGCCCATGACCATATTGATTCAGAAATACCGGTGAAAACAGCTGGTTCCATAAAATGGTGGAGTAAATCCCATTATTACATATCATAATATTACTTTTTATTGTACTCATTTATTTACTCTATTTATTATTATATTCTTTATACTTCTTTGACGTCAAAACCATTGTTATGGTTGTTATTATTTTATAATAGTCTTAGTATGTCACATATAATTTTTATATCATCCCAGTCAAGGAATTAAACTGGCTCCTTATATATTACTGGTTTATGTAGTAGCTCCACATATACTTGAAGATGTCTTGCTTTAAAGTAAAACATATTCCTAGTTGTCGTTTGTAACTAATTTTTTTATGGAAGCAATATGTAAATGAGTAAGTCACTTGATTATAAAAAACCATGGTCATCCGTGATACTAAAGACACCACAGATGCATTGCCTACCTTAAGATAAGGATGTGAGTAATAGAAAAGATAGGATTTAAAAGTAAAGCCGATTCTCACCATCACCATGGCTTTATCACTGCTTGTATGATTACCTCCTTATGAAAAAGATGTTTGATAATGGAAAATGAGTTGGATGATAAGGGAAAGATATTTCTCAAAGCTCGTAAGAAATATATGTTTTGTAATTTTTTATCAAAAAATTCTACAAACATTTAGCTGCTATGTGGTTCTAATAAATATATATAAATAATGATATATCAATGACATTGATAACAATCAGATGCCCATTTTATTTAATTTAAGCATCTTATCCATTGACAGTACTTGAAACGTACAATAAATAGATAATTTAATCCATACTGACAAATATAGAAAACCTTATCTTTTATCAAAAACTTTTGATTGCAACTGTTCCTACCGAATTTAATGACCATACATATGAAATAATTTATATAGTTATCACAGTCACTCGCTGTTATTTGTAATACATTACTGATTATGACGTTTTTGTTGAAAGGTCGTTCTCGCCTTTGTTTCTTTGTCTTTGCACTTGGCAGGAGATGTCAGATTTCGATGAGTAGAAAAATGTTCATTGCGATTCTGTGAAGCCGTGATATAAAATACCACCTATACTTTAATGATTTTTGTGATAAAAATGCAGTGAATTGATTAAGAGTGCTTTTATATATTGAAATAGTTATATGTTGGTTAGGTATAGTACAGACTTGTTAATTTAGAAAGTACACTCAACCCTGGGTTTGTTATTATTTATCGTGGTATTCCTCAGTTGTGAGTAAAACGTTTATGTGCTCTAAATAGAAGTTAATAACTTTAAACATATGTTGTGAGTATTGTATGATTCATAAAAACACTATATATAGTATTAAAAATTTAAAATTATAATCGCTTTCACTTTCTCTTGAATGAAAGATACATTAATTTTTTTGCACCACACGTTTAGTTAATTAAAATCTAACTCATTAGAATAAAATAAAAATAGTTCAAATCAAATAAATGGTAAAAGTGTTAGATAAATTATCCATGTTTTAGCACAATATTAAAAGTTAAATCTAGCTAGATTTATTAATATATTTTTTCACATTGTGATGTCAAAACATAATTTCCGGGCAATTTTTAGAATAAATGTTCTACATATTTTTTTAAATAAAACTTAATTATTGAAATATGTGGTAAACTTATATTGTGGCAATAAAGCTTTATAATATTTTTGGTTCATTTAGGAAGCAAATAATTCATTATTTAGTTTCTGCCATTTATATCATATATTTTCAAGTAAAACATTGTGATAACTATATAAATTATTTCATATGTATGGTCATTAAATTCGGTAGGAACAGTTGCAATCAAAAGTTTTTGATAAAAGATAAGGTTTTCTATATTTGTCAGTATGGATTAAATTATCTATTTATTGTACGTTTCAAGTACTGTCAATGGATAAGATGCTTAAATTAAATAAAATGGGCATCTGATTGTTATCAATGTCATTGATATATCATTATTTATATATATTTATTAGAACCACATAGCAGCTAAATGTTTGTAGAATTTTTTGATAAAAAATTACAAAACATATATTTCTTACGAGCTTTAAGAAATATCTTTCCCTTATCATCCAACTCATTTTCCATTATCAAACATCTTTTTCATAAGGAGGTAATCATACAAGCAGTGATAAAGCCATGGTGATGGTGAGAATCGGCTTTACTTTTAAATCCTATCTTTTCTATTACTCACATCCTTATCTTAAGGTAGGCAATGCATCTGTGGTGTCTTTAGTATCACGGATGACCATGGTTTTTTATAATCAAGTGACTTACTCATTTACATATTGCTTCCATAAAAAAATTAGTTACAAACGACAACTAGGAATATGTTTTACTTTAAAGCAAGACATCTTCAAGTATATGTGGAGCTACTACATAAACCAGTAATATATAAGGAGCCAGTTTAATTCCTTGACTGGGATGATATAAAAATTATATGTGACATACTAAGACTATTATGCGCACCTTTAAATAAAATAATAACAACCATAACAATGGTTTTGACGTCAAAGAAGTATAAAGAATATAATAATAAATAGAGTAAATAAATGAGTACAATAAAAAGTAATATTATGATATGTAATAATGGGATTTACTCCACCATTTTATGGAACCAGCTGTTTTCACCGGTATTTCTGAATCAATATGGTCATGGGCATTTCAAAGAACAAGCCCACTCATATCTTAAAGATTGCATTATGATGTCTATGGTGTTGGAGATGTCTATGGGCGGTGTTGATTGCTCTCCATCAGGCGAGACACTTGCTCTTTTGCCTCCTTATCCCATAAAAAAAGTAAGCAGATCATCTGATGATAAAAAAATATATATTTATATTTATCAATTTTTTCATGAGCGTATTTTGAATTCAACAATACAATTAATATATTTGTCTTACGTACTTATATAATAGCATAATGCGTGCCTTCGCACACCTGCTGACAACTGCTGAGTAGACTTAAAACTGTACTACTTCAAGCTCATTATTAATCAATCAGTCCATACAGCTATTACTGTTTATTATCAGACAATGGCTTTCATAAATGAGGGGTGTTGCCATAATTCCCAAGCATGATATAGGCTTTGACATATTGCTTTTTATTACTCAGATACTGCTTATCCACTGTTATTCTTACCCAAACTTACCTTGTAGAATACTCATGGTAAGTTATGCCAAGAACTAATTTTGTGTTAACCAAGTACAGTTAACCCGTGGAACTGGATGTGTGATTATCCAATTTGTCGGATTATATGTAGTCCACAATTTTTTGAATCCAACAAATTACAAATCAAAGATACTATTTGAACTAATAATTATACTACATTATAATGTACACGTATAATATGAATGTGGAATTTATTAAATTATAAAAATATATATTTTATTATAAAAATAATGTGATTAATGGAGTCAGGCGTTACTTTGCGGAAATCCATCACTATGTGGACAGTCAGAGCTTTTACTTAGCTAATATAAGATGTTTTATAGTGATTGGGAGGTTCAGAGTTGCTGACGGCCATTTTTTCTGTAAGATTTAGTTCAAGTTCCCCGCGAATCCACTTCTTTCGTTTCTGTTTGCTTGTCGCGGATCTTAGCTAAGTAAATCTCTTAGCTAAGTAAAAGTTACGACTGTCAACATATATAAATAACATCGTGAGTGCTATAGTACTAACGTGAACAAACAATGGTGGTGCATACAAGTTACAACCTATCGTATATTAGTGAATATTCGCCGAAATTTTTGTCTACAATCAACAGTGATAGGCATGTCGGATTACAGGGGGCGCCGGATTAGTCAGGGCCCGGATTAACGCGGGTTCACTGTATATTATTTCCTATTGCGATGAACTTGTATTACATACCAATAGAATCTAATCTTCCTTGTCGACTCAGCATTCAATTATGATAACCTTATCTCTTTTGTTTAAGGTTCAATGACCATGAATGATACCTGATATATTAAAGTGACGAGCGTATGGTGGACGCATGATGGCGACAAGTGAGTATTATTTTAGTAGTATATTAATACATTCCGTGCCGCGTGGGGTGTATACGCCCCACGCTTTACAACTTTTATTATTTTGTTTTTCGCGTATGGCTTACAATAATTGAAATATGATTGAGATATACATATTAAATAAAACGACCAATTGGCTCAGTGGCGGGGCCTTCCGCCCGCGGAGTCAATGGTCGCGGGTTCGATCCCCGCATCGGAATAAATATATGTATGGATTATGAATATTTATTCCAAGTCTGGTAACCCCCCCAATCCGCATTTCCTTTCCTCTCTATCCTTCTCCCTTCCTCTCCGCCAATCCACGGTCTGCCGTGCCAATGGATGTGTGGCTAGGGGCGAGCTTAGTCGCAAGCGTGCCGACCGTCTCGGGATCGGGCTCTCCCGGGTACTATGGTGCCTTACCTCAGCATGTGGGGCTCTGCTGTGGCTGACCTCCATCGTCCCTTGCGACTCGTGGGATTTACTAAAGACGAATTTAATATACCTAATTTGTTGAAAATGACGGCGACGTGGTTCGCCACCCGTCACGTCCTGAATCTCACGAGGGAGAAAAGCGACCAATGGAGAGCCGTTCGCTGCGATGATTGTTAGCGGACGGAGCTCTGTGGTCTCTGCCAACCCCTGTGGGGGATAGGCGTGAATATATATATATATATATATATATATATATATATATATATATATATATATATATATATACATATATACATATATACATATAGATATATATATATATATATATATATATATATATATATAGTAGTAGACCTGCAGTCAATTATATTAACTGCATATGGATTACGAAAAAGGCCACACTCAACAAAAGGCCGCGGCAAGCCACAGCGTCGATTTTCAGTGTGACCTAAATGATATCAAGTATCTTGAATTGTTAATTCAGCTTTTCGCGATACGCCTTGATAAAATGGTTGCCGTTCTACCAAAAAACTTGCATGGAGTTTTGCAGTCAACTTAAAAAGACACAATACACGCATTTATTTCATTTCACTTCAACGCCTTAACCTTTTAGGCACGGTTAAATTTTGCCAGAGCCTATTTATCTGTATGGCAGTTGTGTATGCAAAACAAGTATGTAACAATATGTGAAAACGATTATTTAATTTAAAAGGCGAGCGAGTGTACTCCTACAGTGCGACACTGTTGTGTCCCATCTTTCTGGAAGATGACATTCCCGAAAATCACTATAGTGGCGCGTCGTTCAGAAAGAAAACATTCCCGAATATCACTATAGTGGCGCATCGTTCAGAAAGAGAACATTCGCGAAAGCTACTATAGTGGCGCGTCGTTCAGAAAGAATATTCGCGAAAGCTATTATAGTGGCGCATCGTTCAGAAAGAGAATAGTCGCTAAAGCCACTATAGCGGTGCATCGTTCAGAAAGAGAACGTTCGCGAAAGCTACTATATAGTGGCGCATCGTTCAGAAAGAGAATAGTCGCTAAAGCCACTATAGCGTTGCATCGTTCAGAAAGAGAACGTTCGCGAAAGCTACTATAGTGGCACGTCGTTCAGAAAGAAGACACGCGAATACCACAATAGTGGCACCTCGTTCAGAAAGAGAACATTCGCGAAAGTCACTATAGTGGCGCTTCGTTCAGAAAGAGAACAGTCGCTAAAGTCACTATAGTGGCGCATCGTTCAGAAAGAGAACAGTCGCTAAAGTCACTATAGTGGCGCATCGTTCAAAAAGAGAACATTCGCGAAAGCTACTATAGTGGCGCATCGTGCTTACGAGGTTAATCAAACTATATTGAATATTAAGCCACCAGAATTAAACATACATACATACATATATATCGTCATCCCTGTCGCCCGTAGGGGTAAGCAGAGACTATAGATCTCCGTGTGCTACAATCTCAGCATACTTCCCTTGCTCACGTAAGCTAAGCACGGTTAAGGGAACCACGTATAACTGATATATATATGTGAGTATAAAAATAAAAAAAAAACTCAACATCACTGATGTAATTTGGCGGGAAAAGTTGTGAACTTAGTTTTTCTGGTATTCCCCGGAATGTTTCCTTAAAAAAACATTCTCATGAGATTTCTTTTTTTTTTGCAGATGAGGACACCGAAATGCTGGAAAAACCTCCACCGTAAGTGTACATTCCGATTTTCTTTTACTAGAGGCATTCAAGGTTTTTCCGGTACCGCTTATTTGCGACTCTTTTTTCGTTTTATGGGATAGGAAGGCAAACGAGCTGGCGTGTCACCCTACGGAGAGCAATCGATACTGGCCAAAGACATTCGCAGTGCTAGAGGCGGTTGATGCTAGAGGAGATTCGGAGTGAGACGCCTGCTCGTTTGCCTTACTATCCAATAAAAAAAATAGGCCGTCCGCACCATTACAGGTCCATACTCTCATAGATTTAGAATTTTTCAACCCTGTATCAACATCTCTGTAATAATAGTATTGTAGTATTACGTTTCTTGAATGAAAAGGACTTGTACTATGACCACAGCGGTTCCATTCTTAAGTTCTCACGCTCTGTTTTCCTTACTGACTGTACCGACCGAAGGTTGAATTATAAACTTCAACCTGTTTTAAAATTTATGTGGCCAGTCATAAGATTGAATTTTAACTGAAATTCTGAACTAATTTCACAAGAGGTAAGTACGAAACCGATTGCCATTGCGACTTGATCACTGTAGCGATGCGACAGCTTCGTTCGTTTTTATCGATAACATTTTGATACATTTTTTAATATTTATTAATATTTTAATTTGCATTGCAAATAAACACATTAAAGATGGGAGACGGGAATTCCCGTCTTTTATTTTTCAACTGTTGGCGACGGATGACGGAAATTCACGTTTTTTGGAATCTGATGCAATATTGTGTAGTTCTAAGTAAAAAAATCGTCCGACCGATTGACTCAGTGGCGCGGCCCTCCGCCCACGGAGTCAATGGTCGCGGGTTCGATTCCCGCATCGGAATAAATATTTATATGGATTTATAAATATTTATTCCGAGTCTGGTAACCCCCTAATCCGCATTTCCTTTCTTCTCTATCCTTTCCCTTCCTTTCCGCCAATCCACGGTCTGCCGTGCCAATGGATGCGTGGCTAGGGGCGAGCCTAGTCGAAAGCGTGCCCATCGTCTCGGGATCGGGCTCCCCCGGGTACTATGGTGCCTTAACATGCAGGGCTCTGCTGGGGTTGATCTCCATCCTCCCTTGCGGCTCGTGGGATTCACTAAGACGAATTTAATATACCTAATTCGTTGAAAAATGACGGCGACGTGGTTCGCCACCCGTCACGTCCTGATTCTCACGAGGGCGAAAAGCGACTAATGAAGAGCCGTTTCGCTGCGATGAATGGTAGCGGATGGAGCTCTGTGGTCTCTGCCAACCCCTGCGGGAGATAGGCGTGAATATATAAAAAATAATAAAAATATATAGAATATATTTAAGTAAAGAAAACATAAAGGCATGAAAAAAATGATAGTTGTAGTGAATAATAAAATGATAGTAGACACTTATCAGTGCATACCGTCTGCAATGTTAAAAGTGTAACCGTGCTTTCCTTTGATATACCATCACGATTTCCGGGTTCACAGTTATTGGTATAGGTCGAATATTCTTAGTTAAGGTTAAAAAAATGGATTGGACAGGATGATAGGGATATGATACTACCGCAACGGAGGACAAGGAGTGATACGGTAGTAGCTCGGGAGGCTGGGGTCGCGTATCCATGTATCAAATCCATAACTACCAGATATGCAGCTAGGCAAAGATACTCCCTACTACTTATATTAGTTTTAAATGCAGAACGATTTATTTTAGCAACGTTTCTGCAGTCTCTGATATTGAACGCCCATGATTAAACGGATTTGATTGCTATTCATCACTTGGTTGCTCATTTACATTCTTATCCTGTAAAAAAATTAAAAAGGATTTTTTTTTGTTGGTCATTATTATAATTAATTTTAAATTATTATTTTGATTAACTTATTCTCAATTTATTTATTATATAATTTATATAAATTTTGTTGTACAAAGTACATCGTGTGATTCAATGCAATATATGGTGGCGAAATCGTGAACTGCAACTTCGCACAGTCATCGAACCATAAATTTACCTATGTTAAGTTGGTATTGAAATATACTCCATCGGGTTAACACACGCCTTTCACTCGCAGACTACGCCCCCCCCATCTAGCTCCCGAGTTGACTTAATGACATTGCACCCCTTTACATCTGACATTACTCTTACATCTGTAATTAAAACGTTGCTGCTTTTTTTTTGACAGTATTCAATATCGATATTTCTGTGTGCACACATCACTAAAGTTTCATTCACTTAGTGGTACACTCACAGTACAGTTTGAATTCAGTTCAAGCGCGTGATTACGCGGCGAAGGACGTATCGTTTGTCGTGTCTTATCGCGAAAGTTTTTTTTCGAAGTTCGAAAGGGAATCCGTTTTTAACGGCCGGTTAAAAACTGAGTTTTGTTTTTGTGCAGTGTTTTTTTTTTGTGTTACGCTTCTCTTCTACCGGTTCGCGCCTTAGTAATTTTTTTTTATTGGTATTGAGTTTTTTTTTAATTCTTAATTTATATAAAATATTATCCATTTATTATTAATTTATATACAAAAATACAAACCTACACATATTATTAATTTATATAAAATATTATACGCGTGTTGTTAGAACTGGGATTGTTTATATAATTATTTATTTAAATATACCAAAAGCACATACATTGAAATAGATACATATAGTAAAAATATTTTTTTAATTTGATAAATGCTTACCTTTTGAAGAAGCTACAACAAGCATTTATGAAATATAGCAACTATAATTAAAATTGGTATTATTATATATTATATTTAAATATCTAATAACTCACTCACTTACTTCGCTGGATAAGTGATCCGAAGTGGATCTTGGCGTACGAAAAGAGAGTCCTCCATCTTTCCCTGTCCCTCGCTAATTCTTGCCAATTGCTAACTCGAAGCTCGCGCAGGTCAGCATCCATCTGATCTCATCAGCGATATCTGGGTCGACCAACAGGCTTTCAACCACTTGGTCGACACAAATACGCATTCACATTCCGGTCCTCGTCCATTCTCTCAAGGTGACTGCGCCAACGAAGTCGATGTGCCTCAATCTGGCCCATAATGTTTGGCTGGTGCGCCAGGTTTTCTGTCACGGCGTTTCTTCGGATCTTCTTTATTCGGCGTATATTTAAATATAATAATAACATACACATAAAAAAGAAACAACAGAAATACATGTAATGGTAAAAAAGAACTTGTTTTTAAAACAAACAATACAAAAAACGACAGCAAAAAAATGATCTAGAACGAGGATAAAAAATATGCAAACAACTGGAAAAATAAAATGCAACGCATGCTCTTAGCTGCTTCAAAACAGTCTCTGAGTTCGCGTTAGTCAAGATTAAACAAATTTCTTTCCACTAATAGAGTTTTTGACAGCCCCGAATCGTATTCACGTGTTTCACAAGAAAAAAAATTAAAACAAATTCCTCCTTTTTATTAAATAATTAAAATTTATATAAATATGTATAGGGAAACCTTTTCTCCCGTATAAAAATAAAATTAATTAATTAAACATTTATTCTATCATCCTGACGATACTGTACGTCTATCCTACGGCTATCTGGAAGAAATCGCTATTATCGACAAGACCGCTATTTGTATATAAATATTACAATCAATAATTATTTAACTTACAATAAAGAATATATCTATCTATCTAAACTTATTAATAATATTTGAAAAAACTATATTAACATCAAGTGTCATCCACTATAAGTTTAAAAAAATGCATTTGAACTACAGTGGATGAATAAAAATTATTTTTGTTAACCATTGAAAATTTAAACAAGATATGTGAACAAGTATAAATTGGCGACCAACTGGCTAAGTGGCAAAGTTGCTACCCACGGAGTCCATAGTGTATGTCTCTAAGCCATACATACGGCTTACACGCATTCATTCTGTGTCTGGTAATTTTGTTCCCTCCTTGACTCAGACTAGAACCCAGAATAAAAAATAGAATGTGACAAAGAAATATGTTTCCAGCAATCTACACGCTACGCCACTGATGGTATTTATTTCTTATTTTATATAATAATATATAATAATAATACCACCAATAATACGACCAATTGGCTCAGTGGCGGGGCCCTCCGCCCGCGGAGTCAATGGTCGCGGGTTCGATTCCCGCATCGGAATAAATATTTATATGGATTTATAAATGTTTATTCCGAGTCTGGTAACCCCCCCAATCCGTATTTCCTTTCCTTTCCTCTCTATCCTTTCCCTTCCTTTCCGCCAATACACGGTCTGCCGTGCCAATGGATGCGTGGCTAGGGGCGTGCCGATCGTCCCGGGGTCGGGCTCCCCCGGGGACTATGGTGCCTTACCTCAGCATGCAGGGCTCTGCTGGGGCTGACCTCCATCCTCCCTTGCGGCTCGTGGGATTCACTAAGACGAATTTAATATACCTAATTTGTCGAAAATGACGGCGACGTGGTTCGCCACCCGTCACGTCCTGATTCTCACGAGGGCGAAAAGCGACCAATGACGAGCCGTTTCGCTGCGATGAAATGGCAGCGGATGGAGTTCTGTGGTCTCTGCCAACCCCTGCGGGGGATAGGCGTGAATATATAAAAAAAATAATAATAATATATATTTATTGTTCATTGATAAGTTTACAATTTTTGTTTCCCCGTCCGCCGAACTAGGGCGAGCGGGCCCTGTACTACGGCAGACGGTTCCCTTCTGTGACATATTTATGAGTTACATATATTATTTTCTTGCTATACTTAATATAATTATACAAATTTAAAATTAAAAAAAAACTTTATTAAGTTATACAAACCAAAAAGATTTTGTTTTTTTGTGCATGTGTCTGTGTCTGAATTTATTTTATTTTATTTTGTGCTACTAAGCTAATGTTTATTTAATATTAATTCTGTAGAATTATATGCTAGGTTGGATAGCCATTTGTTTATGAGTTATTGAATTGATATTTAGATTATTAGACTTCTCTATGCGATTTAATTTAGTATAAATAAACGGAGCCAAATAATTATATTGTCGTTGGGCAAAGCTAGTTTTAGTTGTGGGCAAAGGATAAATAATACATCTCCTTGATAGAATTCATGCGTGCAAGGTGACTTCCTTATGATATTTCACCACGCATAATTGTATATATAGCTGTCTGACTGTGTAAAGTCCTATCCTGCTAAATATCTTATATAAAACTAAAATTTATTAATTAATGAATTAATATTTGAAAAAAACTTTATTAACATCAAGTGTCATCCACTACAAGTTTAAAAAAATGTATTTGGATTTGATTGGATTAATAAAAAGTATTTGGACATTCAAAAGTTTTACTTAGCTAAGATCCGCGACGGGCAAAACAATAACAGAAAATTAATAATGTGTGTTTTTCTGCTGGACGAAGTGGATTTATTTGGAACTTAAACCAAAAACTTACCGTAAATCGGCCATCAATTCTCCACCAACCAACCACTATACACAACACCAAACACACATTACCACTTTTACACAAAGCAACGCCTGACTCCATTAATAATCTAAAATTACTTGTTAAGAAAATTATGGATCTCCTCAATGGACTAATTTTAAGTGTAATCGAATCAAAATCGATAAAAAATAAATATATTGACGTAAGAATAGAAAAAACTTTATTTATGACACATTCTTTTTATAAAAGCTAAAATTAATACCTTAATAATAATAATAAATTATTATAATAATACAGCCCTTTATTACCTTAACAATCTAAAAGTATTTACAATATTTACATAGCACTTTACTTTGTTTTTTGTCAAGGACCTCCCATCGAGTAAAGGCCTCGTCCAATTTCTTCCATTTCTTTCTATGCTGAGCTATGGGAATCCAGTCAATACCTGCAATCTTCTTTAATCCATCAGACCATCTTTCTAATGGTCTCCCTCTTTTAGGTTTTCCAAGCGGGCCAGTCCAGGTTGTGACTTTCTTGGCTCATCTTTCGCCGGTCATACGCGCAGTATGTCCTGTCCATTTTCATTTTGATCTCTGGCAATATACTAAAATACTAAATATAATAAAAAAAGCGAAAAAAAAATGTTTTTTTTTTCACCTACTATTCAGTCGATACTATGTCACCAGCCTACACCAAATTCATCTTTTTAACACCGTGTCCAACCAGCGGTTGTCTGGAAGAAATCGCTATTGGCGATAAAACCGCCTAAATTATATATATTATAAACAATATTACAATCAATAATTGTATTTGACTTTGTTTTTGCTGTACAGTGAAGAATATATCTATGTATCTATCTATCTAAATGTGTCTGTTATAAGAATATATCTATGTAGCTATCTATCTATATGTGTCTGTTATAATAATATATCTATGTAGCTATCTATCTAAATGTGTCTGTTATAAGAATTGAAATATTATAAATACTTATTATAAGCTAATACATTTCATTTTCCTATTATTTTCTAAAATATTATATCTGTTTTTCTAAATTAAATGTTCTATCATCCCTTCATGCCCTTCAAGGCAGGACAAAATCGGCAGAAATCCTATTAGATGGTGACCCAATTTGCACACTGCTTTACCAAACATCCCTTATCCTGTCAGTGAAAAGATTTCTCCATAAACATAGATGATATGATATGATATATATATATTTAATTTTTGTATGTGTTTGAACAATGGGCATTGTTCAAAACAACAAAGCTCATTGTTCTGATTTGGACGAAATTGAATATTTATTGCACAAGAGATTACATTTTGGTACTCTTCACATTATTGTAATGAACAAAACGTTATCTTATGCTATAATTGAAAAACTTGTGGATGAGTGGCGATCCAGTACGATGTGTTTTTCCAGAAGCTTCTTTCCACTCACCACTACCCTGTGGATCCATCTACCACCAGCGGTGTTTACGAACCGATGCGACTTTGGAACCTTCAAAAAAAAAACAAGCCTACACTTTCCTTAAAGGTCGGCAACGCTTTTGCAATGCCTATGGCACTGCGGATGTCTATGGGCGGCGTTGATTGCTCGTTTGTCCTATATATTTTTTTTTTGCTGAATCACCATTCATCTAACTGCGATGAGAATCGAGAGAGTCCTTTGTACTAAATCCTTACAATGAAAACTAAAAACATACATGTCGTCACGCCTGTTTCCCGTAGGGGTAGGCAGAGACCACAGATCTCCGTCTGCTACGATCTCGGCATACTTCCCTTTCTTCCTCCACACTCATTATTCTCCTCATGCAAGCCCGCTGGTTAAGGGTAAACTAAAAAAGTAAAATATTTTAATTATATGTTGACAAAAATATGTAAAACTACAGGACAGATCTAAATTAAACATTTAAGTTCTACATACATATTATCACGCCAGTTTCCCGTAGGGGTAGACAGAGACCACAAGTCTGTTAAGGGTACTTTGACCTGGCCTTTCTTAAGAACTTCAGCAATTTGTACGTATGTTCTCCTTGGTCTTCGCCTACCGACCCTTCCATCCACATCCGCAACGTCTACCCAGTTATCTCCTGCAATCCTTTTTACGTCATCAGACGATCTTTCGAGTGGTCTGTCTCTTGTAGGCTTCCCAAGTGGGCCAATTTAAATTGTGACTTTCTTGACCCATTGATTAAAATCTATATCAACGCTTACATCCGCATCCGCAACGTAAATTTCTTTTACAAGTCGTGTTACATCCATCCTCTCTATGTGTGCTAAACATTATCGTGTAAAAAATGATGATTAGAAAGGGAATAATGTGTTGGCTTAAAACCGAAGTGCCTTCACACGCACTATATGTCTCCCGTTGCGTCGAGTATTGTATTACATCATCAACAGCCTGCGGCAGTCCACTGCTGGGCATAGGCCTCCCCCATGGAGCGTTAACGAACTAGCCCGATCTTCGGCTACACGCTTCCAGTTTCTGCCACCCGCCCTGCGCAGATCGACGCATCATCTAGCCGGGGGGCGTCCCACACTACGTTTACCGAGACGCGGTCTCCACTCCAGCACTCGTTTCCTCCAACGATTGTCGGATCTTCGACAAACGTGACCAGCCCATTGCCACTTTAGTTTGCTAAATCGAAAGGTTATGTCGGTGACTTTAGTTCTTTGGCGGATTTGTTCATTCCGAATCATATCTACCAGAGAAACTGCGAGCATAGCTCTCACCATAGCTCTCTGGACGACTCTGAGCTTGTGAAGCAGATGGATTGTCAGCGTCCACGTTTCGGCGCCGTAGGAGAGTACGAGCACGACACTGGTCGAAGACTTGTCATTGTATTACAGTTAAAACAAAATAATTAGCGTGGAAGGTTCTGATAAGATGTGCCGGCTTTATCATAATTGTTGTTAGATGACTGTTTATTGTTAATTAAGTCGCTGGTAGTGAGAGAACGCGTGTATCTGTTTCCATGTTTGCTTTTAGACATGCTCTATATACAGGGTGTTATATTTCTTTTTATTTTTTTTGATGGAGAATTTGAGCTAGAAAGGATAAAGATTAATTTATACCGACGCAAAAAGCGTAAAAATTGTTCATTTCATTATTGTTAAAATAAAATTAGCGTTAATTAAAAAATATAATACTAACTCATCACTGTCGATAACTGGCTCCCAACAAGTTTATGTACAAAAAAAAAATAATAAGTTCGTCTGTACACGTCAAATCTAGTATATCCCTTAACTAGGCAGACTTATTTTTTTGAATATCAAAATAATATTCATAGCACTTAACCCTAATGACCCAAGGTGTCTAGAAAAAAAACTTAAAAAAAATATCATGAGGGTAGTTTAAAAAAATCACATGTATCTTGTGGGATACATTGCCAAAAGCATTGATAAATATATTACGTTTTTAATTCTGAGGTATCTCTACAGATACATTATCAAGAAAAGGGATATATACATATATATATATATATATAGAGCTATTTTGTTAGTCTCGCTAAAACTCAAAAACGGCTCGACCGATTTGAATAATTTTTTTCATATTTCGTTTTAGTTCTAATACATGGAAAGTTTTAGAATAAAAAATATAGGGAAAACATAAAAGAACTTTCAATAAATGGCGTTCGTGATGACTTTATCCTATAACGGACGTATTGTTATACAAAACTGTCGTTTCTTTTATGCTATTTTAAAAAGTATTGCATACCTACCTACCTATGTTAGTACATACCAGGAGATCATAAATACAGGGGAACATGAATTGTACGTGAAACGAAGTTCACCGGGCCATCCATTGTAATTATATATAAAAAAAAAATATTTAATTTGACTTGGACAGTCAAACTTACTATTTAAGCTCCACACTTTCCGGACGCCCTAGAATCAAATCGGGGAAACCTGAATGGGTGGCAACCATAGTTTCTTCAACATCTTAAGTGTTTTATCTAATCGTTTATGGAATTATATCATACTAGCTTTTGCCCTGCCTTGCCTTTTGTATAACTCCAATGGTTTAGGCAGCGTACGCCAAGATAGCTCTCAGAGGCCAGATCTTTTTCCGGCTTAATTGACATGTATCGTTATATTACGACCAAAATTACATAAAATCATTACAAATTGTAGCCTATATGTTATTCCGATGTATAACCTATATTACTGTAAAGTTTCATCCAAATCCGTCCAGTAGTTTTTTCGTGAAAGAGTAACAAATATACATACTCACACCACTTTCGCATTTATAATATTAGTAGGAAGTACGATGAGCACCCTTGATGGTGGATTGTTTTTCTCGGAACCGCGGCATTAGAGCCGTAAAATTTATTTGTATATTGATTAATATATAAATAAGTGAACCCACACACTTGAATACGATAACAATCAGATAAAAGCCATATAATTATTGACCTACGTAATGGTGTTGATAAATATTTGTCGATAATCGTCGATGCGGCTGTTATATGTGTCTCAGTGGCGATGTTTTCATTTTATAGAATAGGGAGGCATATTATTTGTCTGTAGATCGGGCTCCCCCGGGTGCTATGGTTGGCTAATGGTACTTCGGCACGCGGGGCTCTGCTGGGGCTAACCTCCATCCTCCCTTGCGGCTCGTGGGATTCACTATGACGAATTAAATATACCTAATTTGTTGAAATGACGGCGACGTGGTTCGCCACCCGTCACGTCCTGATTCTCACGAGGGCGAAAAGCGACTAATGGAGAGCCGTTTCGCTGCGATGAATGGTAGTGGATGGAGCTATGTAAACTCTGCCAACCCCTGCGGGGGATAGGCGTGAATATATAAAAAAAATATAAAAAATGACGGCGACGTGGTTCGCCACCCGTTCGCGTTTGATACCCACGAGGGTGGGAAGCGACGAACGGAGAGCCGCTTCGCTACGATGAATGTGAGAGGAAGGATGTATGAGTGTGAAGGAAGGAGTCGTGGCGGATGGGGATCTGTGGTCTCTGCCTGTGGGAGACAGGCGTGAAGATATGTATGTATGTATGTGAATTGACCATTTCGCCCGGGGAAGTACCACACTTCTGCAGAAAACCTTTGTCTGAGTGGTAACATAACTACCGCGCTTGGTTCGGTGAGCGGTTCCGGAGGCCCAACCCCCCTCCTCCCTCCCATAACGACACTTTCCTTAAAAGCCAGCAACGCTTCCGCACCGCCTATGGCACTGCGGATTTCTATGGGCGGCCTTGATTGCTTTCCATCAGGTGACACGCCTGCTTGTTTGCTTTCCTATCCCATTAAAAAAAAAACTATTCGCAAACAGTTTTACCACCATTTACTATATTTGTCCTACATAACTATATTTGTCCTGTACAATTCAGTTGTAAAGCATGGTGTATATACGCCCTACGTTGTGACAGAACAAAACATTAACACGCGCTCTCGTAATGCAAAACGTTTTCCTTAAAAAATCGCACTATACAATATGTATTCTTGGTAGTTGTAACTCTTGTCTGTCGGACTAAGTTGTTTTGATACATGAACACTGATAACATACATTGTTAAAACTAAACCCGTACAATAACAAATATTTTATAAACATTGCAATAACAACTAAATTGTTTAATGCATATATGTATCATACAATCGATCAACAGCCTCAGCAAGATCTTTTACAAAAATAAATTGTAAAGAATCTTGTGTTTGTGTCTGACATGAAGTACAAGTTCTATACATATGAACAAAGATTGGCATATTTTCTTTAGGAAAAACTTGAAACTAGAAGGTAGCATCTTTCGTTGTCTATTTCTGCACAAGATCTTATATAACATTGATAGTCCTCATATTCAAAGTTGTGTTAATTTTGCTGTACCCATAGCACATACATGCACGGGTGCAAAATTTTAGTTTATTTCACAAGGAAACGAAAAGGAGCTAGCGTTTTTGGATCCAATGCTCCGCTTCGATCGTCGTGTAAATTGTACCACAAATACATGAAAAGAAATGTGGTACAATTCACGCACTGTATTAAATCTAACATTTAAGTCTCTGTATATAATATTTGATTTGTCTGCTTTAATGTTGTGTCCGTCTATAATAAGGATTATATGTTGTTATGTTTTTAGAACTACAGTGTAACCTCCATGTAACGTCACTCGATTTAACGACGAACTCCCTAAAGCGTCGATATCACTCGGCTTTGGTTGGTTTAGCTTGTTTCCCATACAATGATACACTCTATATAGCATTACACCCACTCTCAATAACGACAGCAATTTAATAATATAAAGTAATTTTTAAGTTGGCAAAATTAGTAAAAACTGCGCAAAAAATTAGTAAAAATTTTTTGGATTCGGTGAGAAAAACCGAGTATCAGGAACAAGGAGATGAAGAAGATGAAATGGATGAGCCTGAGCCTCCGCCGAGCATTAAAGAAGCTCTGGAAGCAGCTAAATTATTGGGAAAGTACTTTCTTTATCACCAAGATGCCTCAATATCGCAAGATATGAATAAAATAATTAAAAAAATACAACAAAACAACTGGTGCAGCAAAAGACGTCAGACAACAATAACAGATTATACTCAATAGGCCAGGTCAAGAGTACCCTTAATCGGCGGGCTTGCATGAGGAGAATAATGAGTGTGGAGGAATCAAAGGGAAGTGTGCCGAGATCGTAGCAGATGGAGATCTGTGATCTCTCCCTCCCCGGGCTACGGGAGACAGGCGTGACGATATTTATGTATGTAAAATGGTGTATGATGAATGTAACTCCTGTTGATGGTCCATAAATAAATAAACAGCCAAATATAGCCCCCCCCCCCCAAGAGCGTCATCTAGCCCGATCTTTGGCTTCACGCGTCGGTTTCTGCCAGCCAGCCGCCTTGTGCTGCGATCGCTTTCATGTTCATATCATTCATGTTTCATTTAGTTCTATCATTGTATAATCAGTTCCCTTGCGCTCCTCGCTACTTGACACAGGCTATCAGATTTACCCTTGACAGCAATTGATTCAGACGTGGACGCGAAGCGTAGCATTGACCGCGCGAATATAATAAACAGGTTCCATAAATGGTGTTGTACACATCTGTTACTTAGTTGCGTGTTTTTGGGTACAGCATTTTTGCGAAGGATAACCAGTATTTCCCGTCTGCTGAATTCCACTAACGTACTACTAGTGCACAACAAAGAAAAGTTTCATTACCACCATCTAGATATTTTGTAATCCATTACAGTAAGCGTTTCTAGAAACGTCTTTCCATGTACCGCCACTCTGTGGTACACTGGAAGTTGTGGACATTGGAAATTTCAATTACAAGTATATACACATCTTTGTCTCTCCGATTATGTCATTGGTTACAAGCTATTTTTTTGGCTTTCTGAAGGACTCTCCAACTTCCATCCGATCTGCGTTTTGAGCCGAGGATCTTTTACATGAGCAGACAGAATTACTATATGGACAGTTAAAAGTTTTACTTAGCTAAGATCCGCGACAAGCAAAACAATAACAGAAAATTAATAATGTGTGTTTTTCCGTTGGGTTAAGTGGATTTATTTGGAACTTAAAACAAAAACTTACCGAAAATCGGCCATCAATTCTCCACCCACCAACCACTATACACAACACCAAACACACATTATCACTTTTCCATCTTGTAAACGACACGTGTTTCGCCCCAACACGAGGCATTTTCAGGAATAGTAGACTCTACGGAAGACAACCGAAAAGCACTTAGACACATAGACAACTTAACCCAACGGAAAAACACACATTATTAATTTTCTGTTATTGTTTTGCTTGTCGCGGATCTTAGCTAAATAAAACTTTTGACTGTCCATATAGTGATGGATTTCCGCAAAGTAACGCCTGACTCCATTAATAAGACAGAATTACAATAAGAAAATATTTGTGAATGATCTCCTCTCAAACACGATTAATTATTTGTAGTTTTCTTCCTATATATTTATCTTTTATCCCTATTAGCGTTGCGAAGCGTTGCTGACCTCACCGTACGAAGCGCGGTTCTTAAGCTACCACTCAGACGCCGGTTTCCTGCGGTGTGGTGTGGTACTTCTCCATCTCATTCTTGACGAAGTATTCGCCTGTGGTTTAGCCTTGCACTTGCCAACGTCTATGGGCGGCGTTGATTGCTCTGCATTACAATTGCAATGCAGTACCATTGACTTTTACTTTTACTGTCTGCGCTACAAGTGAGAAAATCACGGGTTGTTGTAGTTTTAAGGTATTTTTTTTGGGAATTTACGATCGTTACGAAAGACCGATTTAAGTTGCGGTACGTAATCGTTAAGCCGAAGCCACACTTGTCGGCATAATTGATTGAGACATCTTGCTTGCAGCGGTAAACAATGTATGAAAATTCTTTCACCAATCTTTCCCAGTACAGGCTGTTCGGTTTTGGAATTTGTTGCCGCTGGAGGTGAGACAAGCGAAGTCTCTCCCGAATTTCAAAAAGCTTGTCAAAAATCACTATCTATCTTTATAAATATCTTTTTATGTATTCGTTTATTATCACCAACCTACATCAAATTATCTTCTTAACATTGTCTCCATCCTACGGTTGTCTGGAAGAAATGCTATTAGCGATAAGACCGCCATTTTTGTATATATAAAGACACACATAGAGAGGATGGATGAAAGACTACTGGTAAAAAACAAAATACGTTGCGGATGTGGATGGAAGGGTTGGTAGGGGAAGACCAAGGAAAGTGTACCTCGACCAAATAGCCGAAGTTTTTAGGAAAGGCCAGGTCAAGAGCACCCTTAACCGGCGAGCTTGCATGAAGAGAGAGATGAGTGTGTAGGAAGCAAGTAAAGTGTGCCGAGTACGTAGCAGATGTAGATCTATGGTCTCTGCCTACACCTACGGGAAACGGGTGTGACGATGTGTGTATGTACCACAGCATCAATCACAACGAAGGTTCGATACTCTGCACGATACTTCGATGAGGCACAGCATTGAATTTTTTTTATTTACGGACCATCAACAGGAGTTACGGCAATTGCATTATTCTAATTAATTCGTAGAACATTAAAACTAATTAAAAACGGACTGAACATTAACATACAGTGAAGCCGGACTGGAGAATATCAGAAGTTATATAACAGCTTACATGCTAGATTTAATACGAAGCGTGGATTTTACCACACTATCGTAATGAATATATTAATTATTATTATTTTTTATGTGTGTGTGGTGTAATTTATACGAAGATTTTCAGTGTAGTTTGTCGTCGAAATGATTGTAACTATACAAACGAATGCATATAAAATATATGAACGACACACACACACACACACACACACATTGTATTGATAGTAGTATAGCCACGCTGCAGGCGAATACTTTGTCAAGATTGGCATAATATTTGTCTGTAGCATGAATGGGCCGGCTCGCCCGGGGAAGTACAACACTCCCGCAGAAAACCGGCGTCTGAGTGGTAGCTTAGCTACTAGGCTGAGTTCCGGAGGCCCAACACCCTCCTCCTCCCCCTCCCACTCCCATAATGACACTTCCCTTAAAGGTCGGCAACGCTTCCGTACTGCCGATGGCGTTGCGGATGTCTACGGGCGGCGTTGGTTTTCATCAGGTGACACGCCTGCCCGTTTGCCTTCCTATCCCATAAAAGAAATAATTTGTAGTTCGAAACAATTTTTTTTAAATTAGCACTTATCGTCAATTGAGGACTTCAACAATTATTTTAGTATAGTTAATTTAAAGCCATTTTTATTAGCCAGCCATTAAATAAAGCCATTTTTATTACTATTTTTGGAAATAACTTATAATAAATACATTTTTCTTTTATCTTTTCTAGACTTCTATTAAAATTCAAATGAAAGGGATTAAATTTATGCAAGCATTGGGAGTCACAATGCCTCTAGTGTGACTCCGACTTTATAAAGGCGTTCTACCGATTTCATTCTGCTCACTCGCATAAAACTTTCACTTGCCTTCCGAGCTATGGCGATTGTGGAATCGTTGTTTTTATTCACATGTTAGTTTTGTTTAATCTCGTGTTTTTTTAAATTTTGTTTTTGAATTTTGTGAATTCTTCGACAAAAATAAAGTTATAACCATAAAAAAATTACAATGGCTCTTACAAACGTGTTTTTGCAAAAGCCATTGTCCTATCAATCAATGACAGCCTGCGGCAATCCACTGCTGGACATAGGCCTCCCCCATGAACCCTCGCCTATCCCGATCTTCGGCTTCACGCATACGGTTTCTGCCAGCCGCCCTGCGCAGATCGTCCCACACTACGTTTACTGAGAGCTATTGTTATTTTTTGTCTTATCTATCAGCCTCACCTGACACTAGTCCATCCTACTTTATGATGAAACTCTGATGAAGGCATTGATGACTTTCTAGTGAAGTTGTCGAAGGTTTCCAGGAATATATCTACTTTGGTCAGATAGTGCAATTGGATGGAGACAATTTCGAAAAAGAAGCCGAGAGAAGGATTCATTTTAGCTGGTTAGCGTTCAGAAAACTTTGTCAAGTCTTCTCGTCGCCCATACCACAAATCCTGAGTCTTCAAGTGGGTCCTGTCTGTAGTCTCGTCAATCATAAGACTTTTTAAAAAATAAAAACATTCAATTTACTAATACGACATTACAATATGTGAGAAATCACTAAACTTATTAATTTTTTATTTATTTTATTTTGTTTCTAACAATTTAGAGATGAAGTTTGATAGAGCATAGTAGGTCTCACTAGGCAGGCCCGTGCTGAGATCTTCCGATTCGGTCATTATTCAAATTTGGAATACATATATAAATACACATAAATAAGTACATACATAACATATATATATATATATATATATATATATATATATATATATATATATATATATATATATATATATATATGTATATATATATGTACTTATTTATGTATATAAGTGCCAGCAAAGTGATGTTACTGCCCTGTAAAAACATGTCGATTTGGTTCTTACTAAGTAATTTTATCCACTTTTTTACTTTTCCTTTTTTGAAGACATACCGTGACTTTTTAATTACCCGAGAAAATTAAGTAATATATTCAGTTATTATACATTAAATTTGGCGAAGAAAAAAATAAACAAAATAAACCTTAATATACACCAAAAATTATACAACAAAAAATCTTACTAATTCAAATAGACATCATTATCATTCCAATATGAACTGCACCCAAACCAACCTAATTTGGTCGCGTAATATTTACATGATTTCTTTGAAGTCCCATAAAACAATATTTTTGTATGAACGCTATAATATTTGAATGTTACTTGCTGACATACATATTTTTACAAACGCGAATTTTAGTTTTCTCGGGTAATTAAAAAGTCACGGTGTAGAAGTCTTGCCCAGAGATGTTCTTGGGAATCTTGTTTTCGTTCTTTCGTTCCCGACCTCCCAAGTCTTCATCGATTGTCCCCAATGTGCCGAGCTGTTGGCCGGCTAATTAATTACTTGTTTATTGTTACTACTACAATTAACAATTAAATAATTGTCAATTGTAATATTCCACGATTACAATTGATTAATTGTTGTTGTGGTTACGTTTACCAATCAATCAATTGTTAATCTTTAATTGATCTTGCAATTAAAATTTGCCCAACATTGGTATGTATGTATGTATGTATGTAGACGTGTGAGAATGTTTTTTTTAGTTTACACTTACGCACACTTCGCCATTGATAACAGAGATACCTAATTCTTATTTATATGTATTGAAGAACTGTCCCAATCTCGGCCAATAACAGCGTATGAGTAATGTGGCAATCGACAAAGTTATCTTTTGCGCACGGTTTGACTTTCTGGATTGGTAGTAATTTAAGGGGACCTCGATTACGCCGTGCGTTCTGTTGTTAAGCAAACGATACACTGGCCGATTGCAATGTTATACAGTGTGTACACAGCCCACTATCATACAATGAATATAACAAATAAAAATAAAACATATTACTATCCTTTATTTACATATTTTTCTCTTAATAACAATATTATTAATATGTGGATAATCAAAAGTTTTACTTAGCTTAAGATCCGCGACAAGCAAAACAATAGCAGAAAATTAATAATGTGTGTTTTTCTGCTGGATGAAGTGGTTTTATTTGGAACTTTAACCAAAACCTTACCGAAAATCGGCCATCAATTCTCCACCCACCAACCACTTTACACAACACCAAACAATTACCACCTTATAAACGGCACGTGTTTCGCCCCAACACGAGGCATCTTCAGGCATAGTAGACTCTACGCAAGACAACCGAAAAGACTTTTCTTTTTTAAAGAAAAGACTACAACAATATTACTACTAGGGTTATTAATCCTTCGTGGCGGGATAAACCAAGCACACTAAGGATTATGCATCCAAGGAAAGGAACCTTCTCACGATCCTAGCCGTGCACAATATGGCTGCTTTTTGAATTTTGAATTTAACCCATTTATCTAAATTTAACTTGGACAGATTGGCGGTATTGTTTTTGTATTTAACTGTTGTACGTTCAAATCCTTTCCATGAACCCTAAAGTTGACTAGCCGTAATGCCTTCCCGCATTATGTCGACCTTTGTTTTTTTTTTATTTAATTTGTACAAAAGGAATAAATAAATAAATAAAGACGACGCAAATGGCGCACTGGCGCAATTGACACTTTGTAAGACAGGCCTACAAGTATACATCTTAATACAAAACTGTATGCATTTTTGCCTAGATGGTGCGGCGAATTCGCACATGACGACTGATATGGACTATAATTTATATATATATATATATATATATATATATATATATATATATATATATATATATATATATATATATTAGAAAAATTATTATAAATAGCGAAGTGAAGATTATTTCTACAATCTACTATCTTTCTATAATATACTGTAGTGATACATTAATAAATGTATCACTATTTCTTTTTAAATTCGGTTTTTTAAAATTAAAAAGTAATAATATTCTATTAAAACAAAACGAATAGTTCAATTGACGTTTTTATATAAAAATAGACATGACCCGTTCGGCATACATATTTAATGTAAATTAAAAAGTATGAAAAGTGTAAAATATAATAATGAACATGATATAAATGTAAAAAGAAATAAGAAGATTAAAATAATATAATTTTCAAGAATTTTATTTAGAAGATAAAAACCCCCTAAAGATCCCGGGTGTCGCCGTAAGAAGAACGGCTGGCACGCCACAGTACTATCCATATAATTATTTCTATAATATACTATCGATAATGTATCTTGTAAATTATATATCTTTTTGACACCATGTATAAGAGCAACTCGATAGACGTGTGCCGCGTGCAGTGTGCAAGCACCTTAACGTCGCACCACAGATCGGGCCGTGTGCCACTATCGCTGCGTCTCACATCGTAGCCCGTCGCGCGCTCACACCGCTGATAAGTGGCGGGAGGAACTGCGTCTTTATACAGTGTGTGTTATGTTGGGTGACTTTGTGTGTGAAAAGGTGATTTACTCGTGTTAACATTTTCTGTGATGTGCTTTATTTTTTAAAGAGTACTTCTACTGTAACTCCAAATCCATACCATATAACTTGAAATTAAGCCATTATAGTTCTGGAAAAGGAAAGTTCTTTTAACCACTTGCGCTACAATTTTAACTTTCGGTAGCTCTGCCGCGCTCTACAGTAACATTTAGTGAGGCGTTACATGACCGAACGGCGTTTACGAGCGCAAAGCTTTAAAGGAGTGCCTTACCTCCTCAATCTCCTCTCGACCGGCAACGCTTCTGCGACGCCTGCGGTGTAGCGGTTGTCCATGGGCGGCGTTGATTGCTTTCCATCAGGCGACACGCTTGCTCGTTTGCCCTCCTATCCCATAAAAGAAAATCTGGACTAATGATCCGACTATAAACCGACCTGACAGATAGACACGTCATTGTATCTGCGACAAATGCCTACCTACGTGGTATACACGTCGTTGGCGGTTTTGGGACACGAGCCACGCACGTCGAGAGATGCTCATATGGTTTTAGGAGATGTTTTTTATGGGTTAAGAAGACAAAAGAACAGGCGTGTCCACTGATGCAAGGCAATCAATGAAGGCATTTGAAAAATTATCTTGTGGCAAATATTGGACTGATAGCGCTTCAGAATCCTTTGTTTGTTAATTTTATCGTTTCAGCTTATTATATCCAAGAGTTTGGCACGGGACCCCCTCATTTTTTTAATGGGGATGGGAAGGCAAACGAGCAGGCGTGTCCCCTGATGGAAAGCAATCGCCGTCCATGAAAATCCGCAGTGCCATAGGCGGTGCAGAAGCGTTGCGGTCTTTAAGGAAAGTGTTATTATGGGAAGGGGGACGGAGAAGAAATTGGACGTTTTATCCCCACCATCTGGATAAGCGCGAAGTAAAAAAATATATATTCGATTCCCGCCTTTGCGTCAGGATAATTTTTTGTAGGCCTAAAAGGTATTATTAACTTCTAGTATGGGTATATTTGTTCCTGTCATTTGTGTGCTCTATAATGGCTTTCATTACAGAAACCTAATCTGGGGGCTGTGTGTATGAAAACGTTTATTTATTAATATAGTAATTATCTGTTCAGTCAGGTTAGCCAGTCTCTTCGTTTCACTATTCTAAAACATCGCAATGCAAAAGTTATGACTAGACATAATTTAACCTTGTATTACAAGTAACTGTGCCCGATACTTTCACTTCGGTTTCCTCGCGAACGATTATTACTAACTCGGTAGAATTCGATTTTATTAAGAATTAAACGATAGTAGGAATAAAATCGAAATAGTCGTGGTCCCGACTGATAATCGATTTTAAAAAGTTTTCTTGAACAAACAAAATTAAATTTGAACTTTTCCCACCAACTTACATCAGTGACGTTGTGTTTTTATTTCGTTTTCATAATTTTATATTATTATCAGTTATATTGTTTATTTGTAGTGTCGTAAAAACAGTTTAGTTTCATTAAGGCGTATACGTGGAGTGATATGAAATAAATGCGTGTATCGTGACTTTTTAAGTTGACTGCAAAAGTCCATAGAAGGGTTTGGTAAAAAAAGTCACCATTTTATCAAGACGTAACTTGACAAGCAAACTAGTACATTCCAAGATATTTCATATTATTATATTTTACTTGACCCTGGCATAATAGTTATAACTAACTGCCATCCAAGAAACAAATAATACAAAAAAAAAGCTAAATATATAAATTAAACTGGAACTAAACAAAAAATAAATAGACACTAGGGACTTTTCTTGCCACCTTACATCAGTGACGTTGTGTTTTTATTTCGTTTTCATAATCTTATATTATTATCATTTATATTGTTTTATTATATTGGCGTATTGTACAATATAGTTAAAGGCGTATAAGTGGAGTGATATGAAGTAAGTGTGTGTATCGTGACTTTATAAGTTGACTGCAAAAGTCTATAGTAGGTTTTGGTAGAATGGCCACCTTTATATCAAGACGTAACGTGACACGCAAACTAAAAATGCCTGCTCATCACAGCAAATTCTTTGACCAATCTTTCACAGTACACGCTGTTCGGTTATGGAGTTTGTTGCCGCTAGAGACAAGCGAAGTCTCTCCCAATTTTCAAAAAGCATGTCAAAAATCACTATCTATCTTTATAAATATGTTTGTATCTTTCTATGTATTTGTTTATTATTTACGGTTAATCTATATTTATGAGTGTATATATGTATATATAAATATATATGTGTATGTATATACTTATATACTTGCATATATCTTTGTTTATAAATATTTTATTCTTTTTTCTCTATGATTAATATGTAATGTATCACCAACCGTCATCAAATTATCTTTTTAACATTGTGTCCATCCTACGGCTGTCTGGAAGAAATCGCTATTAGTAATAAGACACCCATTTGTATATAAATATTACAATCATTAATTGTATAACTTTGTTTCTGGTGTACAATAAAGAATATATCTATCTATCTATAAATAAATAGATATTTCTAATGTAATCTTTTGTGAAAGCTTTTTTGTAAATCCTATGATAACATTAATGATCGTTTTTGTATAAGGCCCCTCTAGGGGTGTAGGCCTCCTCCACTTTGCATTCATCATTATTTGTCGCCTCCCTCATCCAGTGCTCTCCAGCTAGACTGAGTCCTATTAAATTAATGAGTTAGAAGAATCATAAAGTGTGGGTTGTTTGTGCTGCAATTGAAAACAATGATCTGTGAGTGACTTGGTGAACTAAGTGGGTCGCTGTGAACCAAGATGCTTTCCCGAGGGATCAAGTACAAGAGATTGGGCGATGCCGACGTGGAGATAGGGTAAGTTGGTTTCGATGTTCTGTTAAATTTATAGCGGATTTATCGGTGTATATTAAACGCTCGCAAGTCTCCCTCTCTCTCTCTGAGTCCTAAGTAGGGGGAGCAAGGGGGAAGCGATTTTAATTGAATTCAAACAAGAGTTATTTTCGAAAACATATAGTTCCAAGACAATGGGCAAACCATATCGTGTGTTAGTATCGCCATCTATCGCTAATAACTGTAAATACATAAGACAGTCCTTGACAAGAATAATTTATATATATATATACATATATATATATATATATATATATATATATATATATATATATATATATATATATATATATATATATATATATATATATATCATTCCAACCAACATTTTCGAAATATTATATTAACAATATGGTATCTTACTATACCGGTCTGAGCGAGCCTGTTTTGAGTTTTGTATTATTTCCTCTTAAGCTTTTTAAATCTGATTGAAATCTTATTACGCAGAACCGAATGTTTTCAAGTTATCTGAGGGAATATCTATAAAATTAAATATATACATTGTAAAAAGAAGGAAGACAAGGATACCTGCGGAGTTTCTTTAACCGTTTGTTCTCTGTACACCATAACCTCATTACAAAAAGAAGATATCCGCGAAAGTAGTGCGTATACAAATACATACATATGTATTAGCTGAGCAAGAACCGTTTTATGACACTTGTAGATTAAAATTATTTAATTTCAGTAAGCGTCCTGCCCGTACTCTCTTACGGTGCCGAGACGTGGACACTGACAGTCCGTCTCCTCGCCAAGCTCAAAGTCGCTCAGAGGGCTATGGCGAGAGCTATGCTCGCGGTTTCTCTGGTGGACAGAATTCGAAATGAAGAAATTCGCCGGAGAACCAGAGTCACCGACATTGCTCTTCAAGTTAGCAGACTGAAGTGGCAATGGGCTGGACACGTTTGTCGGAGAACCGACAATCGTTGGAGTAGACGAGTGCTGGAGTGGAGACCGCGACTCGGCAAACGTAGTGTGGGACGCCCTCCTGCTAGATGGAGCGACGATCTGCGCAAGGCGGCTGGCAGAGACTGGATGCGTGCAGCCGAAGATCGGGCTAGGTGGCGCGCCTTGGGTGAGGCCTATGTCCAGCGGTGGGCTGCCGCGGGCTGATATTGATTGATATTGATATTGAATTTTAGTAAAAAAAATATGTCATAAATAAAGTTTTTTCCATTTTATTCTTTTCCATATCTCTTAAGCGTTGGTGTATTGAGTTCGATCTAATGAAAAATTCCGACGATGCTCGCGCGTAGGATGCTCTGTTTACAGGGTTGTCGATGCACGTATTCTATTTTTACTTTAATAATTATATTTATAACAAGAGATCAAATACGATCTAATAGATTTCGTATCGGTTCGGATATATCGTTGTTAATTAAGACTGCTCACAGTCACATACTTATTTTTTAGTTTTTGACAAATTACACGAAGACCCCCTTCATCGTGCAATTATAGTTTAATAATTTTTTAAGTTTTGTAAAAAAATATATAGGTTATTTTAGATATTTTTTTATGGGATAGGAAGGCGAACGAGAAAGCGTGTCATTTGATGAAAAGCAATCAACATCAATAGACATCTGCAGCGCCATAGGCAGTGCAGAAGCGTTGCCGGCCTTCAAGGAGAGTGTCATTAAGGGCGAGCGATTGAGTTCCGGAGCCCCAACCCCTCTACTCCCTGTAGGGGAGTTGGGGCTCCGGAACTCAATCGCTCACAGGACGAAGCGCGGTAGCTAAGCCACCACTCAGACGCCGGTTATCTGCGGGAGTGCGGTACTTCCCCGGGCGAGCCGACCCATTTTATGCTACACACAAAAATATGCCGTTCTTGACAAAGTATTCGTCTGCAGCGTGGCTCTACCACTTCTTAAATTTTTATAATTGAAAAAAAATATATTTACTTCGAAATATCAATATTTGTGTTATATTAATGCCAATGAAAATAGTACACAGGACATACCCGCGTTGTATATCCCACCACGAAAGACATAATCCCTGTCTTTCGTGGTGGGATATACAACGCGTTTTGCCTCCTCACGAGGCATCCTCAGTGGGAGACTATACGTAAGACAAACGTTAAGAAGTAGTCTTTAGTAAACTCCATCAATTACCTCGCTCTTTCAGAGAAGAAGATGAAAGCAATAAAATGGCATTTTGACGATCTGTGACAGCCCTGACCCAGAACATTTCCAATATAATGAATTTTATGTTAGGGCCTTAAGTTCCTCGACTGACTGATATACGTCAATACACACCCACTCTCTCGTTATGTCTTTAGGTATCCTAGTGTTGAACTAACTAGTCTGGATGTGTTTTGTGCGTGGTTGGTAATCGAGAAGCCGTGGGCGTGAACAAACTTGAAACAAGGTTCGCATTTATCTCTTGTAAATTGTGTTTTGTTTGTGTTTATTTGTGTGAGCAAATAAAATAATTTCATGTATCTTATTTTAATTTGCTGTATAAAGTTATGTATTCTTATAATGATTAACCCACGGACTGCCAGCTACGAGATATCTCGTATTAAGCGTGTGTATCAAAACTGCCAGCTACGAGATATCTCGTAGTGGCAACCAGCACAGGAATTTTATTTAGTGACGCCAGCTACGAGTTATTTCGTTTTTTTTTTTCAATAGAAATTACTGTAAACGCTATTACAATATTATATCGGTAACTTAATATAATTATATTTTGTAAACTTTCATGTATTCTTCAAAATAAAACCTTGGCACCCAGGGCAAGACGCTCTAAATATGTCTGGCAGTCAATGGGTTAATGGCATCAGGCGGTTTGCAGAATTTAGTTAGATGATGACTCAAGAATTACATTGCTTCACCTTTGATTAGATGTATTACTCAGTGGGCTGTAAAGGGCCAAAAGGAAAATGACTTTGAAGTTGTTTACGCAGATTTATAATTGATTTATATTTAAAAACTAAACCAAAATCAAAAGTCACCTCAAGAATAACAACATCAGTTATAGTAAACTCTACGGAATTATTATTCTGTTTTTGTTTGCTTTTGATCTTAGCTAGTTCAAAATTCTGACTGTCTTTGCGATAGTTACTTTGCGGAAATCCATTACTATGTGAGTAATGGATTTCCGCAAAGTAACACCTGACTACATTAATCATCTAAAATTTACTTATATAAGTTTAACTAACATACATATATACACATTTATATACATATATACACATTTATATACATATATACACATTTATATACATATATACACACTTCCTACTTCCTATCCTACTATAATATTATAAATGCGAAAGTCTGCGAGTATGGATGTATGTTTGTTATCCTTTCACGAAAAAACTACTGGACGGACTTGGATGAAACTTTACAGTAATGTAGGTTATACATCAGACTAACAAGTAGGCTACAATTTGTAATGATTGTATGTAATTTTGGTCGTAATATAATTTTACTATTAAGTAAAAAAATACATATATTTATTTAAAATGCATCTGTCACGAAAAAATGGGCGCCGTTGATTGCTTTCCATCAGGCGACACGCTTGCTCGTTTGCCCTCCTATCCCATAAAAAGAAACGAAACATAATGTGGCAGACCAAATTCCACTTGAGCGAAGCCGCGGGCAAAAGCTAGTATATACACATATACACACTTATATACATATATATATCACGTTTTCGCTTTTTTTGCGTCAATATGACGATTCAGTGTTGCCAATGTGTCGGTTATTTTTTATTTGTCCCCGAAACTTGTTGACCGAGAGCTAGATAAATGCGATTTCCCAACGCGCAAGTTGACAGAACCGCATTCACATTTTGGAATTTACCGTGAATTATTCGCAATTATATTTATTAACTAGCTATTGTAACCGGCGTTCACCGGATTAAATTCATTTTTTAAATTCTACTTCACACTCTCCCTATATATGTATGTATATTTATTTATATATATATATATATATATATATATATATATATATATATATATATATATATATATATATATATATATATATATATATATATATATATATATATTGTTCAAATTTTCAATCGTTAACAAAATATAATACTTTTTATTCATCCACTCAACTTAAAATACATTTTTTTAAACTTGTAGTGGATGACAGTTGATGTTTATATAGTATTTTCAAATATTAATTCATTAATTTAATTTAGTTTTATATGGAAGAAATTCCTCTATAAATTTTTATATGTATTGTTATTATTTAATAAAAAGTATAATAACAAAAAATAAAATTTTCAAAAAACCTCAATATAAAATAAAATTTCTTTTTTTTAATCGTAGTTGAACTAATTAGATTTTTTCATATTACTTGATAGTTTATTTTTCAAAAAATAGTTTCAAAAATTTTATTTTATTATTTAAATATTACATTTATTTAACTATCAAAACCATTATTACTAATAACTTCTTCATTGGATGTTTACAACCCTAAATATGAGTAAATTTCACAGGATTTTGTGTCAAGGGGGATTTCAGAGTCTCCTACGGGTTTTCATGCTAATGTCTTGTATATATTTTTTTGGCGGGAAAAAAAAAATTGCCTCATATTGATTGGGTAACTGTGCATATTTTATTTTGACATCAGTGTCGTTGTTTTTGTTTTCATTTTAAAATCTTATGTTATTATCAGTTATCTTGTTTAATTAATTGTGGTGGCGTACTATACAATATGGTTGGATTAAGTGTAGTGATATGAAATAAAAGTCCAAAGAAGGTTTCTTTTTATTAATTTTTTTATATGGGATAGGCAGACGAATATTATGCCATTCTTGACAAAGTATTCGTCTGCAGCGTGGCTATACTACTATGAGAATGGTTTTGATAGAATAGCCACCATTTTATCATGACGTAATATGAAAAGCTGAATGTTAGTATATTTTACTTGGCACTGGCACAATAGTTACGTATGCAGTCTTCAAAAAAAAAAAGAACAACCGTTGCTATCGACGATCTCTATAGCAACCGTTGCTAGGGATAACAATCTATATAACTACAATGTGACAATGCGTGGGTGAGTATAGGTCGGCCATACTTAACCTTCTTATTTCTCGGGCCGCATATTTATAATAGCTATTTAAAGCGGGCCATAACATTACAACATATATACGTATGTATGTAGTTACTTATTGGAAAGTGTGTTGACCAAAGTGGACGTGGACTCCAGTGACGAAGCTATTATCTTGGGAACTTCGGTCGCAGTTTCGATTATTGCATTGGAATGAATATATGTTTGCCCTATTTATTCCGAGTTAGGATACCACAGTTGTGGACACGTTTGTCGGAGAACCGACAATCGTTGGAGTAGACGAGTGCTGGAATGGAGACCGCGAATCGGCAAACGTAGTGTGGGACGCCCTCCTGCTAGATGGTGCGACGATCTGCGCAAGGCGGCTGGCAGAGACTGGATGCGTGTAGCCGGAGATCGGGCTAGGTGGCGCGCCTTGGGTGAGGCCTATGTCCAGCAGTGGACTGTCGCGGGCTGATACTTATGTCGGACGGGTGACATGTCTATTCAAAAGACGTCAGACGAACTAATGCATTTTGTTTTATAACAATTTCTTTTTCAAAAAATGTAATATAATATAATAGGTTTTATTGCATTAGTGATACATTTATGAATGTATCACTACAGTGCCCATTGTAAATGGAAATAATTGGGGGGGGAGGGGCAAGGAACCTTTTATCTCAACAACATATAAGTGCGTGAGTTTTATCAACAATAGAGAAGTACAAACGTGATAAATACAAACAGATATCGCCCCGGACAACTCAATTTATCTCGACATAGATAAACACATCGGCCTTGTTTATTTAGAAATGTTTTTATTATTATTATACGTTATGGTATACTATATGGCTATACCCTGTACAAGTTAGCTTGATCTTTTTGACAGATGTAAATTTTTCTGATCGACATAACTTTGCAATGACGAACATATTATTTTCTTAATTTAATAAATTTTAAAAATTGTAAAGATATTAAAAAAATATAATACATATAACACAAAAGTCCCTAAAGATTCTTGCGTTATCCGAAAATTTTGAGACTTTTCATTGCTTCAAAGTAAAATTTACATAGGAACACTGAAAATAATAGACGCTTGTACAATGTTACATCGGTCTATACTGTATACTGCTTGTTATTCGTGTCCCATACGTCCGACCGATAATAGCAGAATGTTTCAACTGTAGTAAAAAATGCGGTCAAAATGTAACAGGAACAAAAAGAAATCGTAATCAATAAAAAAAAACCAAAATTCTAAACCAAATCAATAAAAAAAAATCACTTGAATTTAATTTGATTTTTGAACGACTTTTAAATGTAATTGATTTCTGAACGACGGGACGAACATCAAATATTTGACAGGTAGAGATAGTTTCTAAGGGAAAAGGAAATTGTTACTTTTACTATATTCCTAATATTTTTATCATATTTACTCACCTTTTAAACCGTCCCTGGACTTCCAGAAATAATACAAAACGAATATTAGCCAAATCGGTACAGCCCTTCTCGAGTTTTAACGAGACTAACGAACCACAATTGAATTTTATATATATATATATATATATATATATATATATATATATATATATATATATATATATATATATAGATTATAAATAACGAATTTAAAAAGAAATAATATAAAAAGTTTTATTGCATTAGTGATAAATTGATCAATGTATCACTACAATACACAGTAATAATACACATGGATTACGTTAATATGGTTCCGGTATTAATTTTTATATAGGCAGACATTTACAATACGCGGCATAAATCTCGTAATTTTACGTCGGCAAAAACGTTGTGGTCGGCACACATGACGCCATGACACCAAGGTGGCCGCTTGCCTTTCTCCAGGGCTAGCTAGCTGCGGAGTCGTTTCTTGCGTTCCGGATACAACCGTGTCCTTGCCTCGCGTTCATTAATACATACATATATATATATATATGTATGTGTCCAATGGCAGAATTATGTTTTTCCGGAAAAACGCACCGTGCTCTTGAAAAACTTTATCTAGTGGTAGAGCCACGCTGCAGACGAATGCTTTGTCAAGAATGGCATAATGTTTGTCTGTAGCACGAATGGGCCGGCTCGCCCGGGGAAGTAGGTGGGTACCACAGTGCCGCAGAAAGCCGGCGTCTGGGTGGTAGCTACCGCTCTTCGTACGGTGAGCGGCTTAGTTCCGGAGGCTCAACAGAATTAAACAATATAACTGATAATAATATGAGATCATAGAAATGAAATAAAAACACAACGTCACTGATGCAAGTTGGCGGGTAAAGTCCCTTAGACACTTGTAAGGTTACCAAAATTTGTCAAATCGTTATTGGCATGTAATTTTTCAGAAATGAAGTATGTAAAAAGTGTTTATTGAGACCATCTTTTTGATTATCACCTAGGTGACGTTTCACGCGTAACATACAATAATCTGATCTCGATAAGATTAGTCAAAAATGTATATCATTACAACAATGTCATTTATTTTTTTTATTAAATATACTAGTGGTAGAGCCACGCTGCAGACGAATACTTTGTCAAGAATGGCATATTATTTGTCTGTAGCATGAATGGGCCGGCTCGCCCGGAGGAGTACCACAATCCCGCTATTAAGCCGGCGTCTGAGTGGTAGCTTAGCTACCGCGCTTCGTACGGTGAGCGGTCTGAGTTCCGGAGGCCCAACACCCTCCCCTTCCCACTCCCCCTCCGATTCCCACTCCCACTCCCCCTCCCACTTCCATAATTTTACTTTCCTTTATGGTCGGCAACGCTTCCGTACTGCCTACGGCGTTCGAGTACGAGCCGGCCCATTCATGCTACAGACAAATAATATGCCATTCTTGACAAATTATTCGTCTGCAGCGTGAAAAATGAAGAGTTACGTAAAAATATTGACAAATGTATACAAATACGGCATCTTTGTAAATTGAAGTTGTTATAAATTTTAACCTTTAATCTGATATTGTCCGCTACATCGAACACAACTTTAAAAAAATCCAAGTCGTTCAAATTTGTAATTTAATTATGGCAATTAAATTTAAATTACTTGGCAACTCAAATATTTTTATAATAGTAGAAAAAAAAAATATTGTTGAAATGTCACTGTGTGACTTAATTTTGCTAAAATCATTCAAACTAATATCAAATATGATGAGGGTCGTTGCTGGTAATGCCAAAAAAAACGTAACGTAACGTTTGTAACGGGGAAAAGCTCCAGAAATTGTTTCCTCAACTTTTACACGAAATAAAGTTTAATTTTACAATATTGTTTTATCACCTTACTTTGGAAATGTCCGCACATTACATGTATTTTCTCAAAAAGGGGAAGGACGTGATTTTTTTTATTATTTTTACAAGGTCCTTAAATATCCTAAAACACATATTATCCACAATTTAAAAAAAAAAGATTTTTTTTCTGCCAAATTAAGGGGTGAAAGTAATTCCTGTTATTATAACTGTATAGGTGTATAACTGTATAGGTATATATATTATAACTGTATAGGTGTATAACTGTATAGGTATGTATATTATAACTGTATAGGTGCATAACTGTATAGGTGTATAAGTGTATAGGTATATATATTATAACTGTATAGGTGTATAAGTGTATAGGTATATATATTATAACTGTATAGGTGTATAACTGTATAAGTATATATATTATAACTGTATAGGTGTATAACTGTATAGGTATATATATTATAACTGTATAGGTGTATAACTGTATAGTTATATATTATAACTGTATAGGTGTATAAGTGTATAGGTATATATATTATAACTGTATAGGTGTATAACTGTATAAGTATATATGTTATTACTGTATAGGTGTATAACTGTATAGGTATATATATTATAACTGTATAGGTGTATAACTGTATAAGTATATATATTATAACTGTATCGTTGTGTGTATAGGTAGCATAAATACATATTGTTCTCATGGTAACCGTAATGAAAGAAGCGGATTTTTCCTCATGCCGCGCCCGCATCGTTAGTATTGAACCAGGCACGCTTCGAACTGTTCCCGTTTCTATGCAAAACATAGTTCGGTGGCAGACGCGAATTAAAATATATGCACCGCAGGACGCGGTTTGTACTTATAAAGGAAAATGTGAGACAAAACTACATTAACTTTTCCTTATACAATTATTGGATTAAAGTGTGTTACATTTTACCGCAGGCCTAACCCTCCTCCTCCCTCCTTCCTCCTCCCTCCTTCCTCCTTCCTCCTTCCTCCTCCCTCCTCCCATAATGACACTTTCCTTAAAGGCGGCCAACGCTTCCGCAACCCGATTGCCTATGGCACTGCTGATGTCTATGTGCGGTGTTGATTGCTTTCCATCAGTTGACACGCCAAGCAAAGTCAAGAAAGTCGGAGCAATAATTATATAGAAAATCCATATTTTTTTTATATCTTTCTATAGTTAAAACTTTTACTTGACTTAAGAATCGCGACACGCAAACAACAAAAGAAAATAAATAATGTGTGTTTTTTACTGCTGAATGAAGTGGATTTACATGGAACTCAAATTAAATCTCACCCACCATCCACTATACACAACACCAAACACACACTACTACTTTCCCACCTTGCAAACGACGCGTGTTTCGCCTCAACACGAGGCGTCTTCAAGTACAGTCATTACAGTGTCCCTATTTGTCATTGATATCTTACAATATATATATATATATATATAATAATAATATCTTACGATATCTAGCGCTGCGGAGAGATGTCTCATCTCTCAGCATTTTTACCGCTATCATGGGGAGTGCTCCGAGGAATTGTTTGGAATAATTCCCGCTGCCGAATTCCACAACCGCACAACTCGCCGTAAAGGAAAATTTCATCCCCACCATCTGGATCAGTGGCGATCTACTACGGTGCGTTTCTCTCGTAAATTCTTTCCACGCACCACCAGTTTGTGGAACCAGCTACCCTCGGCGGTCTTTCCGAACCGTTACGACTTTGGAACCTTCAAAAAACAAGCCTATACATACCTAAAAGGCCGGCAACGCTTCCGCGACTCCTGCGGCGTCGCGGTTGTCCACGGGCGGCGTTGATTGCTTTCCATCAGGCGACACGCTTGCTCGTTTGCCCTCCTATCCCAAAAAAAACAATATCATTATAGTACAGTCAGCCATTTTGTTTATGTTCCCGCGAAAAAGCAATCAAATGATTGTTTTGCAAACAAAACGCTAGGAGCGGTCGTTAAAGTTCCACATAACAATAGTTTAGCGTTGTGTCACGTTTGAATTCGTAACGTTATATGTATCCGGCTAATATACAGATAAACGCTGACCTACCTCTATCACATGACAATTATATTTCACACAGTCTGACGACTGTGCCGAAGCGCTGCCGGCCCTTAAGGAAAGTGTCACAGTGTATGGGAGAGGAGTTGGGCCCCCGGAATTCAACCGCTCACCGGACGAAGCGCGTTAGCCAAGCTACCACTCAGACGCCGGTTTCCTGCGGCAGTGTCGTATTTGCCCGGGCGAACCGGTCCATTCATGCTACATACAAATAATATGCCATTCTTGACAAAGCATTCGTCTGCAGCGTGGCTCTGACATTTTTTAAATTTTCACAATTAAAACAAAAATATTTATTTCGAAATACGATATACAACCCATTCATGCTACAGACACATAATATGCCATTCTTGACAAAGCATTCGACTGCAGCGTGGCTTCACCGCTTAATGGCACAAAACGAAAGTCGCCACTTGGTCTGATCTAACGCCACCGTCTGCCAGTTCTCGACTTGGAGCTCCTTGAAGTCTCTACCCAAGGCAACACTCATCGAATGGATGCAATTACAACTGTATGAATATGGATCTCGAGGCCGTACTCCCTTCCTCACATTTTACTCTCCGTCCCAGCCAATATTTACATTATAACCCAAGTTAAGAAACGCATCTCCAATACCCTTGGCCTTTATATTTCCAATTTAAATAAACAATGTGCAGGAGGTAATTAATTGCTTATCAAGTGACACGGTTCCTTTTTTTTAAATAGGATGATAGGAAGGCAAACGAGCAGGCGTGTTACCTGATGGAAAGCAATTAACAACACCTATCTCTCTCTGAGTTCTAAGTTCCCCCCGGTGGGGCATAGGGCTGACACGACGTTTCTCCATCTCGACCTGTCGGAGGCCATGCGCTTTACTTTGCTCCGGCATAGGCCCATCTTCTGCACTTCGGCCGTCACAGTACGCCGCCAAGTTTGTTTTGGGCGCGCACATTTTCTTTTCCCCTGCGGATTCCATTCGAGGGATGACTGGCGTGGCGCCGGAGAGTATGCCCTATCCATCTCCATTTTTGTCGACGTATCTGGTCATCTGGTCTGCTCCGGGCACATATATTCTTTTAATAGTTTTTCTCACATGATGGTGAGATGACATCTCCCCAATTGCACTGAATGTGATGATGTGGAGGATGTTCATCCCATCATCACGGAATGCACAAGGAATGAAAGAGACAGATTGCACTTCCTCTATATATTAAACATAAGCCGGTTTAGTACGTAAGCACAAGCAGTAATAGTATATTGGCCTGCGTATCTGTCTACGTACTGTCTACGTACGGGTACGTACTATATACGTATCTACGTACGGGTCGACGTATCTGGACATCTATTTGTACTGATTCTTCGCAATGCTGTAATAGACATTCTTCTTCGTTTACTTCTTCCATAAACAAAATTATTTTTATACAATTTATTCTTATAAATACAAGTCTGGTCAGCTCTGCCGAAGACTTTCTTACATTTTCAAACGATATTGTCGTTAAAATTGTGTTGTACATAACCGTTTTGCTAGTCATCGTAATAAATATTTTTGTATGAATTACTACACTGAACTAAACTAAAGTAAAAAAAACTATACGGATATAAGGATTCGTACGAAGTTTCTTGTACCGTTTTTTCTCCATTCATAGGAACCTCATTGCGTAATGGCGGTAGAAGCTTTATTCTTGACATTTGACAGATGAAATTCAATTTTTTCTGTCGATAAAGTAAAGGACAAAAGTTGAGAAAGGCATGCTTCATCTAAGCATAGAGTTGGGGTACATACATAGGATGGATGAAAGATGACTGATAAAAATAAATTACGTTGCGGATGTGGATCACTCACCGGACGAAGCGCAGTAGCTAAACTACATCTCAGACGCCGGTTTTCTGCGGGGGTGTGATATTTCCCCGGTCTAGCCGGCCCATTCGTGCTACAGACAAATAATATGCCACTCTTGACAAAGTATTCGTCTGCAGCGTAGCTCTACCACTAGTACATTACTGCCATGACAAAAAATAAAAAACAAGTTGAAATCCACCTTATCATTCCAATCGGACGATCCGGGTCGGGGCACTGCATGTTAATGAGACTTCGAAGCGTAGCACTCTATTAGGGTCGTTTACTGTCAACGTACTGTATATATAATATACTATGATTAATAGATTCAGGCGTTACTTTGCGGAAATCCATTATTAATGTGGACAGTCGGAATTTATATGGACAGTCAAAAGTTTTACTTAGCTAAGATCCGCGACAAGCAAAACAATAACAGAAAATTAATAATGTGTGTTTTTCCGTTGGGTTTAGTGGATTTATTTGGAACTTAAACCAAAAACTTACCGAAAATCGGCCATCAATTCTTCACCTACCAACCACTATACACAACACCAAACACACATTATCACTTTTCCATCTTGTAAACGACACGTGTTTTGCCCTAACACGGGGCATCTTCAGGTATAGTAGACTCTACGGAAGACAACCGAAAAGTGTTATTGTTTTGCTTGTCGCGGATCTTAGCTAAGTGAAACTTTTGACTGTCCATATAGTGATGGATTTCCGCAAAGTAACGCCTGACTCCATTAATAACAGTCGGAATTTTGTACTTGGCCAAGATCCGCGACAAGCGAACAGAAGTACAAGAGAAAAATAATAATGTGTTTTTACCGGAGGAAGTGGATTTACGGGGAACTTAAACCACTAACCTCGCCGACGATATTTCCTTTGAATTCTGATATGGTCGTAGTCGAATTTGTTTCGTAGCCTTTAGTTTTAGAATAGAAAAACTTTATTTATGACACCTTTTTTTTACAATAAAAATAATTGACGACCGATTGGCTTAGTGGCGCGACCCCTCGCCCACGGAGTCAATGGTCGCGGGTGCGATTCCCGCATCGGAATAAATATATATATATATATATATATATATATATATATATATATATATATATATATATATGAATTTATAAATATTCATTTCGAGTCTGGTAACTCCCCCAATCCGCATTTCCGTTCCTGCCCTTTCCTTTCCTCTCCGCCAATCCACGGTCCGCCGTGCCAAAGGATGCATGGCTAAGGGCGAGCTTAGTCGCAAGCGTGCCGACCGTCCCGGGATCGGGCTCCCCTATACTATAGTGCCTTACCTCAGCATGCAGGGCTCTGCTGGGGCTGACCTCCATCCTTCCTTGCGGCTCGTGGGATTCACTAAGACGAATTTAATATACTTAATTTGTTGAAAAAATGACGGCGACGTGGTTCGCCACCCGTCACGTCCTGATTCTCACGAGGGCGAGAAGCGACTAATCGAGAGCCGTTTCGCTGCGATAAATGGTAGCGGATGGAGCTCTGTGGTCTCTGCCAACCCCTACAGGGGACAGGCGTGAATATATATATATATATATATATATATATATATATATATATATATATTATATATATATTATATATATATAATATATATATAATATATATATATATATATATATATATATATATATATATATATATAAATTAAATCCTTAATAATTTTATATATACAAATAAATACACAAAACAAAAAGAAAATAATTTTAATCTAACGAGTGTCAAATTGGTTGTTGCTCAGCATATGCCGGGCGCACTATTGGAGCACCCGGCGCTGGTTTTCAATTAAGGTACCCCCCCACAAAGTCCAGGTGAGACGAAGAAGCTCCATTTGCATTAAATGAAGGCAGGATGTTAGTAAGAAGTAGATCATCAACAAAGGGTTTAATCAATTTGGGGTCGATCAACCCTTTCGCCACCAGTGCCTCAGGAGAAAAACTACCACCTCAGCCCAAACTTTTTATTATTTAAATATAATACAAATTATTATTAATTTTTGTGGGATATAATTATAATGTTCCAAATAAATGAAATAATCAACTTTATATCACAATCATCATCAAGGCATTACAACCGCGGGTAGGCCTTAGCCTGGTGCAGTAAATTTTTGCAGCTGGATCCTAGTTTAGCTTTTCTCTCCAGCCCTTCACACCGATTGCCTTTTATATACCGACACGGATAAGTTACACCGGGCTGTAGACAAATGATTCCATTTGTTAAATGGATTGATAAATAGTTCGTCACATATATGTGATGTCGCTGGGCAGCGTTCAGGAAATTTCGTCAAGTCTTCTCGTCGCCCATACCACAAAGTCTGAAGACAAAAGTCTTCAACCAGTGCGTCCTGCCCGTACTCTCTTACGGTGCCGAAACGTGGACACTGACGGCCCGTCTCCTCGACAAGCTCAAAGTCACTCAGAGGGCTATGCTCGGGGTTTCTCTGTTGGACAGAATTCGAAATGAAGAAATTCGCCGGAGAAGCAGAGTCACCGACATAGCTCTTCAAGTTAGCAGGCTGAAGTGGCAATGGGCTGGACATGGGCTAGATGGAGCGACGATCTGCGCAAGGCGGCTGGCAGAGACTGGATGCGTTTAGCCAAAGATCGGGCTAGTTGGCGCGTCTTGAGTGAGGCCTATGTCCAGCAGTGGACTGCCGCGGGATGATATTGATATATGTGACACTGGTAGCGAAAGGGTTAACTAAATCAAGGGTGGCCCCTAGAGAAGAAGATCTCTTTACACAGTAAGAGGATTTAAATTAAAAAATAATCGGAGGCAGTCATGAGGACCGCCGACAGAAGTAAAAAATTAAAACTGTATTTTGAAATTTCAAACTGATTGTAATATTAAATACTGCTATTACTACAGCATGTTGCTGACGCGACTCACAAAACTTTATACATCCATGTATAAAGTTTCTCACACACATATACAATGTGTTGGCGTGATGCGTGTACGTAGGCAGCTAGCTTTAGCTATAGACATACTTTAAACTGTGTTTAAAGTATATCTATAGCGTTAAGATGTTGCTGACGCGAACCTGTAGATTTTTTCCCTATCCAGAGTCGTGTAACGCGGCTAAATTGAGAAATTGTATTATTTTCACACAACAAAATATACATTTCAATACGATTGCATCTGGTCGACACACCTGTCTGAGAACGAACGCGATTGTTTATAAAATTGAAGGCATATTTCGGTCTGTTATGACAATCATCATTGATATATGTATATGTTGTATAAATGACAATTCTTTAACAGTGAAAACTACTGACTAATCCTTTATGCACTAGGCGTGTTTATAGAACATTGTATAAACAGTGCATTCTGACAATGACCTAGGTATTATTTAAGTGAACGCTGTCTAATTTTTAATAGCAACCCGTTGTTCGGACCGCCATGTTGGTAATTTGCGCGGGAAAACTATGATAGTGCGGTACGTCTATTTTATTATGTGTTATCGATTGATATCGGCTTCCGAACTGTAAGGATGTGCTGCAGTGTGTGAACAGTAAAATAGTATTTTTTTACAGGTAAGCTAGTTCATAGTGACGTTTTTGTTTCTTTTTAAATATTTCGTGCGGCAAATCGTAGATGTTCTTATAAATAAATACGTCATCAATAGGCTATTAAAATTATGCCTACTCTACAATAAATTGAGAATAATTTTATAAAAAAATTTCAAAATATGGAAGGAAATCAGTTTTTTAGTGTTCATATAAAATGTAGATTCATATATTTTGTAAAAAAAACATTTGATTCCTAAATAAACGATGATTGCGAAATATTGTTTTAACGTTATTATTTCTATGTGGTTCTCAGCATAGATAATAAAACCTAATCAGCGATTCCCTATCAGTTCACCGAATGAAACGCACTACGAACACTATTTCCTATTTGGATATCGGTTTTCCGTGTAAACATGGTATTTACACCGATTACGTAATAGACAAAACTTTGCCAACAAAAAATAATATGTAAGTAAAAAGTGTGCATCAAAACTTTCACAACAAAACGTCCATAACGGGCTTATTAATGTTACGCACACAAGCAAAAAAGTTATCGAGTTTCTCAATCATCAATAAAAACAATACGATTCTTATAAAATCTACGCCATTGCGCAATAGTTTAAACGAATATGCTAATAATTCTTGTAATCATAGTCGATGACTTACATACATATATGTCACACGGCACTATGTTGTGGTTAACGTTAACTAACAGCGCTTACAGCGCTCATTGCCATAATCAGTAAAAGTGTACTGTATATGCACGAAAGCGCTACAATTGCTTGAATCGACGTAGGCGTTGTGCACTCGGCACTGGAAACACTCCGGTTAATGCCAACGTTACTTGCAATTAATTATTCAAATTTCGAACACCGGATGCTTGCGGTGGTTTATTTTTTTTTTATCATAAATTAATATAATTATTGTTTTTAAATTTCGTTCAAAAAAGGACATTTTAAATGTAAACATGTAAGTATTTAAAATATATTTACATAATGTTTCTTTATATGATGAAATAAGAAAGTTTTAGTTGAAGAATCATTCGAAACTAATTGCAAACGAGTACAAGGTCGGAGCCAAGATAGAGACATAAATATATATAAAATGTATACGTCGAAGAAAATTAACACGGTCGGTTTATATTCCTTTTTCAAATATTTTATTTATATTCCTTTTTCAAATATTAGGTCGATTTGTTTTTGTCATTTAACCTACTCCGTAGAACTACATCTGTACTTTATATATTATTATAAAACCTTTATTAATGATTTCAAACGTTTTTATATACAAATGTTTTATCTTAATTTTTTTTTATTAAACGCATACCAACTAAGTACATAAGTTAGCATATATTAATTTGCATATAAAAAGTTTTTTAAATTACAGTTGTATGCACTTAAAGATTTGCACAACATCTTAGCAAAGACATTGTAATTAGACAGTTTATTAAGTATAAAAATATAAAACGACAATTAAAATAAACATAAAATTTAAATTTCTGTCAACGCTCTATTAATTTTTTTTTTAATTTAATTAGTGATCCTGCGAAGATCTCAATGTCAGTGTTATTAAAACTATATGTATTTAAAATTAATTTGTTTAAAAATATTGTATCAAACTTAATTTGCAAGTGGTTTAGTGGTGTGTTTATTTATTGTTTTATTAGGATATATTTTTGCATATCATAAATTTTTGGATATATGCAAAATGCCTTGTAGATTCTACATACATACATATATATCGTCACGTCTGTTTCCCTTAGGGGTAGGCGGAGACCACAGATCTCCATCCGCTACGATCCCGGCACACCTTCCTTGCTTCTGCGGAAGCAAAAGAGGATGGAAAGATGGATGAGTGTTGAGACACTCATCCATCTTTTCATTTATCCTTCCTCTCACATTGATCGTAGCGAAACGGCTCTCCGTTAGTGTCTCCGGCTCTTCTCCCTCTCGTGGGAATCAGGACGTGACGGGTGGCGAGGACCACCAAAGTCGCCGTCATTTTTTAACAAATTAGGTTAGGATATTTAGGTTTTTAGATTTTATAGTAACTGTTTCTTTGTGAAATTCTAGGTACACTAATAATTTATTGGATTCAAATTAAAAATACAGTCAATCTTTCGATTCAGCAATTTATACAGGAAAAATATACCAAGAACCTGATTTCCGTCATTTCCATAGTGGTAGGATTTTAGTAGTGGTAGAGCCACGCCGCAGACGAATACTTCGTCAAGAATGGCGTATTATTTGTCTGTACCGTGAATGCTCGGCTCGCCCAGAGAAGTGTCATACTCCCGCAGAAAACCGGCGTCTGAGTGGTAGCTTAGCTACCGCGCTTCGTTCGGTGAGCGATTGAGTTCCGGAGGCCCCCCCCCCCAATAATGACACTTTCTTTAAAGACCGGCACTGCGCATGTTTGTGGGCGGCGTTGATTGCCTTCCATCACGTGACACGCCTGCTCGTTTGCCTTCCTATCCCATAAAAAAAGGAAGTTAAAACGGCGTAGGCTGTTCCAATTGCTCTTTAAGTGTGACATGTTCTCCAGCTTCATACGATAATCTTTTTATGTTTTTTTGTGCACCTTCTCAATACGCCGGAGGTTGTTACATTAAGTGCTATTAACATATCGGACAGTTTGCGGTTGTTTTGCGGTTTACAGCGTGTCTTGTGTATCGCTTCCAGCTGTTTCCATTCTCTGTTATATGCTTATCTGTACTACATTGTCTTTCCAATAACCTGGATATCTGTCCATCTCTTAACCTGTCTGCTTATTTTTCTTTTACGATCACGTGGTTGCTACTCCGTTATATATATATATATATATATATATATATATATATATATATATATATATATATATATATATATATATATATATATACTTTGACTTTGAGATCGTTTTTATTATCCATAGTTCATGCACTCTGAACGGCAGTTGAATCAATACAGTTTTGTTTTTCTTGTTTGTTTATTTTGATTTACACAACACTCAAATAACATTATTAAATATATTTTTTTTAAAGAAACATCGGGAAACATTGCGTTTGATGTATGAATAGTTTTGTGTGTGTGTGTGTGCGTGTCATATTCATATCTAAACGGATTTAAGAATATTATTTGTGGTATAAAATGACGGCTACGTGGTTTGCCACACGTTACGTCCCGATTCCTATGAGGGCGAAAAGCTACTAACAAAAAAAAGATGTATTTGTGAAGGTTTTAAACTAAAATAGTAGCAATGTTCGTTTTTTTTTTTCTACTTGTTGTTCTTGCCTCAAGAGGAAGGGAGACAAGCGTAATTTTCCCTCCCTTGAATACATAGGGAAACCTGAACTGTGGACCGCTTCGGGAGGGTTTCTCTACCACGGGTCATTTCGTTGTCTCCACTTTATAAACGATTCAGTTGCGAATCTTACGTTTACGACGGCAATGATCCCGGGTTTCATTCCGACATCGCGGTACATATACAGTATCTTTGTTATGGGATTGGAAGACAAACGAGCAGACGTGTCATCTGATGGAAAGCAATCAACGCCGCCCAAAGACAACCGCAAGCCCATAGGCAGTGTAGAAGCCTTGGCCGGCCTTTAAGTAAAATTGTAGGTACAGCGGTATATACAGATATCTACTTCGCATTTTGATATCCACCCAAAACTAGGACGAGCGTTCAGTTATTTTGCTCAATGAATAGAAGTTTTTATTGCGCCCATCTCTAGTGCGATTGTGATTTTGAAAAGTATTGCATACCTAAGCACTATGGCGTGCCTGCCGGCTATCTTCTCACGGCTACACTCGGGATCTTGAGGGGGTTTTTATCTTCAAATAAGATTCATCTCATAAATATTAATTTATTTTTCTTGTCTCAATATGATATGTACATTTGAATAATATTCACACACTTTATCGTCACTTTATAAAAAAAATATTTTATTGTGCTTCAAAAGGCGATATATTACTTTCGATACGTCAGTCGATCGAATGCATTTTGTTTTATATCACAATTTATATCTTTTTCATTTTAAAAATTAGGAATGTAAAAAATAAAATAATGAAATATAAAGGTTTTATGCATTAGTGAAACATTTATTAATGTATCATTACAGTACTAGCATACCAGGAGAAGATAAATACAGGGTAACAAATTGTAGATGAAACGAAGTTCACCGGGCCATCCGGTATATACATTTATTCGTGCTGCTTTTAACTTATTGGTACATAAGTTAATCCTTATAAGAAAACAGTAATTACTTGTATTGTATACAACTATACACTTTATTTTATACAACTATACACTTTTTTTGTATACAACTATACACTATTGTATATAACTTTAACGGAAAAACCAAAGCAACTTTAATCGTTGCATTAATAAAAAAATCCATTGGAATGATAAGAAAAACCGTCGGTAATCCCAAACAATTCGGCTTTGGGGATTCCAAGAGACGACCGTGTGCGTACACGAGAGGTCGACTACGCATTTGTGATATCTGGCATTACAGTTGTCTATAAATAGATCTATTATGAAGTAATATAAAATAATTAAGTCAATTCCTACTTAGGACAAGAAAGAAAAAAAATATTTCGTTACTTTTTATTCAATTATTACAAGTGCGTGCGTGCGTGCGTGCGTGCGTGCGTGCGTGCGTGCGTGTGTGCGTGCGTGCGTGCGTGCGTGCGTGCGTGCGTGCGTGCGAACGTGCGAGCGTGCGTGCGTGCGTGCGTGCGTGCATGCGTGCGTGCGTGCGTGCGTGCGTGAGTGTGTATATGTGTGTGTGTGTAATAGTAGCAATTGAAAATAGTAGTAAATAAAAATATTTTTTGTTTATGAATTTTACATCTCGTAAAACTTCTTCGTGTTGTTCACGGAGGCTGCGTGTGCACGCATACATTAAGATGAATTAGCTACAGTCGGACCAATGTCGCGGTAAATTTTATTGGTTTTTCTTTATAATAGAGATGTATGACTCGTACCAGGTGTGTGTCCTTGCTGTATACAGAATGTCCGGTTGCATCATTAGGTTATTATAGATATTATAGTAATTATTATATAAGTATATTACTAATCGAATAATCAGTAGACGCATGCTTGTTGTCGCTGATAGTTGTCTGTCAATATTGAGAGAACTATCTTCACTTCAACAAGATGGCACCACGCCTCTCACTGCTCACACACCATGGAGCTTCTTTGTGATCTCTTTTTTTATATATATACAGGCTCTCCCAGAACTCAACGTCAAGCCGAAACGGGGTGATAGGATTGATTGTAACCATCATGAGAAAAATCAGAAAAAGAATCTATGTGAAGATCTTAAAATTAAGAACCTACCAAGAGCTTTTGCGAATAAAAAACATTTTAACTGAGTAAAATGGGTTAGCATAAATCGGGTTACTTGAGGTTTTTATTTTTTTTTTTGCTCGTTTTTTAGTATGAAACTAACAAGTATTGTACCATTTTACAATCCTGATTAAATGCGCCAACTTATAATGGCACTTGCCAAGCCACTCTAGTACTTTTTTTTAAAGGAGGGCCTTTCAAAGTCGACAAATTTTGAAAATTTTAAATTCATAGTTTAACAAATAGTGTAAGTAATAGTAGGCAATTGTGTCATTATCTTTTACTGTGATTCTAGAAATGTTATTTAGGGTTACGGTTCCAAAGTGTAAATGAACAAAAATAATAAAAATTAACCACAATAACCGAAAAATGGTTACTATTTCACCAAATTTCTCGGTTTTTCTTAAATGCCCATAATTTTCAAACTGCATGGGATAGATTTTTTTTTTGATTTTTCTCATGATGGTTACAATCAATCCTGTCACCCCGTTTCGGCTTGACGTTGAGTTCTGGGACAACCTGTATATATTCACGCCTATTCTCCTCAGGGGTTGGTAGGGACCACAGAGCTCCATCCGCTACGATCCCGGCACACCCTCCCCGCCTCCTCCACACTCATCCACCCTTTCATCCACTCTTCCTCTCACATTCATCACAGCGAAACGGCTCTCCAGTAGTCGCTTCTCGCCCTCTTGAGAATCAGGACGTGACGGGTGACAACCACGTCACCGTCATTTTTTAACAAATTAGGTATATTAAAATTCATCATAGTGAATCGTACGAGCCGCAAGGGAGGATGGAGGTCAGTCCCAGCAGAGCCCCGCATGCCGAGGTAGACACTATAGAACCCGGGGGATCCCGATCCCGGAATGGTCGGCTATTCCGAATATGTAATAAAAATAGGTTGACATCTTTATCATTTATACAGCGTTTTCGCTTTTTTGCATATTTATCCTTACTAAAATGAAATAAAAAATGTTTGCATTATATAACTCTTTTATTTATATAATTAGCACAAAACAACAGTATTATTAACCCCGTTGTCAACTGTGATAGAGCCACGCTGCAGACGAATACTTTGTCAAGAATGGCATATTATTTGTCTGTAGCATGAATGGGCCGGCTCGCCCGGGGAAGTACCACATTCCCGCAGAAAACCGGCGTCTGAGTGGTAGCTTAGCTACCGCGCTTCGTACAGTGAGCGGTTGAGTTCCGGAGGCCCATAATGACACTTCTTCCCCCCTCCCCTTCTCCCTTCTCCCCCCATAATGACACTTAAAGGCCGCCAACGCTTCTACACTGCGAATGTCTATGGGCGGCGTTGATTGCTTTCCATCAGGTGACACGCCTGCTCGTTTACCTTCATAGGAAAGCCATAGGCCCATAAAAAAAATTTAAAAAAAATTTTATTATTCAGGTGACTTCCCCCACAGCGAGATTACACCAAGCTGCTGGAAGCTGGCAAGCTGGAAGGTCCTAGCCACCCAAGAATGAAAATCTTACAATTCGCTTGATTTAGTATTATTATTAATAACAGTCGGTTGATGCTCAGTTTTCTTTGCCAACAGAGAGCCCGGGCCGCAGCTGGTGACGGTGAGGGTGCCAATCAATGGCATGACATGCCAATCGTGCGTGCGCAGCATAGAGTCTTCTGCCATAGAGCTGCCTGGCGTGAAGGACGTTAAGGTGAGATTGTGTGCGTCGTACGCAGTATATTCCCACTATGTACTCCAACGACATCTACACCAGGGGTGTTTAGACCAGCGGTCGCCTAAGTGGTGGTCCGCAAAAAAATTTCGCTGGTCCGCAGATAAAAAAATTTTCGTCGCACACTGTACACTGGTCATTGGATGAGATGAGTTTGAATTCCCCGTAAAACCAATATTCTTCTAGTATAAAACACACATTATTATTTTTCTGTTTTTGTTTGCTTGTCGCGGCTAAGTAAAAGTTCTGACTGCCCACATATTAATACATTTCCGCGAAGAAACGCCTGACTCGATCAATCAACGTATTTTAATCTTTGCACCATGGGCTAGAAATGCATACGAGGAAGCGATTCACCCTATGAATATCAAAATTATACAGTGGCAACAGCGCAGTTGGCAAAAATCGAGCTTACGATCCAAGTTTGTACCTTACATTGTAGTATCGATATATTTAGAGGTGATTTATTTATAACGATTTAGTCTAGACAGATAAAACGTTGGAAAGATGACTTCAGAAGAGTTGCAAGCAAAAAATGGCTAGGAGCAAGAGATAGAGCGGCATGGAAATCTTCGAAGGAGACCTTTGGCGAAGGTTGTTTGCTGCCGATTGTACAAATTAAATTAAACTAATTAATCAATGATTATTAATGACTAGCTGACCCTGCAAACTTCGTACCGCCTCAGAATCAATAAATAAAAAAGCTGAACGATAATTGCGGAATGTTTCAACTTTAGTAAAAAATGTGGTCAAAACTTAACAGGAACAAAAAGAAATCGTAATCAATAAAAAACCAAAATTCCAAACCAAAGAAATGAAAAAAATACTTCACTTTTGAATTTAATTTGATTTCTAAACGACTTTTAAATTTAATTGATTTCTGAACGACGGGACGAACATCAAATATTTGACAGGTAGGAACAGTTTCTAAAGGAAAACGAAATTGTTGTTGTTAACTATATTCCTAATATTTTTATCATATTTACTCACCTTTTAAACCTTCCCTGGACTTCTAAAAATAATTCAAAATCAAAATTAGCCAAATGGGTCCAGCCGTTCTCGAGTTTTAGCGAGACTAACGGACAGCAATTGATTTATATATATATATATATATATATATATATATATATATATATATATATATATATATATATATATATATATATATATATATATATATATATATATATATATATATATATATATATATATATATATATATATATATATATATATATATATATATATATATATATATATATATATATATATATATAGACAGTTATAAAGGTTTTATTTATTTATAACGACTGTTTGAAATTCACCAGGTAGATCTGTCAGAGAAGGTCGGGTACTTCAGATATGACCCGCACGTGTGCACAGTGGAGGCCATCAGGTCTCACATAGAAGACATGGGGTTCGAGACGCCTACCGACAACGGCGAAGACGAAACCAAGTAACTGAAAATTTCTCTTTTAAATATTTTATATTAACAAAAGCCACCAAAATGAGGTTGGTGAAGGCGCTTCGTGTAGAAGAGGGGGGGGGGCTATGTACAGCAGTGGTCTGCCGCAGACTGTTGATGATGAGGGCGCTTGTTTTCCCCATATTCCTGTATTCGGCGGAGACATGGACCCTGCGACGCGCTAGCAGGGAGGAGATAGACGCCCTAGGAATGTGGTATTGGCGGAGAATGCTCGGTATCTCATGGAGCAAGTTTAGAACAAGCGTCTCCATTCTCCAAGAACTCAAGGTTGGGCATCGTCTAACTTCCATAGTACAAGGTCGCATATTTTCAATTTCCATCTGTGGGCAAGTGTCTCGGGGCGATAACCGACCATCGAGGGGCTGGTGGTGTAGGGATAACTGGAAGGTACCCTAGCGCGCGTTAAATAATATAAAAAATCATTATTTTCCTATTTACATTTTTGGACTGACTTGATAGAGTCCGTCTCTCACACTTCCATCTGCGAATGCTCACAAGAGGCCACGAATAGAGAGAAATCAGATGCATCGTGAGACTGGCGACACAAGACCCGATCGGCTCGTGACAAGAACCACTTTGCCGAGAGTGACCGACTAAGGAGATGGAGATTTATATTGTAGCTACTCGTGAAAAATCTTTTCCATCAACCCAAAGTTTGACTGGCTGAGAAAGCCTTTCGGCATTAAGTCTAAGTAATAAATAAATAATTGTTTAAATATCGAAAATTTTCTTTCTTTTTTCATGGGATAGAAACGCAAACGAGCAGGCGTGTCACCTGATGGAAAGCAATCAACGCCGCCCACAAACATCCGCAGTGCCATAGACAGTGCGGAAGTTTTACCGGCCTTTAAGGAAAGTGTCATTATGGGAGGGGGGGGGGTTGGGCTCCCGGACCTCAACCGCTCACCGGAGAAAGCACGGTATCTAAGCCACCGCTCAGACGCCGGTTTTCGTCTGTAGCGTGGCTTTAGCTTGACCGCTACAATTCTTTCTATAAAATTGTGATAATTGGGCAGACGATGTGACGTCGTCCATGTGTGCATATTTGTGATGGTTACACGTTCGTTGACTGCAGAAATCTGCTGCCCCAAGAGATCCCTACGGACACGCTGATCGACATGTCGATGTCGCCGGAGGCTGACAGCGAGGTGCTGCTCTCCGTTGAGGGCATGACCTGCAAGTCCTGCGTTAACACCATCGAAGGTACCGGACGCAGTTTATTCTTAAAAATTAAGTGTGATTACCACCTTCTCACAAGGAGTTAATGAAATCCATAAGCCAGACCCTTATAAAAGTGAAAGGATATATTAGGCCGGGGGTGGGGGGAAGAGATCAAATAAGGATCTCTCAACGTCTTTTATCATCAACTTTATCATGGGTCGCACACCGAGGAACTGTTCTATTTATTTTATGGGATAGGAAGGCAAACGAGCAGACGCGTCACCTGATGTAAAGCAACCAACGCCGCCCATAGACATCCGCAACGCCACAGGCAGTGCAGAAGCCCCAGACAGCATAAGGCGGGCCGGGGGTGTAAGGAAAAAATCAAATCAAGATCTCTCAAAATCTTTTATCGACTTTATCATGGGTAGTACTCCGAGGAATTGTTCTAAAATTCGTTTACATACAACTGGAAGGGTATATAAGGCGGGCCGTGTTTTTTTTATGGCATAGGAAGGCAAACGAGTAGGCTTGTCACCCAACGCTAAACAACTAACGCCGCCTATAGACATCCGCAGCGCAACAGGCAGTGCAGAAGCCACAGACAGCATAAGATGGGCCGGGGGTACAATGAAGAGATCAATTCAAGATCTCTCAACATCTTTTATCGACTTTATCATAGGTAGTACTCCAAAGATTTGTTCTAAAATTCGCTTACATACAACTGGAGGGGTATATAAACGGACCGTGTTTTTTTTATGGGATAGGAAGGCAAACGAGCAAGCGTGTCACCTTATGTAAAACGATCAACACCGCCCATAGACATCCGCAGCGCCACAGGCAGCCCAGAAGCCACAGACAGCATAAAGCGGGCCGTGGGTGGAAAGAAGAGATCAATTCAAGATTTCTCAACATTTTCTATCGCTTTATCATGGGTAGTACTCCGAGGCAGACTGAATGCGGTAGAAATGAGAGCGTTAAGAAGTATGTATAATAGAGTCAGGAATGCGAAAGTTATGGAGAGCAATGTGGAGTAAAAGAAGGTGTCGTGACAGAAGTTGAAGTTGAAGTAGAAATTTACGTTGCGGATGCGGATGGGAAGGGTCGGTGGGGGATGACCAAGGAAAACGTACCTTGACCAAATAATAGCAATAATGTAACCGGCGAGCTTGTATGAAGTTAGTGATAAGTGTGGAGGAAGCAAGGAATGTGTGCCGGGATCGTAGCGGATGGAGATCTGTGGTCTCTGCCTACCCCTACGGGAGACAGGTGTGACGATATGTATGTATTTAGTATGTACATGTGTTAATGTTTTCTTTATTGTGTGTTCAGGTCGTCTCCAGGAGATGCCGGGAGTGAGACAGGTGTCGGTGAGCTTGGCGGAGAACTCCGCGCGTGTTAGGATAGCGCGTGACGTCATCTCCCCGCAGGAGGTCGCCGACATCATATACGAACTCGGTTTCGACGTCGAGGTGATCAGTGTCGATGGGCAACAGAGTGACGGTGAGTATATCATCAGCCTGCGGTCTAGCTTAGCCCCTGGCTGAATCGGCTGCGGCGACCTCTTTTTTTTTCTTTTCGGCAATTAGTTAAAACTATGCTGCCAGTGTCAATTTATATCAAACCTTGTGAAGTGTGACTTGTCACGTTACGTCTTAACAAAATGGTGGGTATTCTACCAAAATCTTCTATGGTCTATATGGACAGTCAAAAGTTTTACTTAGCTAAGATCCGCGACAAGCAAAACTATAACAGAAAATTAATAATGTGTGTTTTTCCGTTGGGTTAAGTGGATTTATTTGGAACTTAAACCAAAAACTTACCGAAAATCGGCCATCAATTCTCTGCTATTGTTTTGCTTGTCGCGGATCTTAGGTAAGTAAAACTTTTGACTGTCCATATAGTGATGGATTTCCGCAAAGTAACGCCTGACTCCATTAATAATCTTCTATTGTCTGTTGCAGTCAACTTAAAAAATCACGATACACGCATTTCATATAACTTAACTTATATGATGGCATATAAGTGAAGTTATATGAAATGAGAGGCGTATTGTACTATATAGTTCGATTATGGAATCGAACTATATAGTACAATACGCCTCTCCATAATTAAACAACATAACTGATAATAATATAAGATTATAAAAATACCACACATCACTGCAAACTCTTCGTTTATCGTAGAATGTTATCTGTACAAAATATACAGGATGTCCGCTGGTAGAATTAGATTTTCAAACGTAAATTATAATAAAAACTACTTCACTAACTTACATTAAGAAGAGAAGTGCGGGTTTTATTTTTTAAAAGTTATTTCGTCTACATTTTATTTTTTTTATGGAATAGGAAGGCAAACGAGCAGGCGTGTCACCTGATGAAAAGCATTACAAACTAACTACTCTGCACACATTGTCATTTTGTTTGATGATGGTGATTAGGGCTGATGATACTCAATTAATTGTTTGTTCCAGAAAATCAACTACAAAAGAAGAGCGACCGCGACGCGTCTGGGGATGGAGTCAAGGCAAACAGCCTATCCAAAAGCAAAACACAACTCAATGTAAGTGTCATAAGTTCCATTATATAATGCAAATGCTTTTTAAACTACTTGTACTTATTTTTTTATATATATTCACGCCTATCCGCCGCAGAGGTAGGCGGAGACCACAGAGCTCCATCCGCTACGATCTTGGCACACGCTCCCCGTCTCCTCCACACTCATCCATCCTTAAATCCATTCTTCCTCTCAAATTCATCGCAGCGAAACGGCTCTCCATTAGTCGCTTCTCGCCCTCGTGGCAATCAGGACGCGACGGGTGGCGAACCACGTCGCCGTCATTTTTCAACAAATTAGGTATATTAAAATTCGTCTTGGTGAATCCCACTTGTACTTAACTCTGCGTACGCCAGGGAAAAGCGAACACAATGCGTATAAAGAAATGCTAGTGTGACAAATAATATGATTATGAATCAAGAAGACCGAGCGTAAAACAGCAGCTTATAAGAAGACATTTAGAGAAATTGCAGTGGTAGAGCCACGCTGCAGACGAATACTTTATCAAGATTGGCATATTATTTATTGTCTCCCCTCGTTCCCCTCCCTCCCCCGTTCCCTCCCCCTCCCCCGTTCCCCTCCTCCCCTCTCATAAAGACACTTTCCTCAAACGCCGGCAACGCCTCTGCACTCCCTATAACAACGCGGATGTCTATGGGCGGCGTTGATTGCTTTCCATCAGGTGACACGCCTGCTCGTTTGCCTTCCTGTCCCGAAAAAAAAATACTTTTTGACCAGTAGCTTTATGGACTGCTATGGTTTAAACCATAGGTTCCCAACGGGGACGCTACGGCCTCCTAGTGGGCGTTGGATCTAAAGGAAAATGGGGGCGTTATGGAATACCTCTATTTTCACGAAAAGACATTTTATCTAGCTGTCTAAAATGTCTTATGTTATCATTATGGCATAAATAAACATTTTATTCTTGTATAATCTTGTATAGGCAGTCCATAAAAGGTTGTGATCCTATGGTTTAACCTGACGCTGATGGTGATGTGGACCATATGTTTTGCATTGCAGGGCGACGCCAGCGGAGCCTCGAGCGAGGAGACGTCACGCTGCACGCTGGAGGTGCGAGGCATGACATGCGCCTCGTGTGTGGCCGCCATAGAGAAACACTGCGCCAAACTCAAAGGTACGTTGTGTATATATATATTAAGGGCCATCCATAAATTACGTGACTAAAATTCTATGGTTTTTTTGACCCAAGGACGAGATGGGCCCAGTCCTTGTCACACGTGTGAAACCCTTCCTCCCTGGTGTGACGTCACATTATAAAAAAAATTATTAAGGAGAAATTAAATTAAAACAACATTGTTTTTTCCGATTAAAAATAATTTTGAATTGAAAATAATCTTTTGTAAAATTGACATAAAGTCAAATATTTCAGATAATTGACAATACTATAGACCAATTAAGAAATGATAAAAGATATGAAACGTTAATCTTATTACAACATTATTATTAATTTTTTTAATTATTAAAAAAATTATTAAGTTTTATAACTTAATCATTTTTTTATCCACGGACTTTGGACGCAATCTTTATTATTAAATTATCACTGGCATATCAGCCACTGAGTTCTTGATTTGGATATTATTAATGTGGAATGGCAGTAAAAGTAATTAATTAAAGGAAACAAACCATTGAAATGGAACGTGACGAAAGGTGTGAGCGAGAGGACGTGGGAGTAAGAGGGACGGATATAGAGAGATAAGATGGCGATTTTGTGATTACGGAGACAACGGAAACGCGTGAACATTTTTGTATTGTATGAAGTTGTCCTGTATAAAGTGCATAACTCAAAAATAAAGTGCATTTTCGAAGAAGGACCACTTATTTTTACACCCCGATCCCACATTAATGTCAGGATATATGCATCTTGCCATGTTTAACATATGGTTGCCGAAAATGGACATTAACAGAACCATTAATGAACGAAATAATCAAAATATGTGGGTGGACAGTCAAAAGTTTCACTTAGCTAAGATCCGCGACAAGCAAAACAATAACAGAAAATTAATAATGTGTGTTTTTTGTGCTGGACGAAGTGGATTTATTTGGAACTTAAACCGAAAATCGACCATTAATTCTCCACCCACCAACCACTATACACAACACCAAACACACACTACCACTTTTCCACCTTAAAAAGGACACATGTTTCGCCCCAACACGAGGCATCTTCAGGTATAGTACTAGATATAGACTGTACGGAAGTCTAAAAGGATCTTAGCTAAGTAAAACTTTTGACTGTCCGTCCACATAGTGATGGATTTCAGCAAAGTAACACCTGTCTCCATTAATAGTCCATTAATAATATGTCAAAATAGTATAGAGAGAAATATACTTGGCGTAAAGATACAAGACAAAGTAAGATTAAAAAATATAACAAGTCGAACCGTATTTAAAGATGCAATAAAAGTATGTATGCTATTAAAATGGCTATGTACAGGACGTATGATAAGGAAAAGAGAAGAGAATTGGACATAAAATAGTGGTAGAGCCACGCTGCGGTCGAATACTTTGTCAAGAATGGCATAATATTTGTGTGTAACATGAATGAGCCGGCTCGCCCGGGGAAGTACCACACTCCCGTAGAAAACCGGCGTTTGATTGGTAACTTACCTACCACGTTTCGTATGGTGAGCCGCCGAGTTCCGAAGGCCCAACATCCTCCCTCTACCCCCCCCCTCCTCCCATTCCCACTCCCATAATGACACGTTCCTTAAAGGTCGGCAACGCTTCCGCACTGCCTATGGCGCTGCGGAAGTCTATGGATGGCGTTGATTACTTTCCATCAGGTGACACGCGTTGGCCTTTCTATTCCACAAAAAAAAAACAAAGGATAGTCTCAGAGTGGTATCCAAGGGATGGGAAAAGGAGCAAAGAGCGACAGACAAAACGCTGGGAAGATGACCTCAGAAGGGTTTCTGGCAAAAAAAGGGATAGGATTAGCCAGGGATAGAACGGCATGGAAATCTTTGGAGGAGGCCTTTGTCGAAGGCTAAGCTATCGAAATTACAAATTAAATTTAAATAATTAATCAATGATTATTAATGATAGACAGTAATAGGCTGTATATAATTTTAATGTCAGGGATATCCGTTGTGTGATGTAATGTTAACGGTTAACGAAGAACGAACGAATTTCGTTAACCTATGTTGTCGACAAATTCTCGGAATCTTCTGGCCCGAGAAAAGAACTGGATTTGGACTTCAAATCTTACGCCGCAAGTGGAATAGGCCATACTCTCCGAAGGAACCCCGATCACATTCCCAAACAGGCGCTGGAATGGATTCCTCAAATGAAAAGGAAGCGAGGCCGACCCAAACACACCTGGAAGCACTCCGTAGCGGCCGAGATGAAATCTATCGGGTTGACGTGGCCTGAAGTGAAGCGCGTCGCTCAAGACCGATCCTAATGGAGAAGCCCTGTGGACGCCCTCTGCCCCATCTCGGGGACATAGGACCATAAGAAGATGTAATGTTATAGTCGTATCTTATTTGTATTAGGCTTATAATTGGTAAAGAAGAAATATAAAGATATTCTTTTGAATCGTTATAATACAATTTTGGTTTATGATTATGAATAAATATTCAAAATCGTGTTATCTATCCACAGGAGTGCAGTCAGTGTTGATAGCGTTATTGGCCGCGAAGGCTGAGGTTCGTTACGATCCACGCAAAGTGTCCGCAGCTGATATAGCGAAATCCATCACCGATTTGGGCTTTCCAGCCGAAGTTCTCAGCGAAGGTGATATGTCACAGCCTGAACTGCTGGTCCAAGTAAGTTTTAGGTGCTTGATATATATCTGTTCAAAGTATATGAAAGTTTCGAAAATCCGGCTCGAAGGACCAAAGTCATGAGATGTATTTCATATATTTATTTCATCGTTTATGTAATTGATAATAAATTTAAATAGTATATAATTAAATATGATAAGAAAAGCACTGAAATAGTTTTAATATATATACAAAAAGTTACTTTTTAAGTTTAATGGGTTAATTATTAAAAGTGTCAATTGTAAGTTTTTAAAACGTTCCGGGCCAGTACGTTTTGTGAAGAAATTTGATTAAGGTTTGTTAAACTAATTCTTAGAAAAATTAAAAATTTAATGTTGTTTTTTTTATGAGATAGGAAGACAAGCGAGATGGCGTGTCGCTTGATGGAAAGCAATCAACGCCACCTAGAAACATCCGCAGTGCCATAGGCAGCGCAGAAGCGTAGTCGGCCTTTAATGAAAGTGTCATTATGGGAGGGGTTTGGTCCTCCGGAACTCAACCGCATGAAGTGCGGTAACTAAGCTACCACTCAGACGCCGGTTTTCGGCGGGAGTGTGGCCCATTCATGCTACAGACAAATAATATTGAACCCTTGACACAGTATTCGTCTGCAGATGTGTATTGAGCTCACCGTGGTTACTGGTAACGAAGCCGCAGTCCATGGTGTGTCATTCGGATTATGCCAACCAGAAGCATTATTTGAAGCGATTACGTAACAGACATGTCAATATTTCTTGTAATGCTGTCTAAGTACTGTGAGTTTTGTAAGTAAATAAAATAAAAATACTATAATAAGCGTGGAATACATTCGTGTGTTTAGATAAAGGGCATGACGTGCGCGTCGTGTGTGAGCAAGATAGAGAAGACTGTACTTAAACTGAGCGGCGTCACCGCGTGTTCCGTCGCGCTCACCACCTCTAAGTAAGTATATATCTGTCTCACGAAAACTTCAATCCATACATCGCTAGCTCAACTACCCAAAATACATCTTAGCTATTTTTTTTGGGATAGGAGGGCAAACGAGTAAGCGTGTCGCCGGATAGAAAGCAATCATCGCCGCCCATAGACAACCGTGACACCGCAGGAGTCACGGAAGCGTTGCCGGCCTTTTAGGTACGTGTAGGTTTGTTTGTTTGAAGGTGCCAATGGCGTATCGGTTCGGAAAGACCGCCGAAGGTAGCCGGTTCCACAGAGTGATGGTGCGTGGAATGAAGTTCGAACACGAGAACCCGCCACCTGTCATTTGCCGATCTCCACATCCAGCTCGTCCAGAACAGTGGGGAGCTGGTGTAGACGGTGGTGCTGGAACCTCTGTGGCGTTCAGCACCAAATCGTCAACTCGCACATTATGCCCCAAATACCTGGGAAAAGTGGCACAAAGACCGGGGGTGGTCGGGGGCAATTAAGCCCAAGTAATGGGGTTCTGAAGGGGGGGGGGAGGCTGAAGTGAGAAGCACTATGGACGCCCTCTGCCCCGCCTCGGGATCATAGGACCATATGAAGAAGAATGGGGTTCTGGTCCCCGAGGCTCGTTCCCACACTTTGCTGTAGATGACCCCGTGTCGCTCTCCCGCCACCGGTCACGGTGATTTGTCACCACTTATTAAGCTCGTTCAGTCCTTCCTTGCATCGCTCCTGCGTTAACCGAGGCGACCGACCTGACGTTCACACTACGTAAGCCAAGACGCAGTCTCCACTCTCGTCTTCTCTGATTCTGACTAAATATCAACAATTATTCTATAGTGAGATCTACAATATTTATATTTGCTAAGAAAAATGTGCAGTTAGCATGTTACTTGTAACTGTTATGCTTAGATAGTTAAGGTACATAGAGACGATGGATGAGAGACGACTGATAAAAGACTTTTACGTTGCGGATGTGGATGGAAGGGCCAATAGGGGCGGATCAAAGAAAACATACCTTGACCAAAAAAATTGCCGAAGTTCTTCGGAAAGGCAAGAGTACAAGAGTGACGAGTGTGGAGGAAGTAAGGAAAGTATGCTGAGATCGTAGCAGATGTAGATCTGTGGTCTCTGCCTGCCTCTACGGGAAACATGTGCCGATATGTATGTGTGTATGTATGTATGTATGATGTAACTGTTATTTCAGGGGCAAGATTAAATACGACCCGGAGCTGATAGGTCCGCGCACGATATGCGAGACGATCTCGAGTCTCGGGTTCGAAGCCACGGTCGTCAGTGCACACAACAGAGGCACAACAGACTATTTAGAACACAAGTAAGATGAGCGTCATTTACATATGTTTGAATTGCATTCTTTTGCACAAAAGAAACTGTCTAGAAACATATTCTATTCTATATTTTTTCAGGACATTCATACTGACACACTCGTACATACAAATACATCCATATATATAATTATATATATTATTATATATCAATGGTGAAGTTCTCGAAGTTGTCCAGGAATATGTCTACCTAGGCCAAATAGTGCGATTAGACGGAGACAACTTCGAGAAAGAAGCCGACAGAAGGACACAGTTGGGCTGGGCAGCGTTCAGGAAATTCCGTCAAGTCTTCTCGTCGCCCATACCGCAAAGTCTGAAGACAAAAGTCAGCAAGTCAGTGCGTCCTGCCCGTACGGTGCCGAAACACTGACGGTCCGTCTCCTCGCCAAGCTCAAAGTCGCTCGCGGTTTCTCTGGTGGACAGAATTCGAAATGAAGAAATTCGCCGGAGAACCAGAGTCACCGACATTGCTCTTCAAGTTAGCAGACTGAAGTGGCAATGGGCTGGACACGTTTGTCGGAGAACCGACAATCGTTGGAGTAGACGAGTGCTGGAGTGGAGACCGCGACTCGGCAAAAGTAGTGTGGGACGCCCTCCTGCTAGATGGAGTGATGATCTGCGCAAGGCGGCTGGCAGAGACCGGATGCGTGTAGCGGAAGATCGGGCTAGGTGGCGCGCCTTGATTTCATGATCATCACTATGTATTTACTTTCACGGCTTCGCAAAACAGACAATATTATTTTTTTGATAAATGTTCCCCGATCTCAGCAAAGTATGATTGTCTATCTTGAATCGACGTCATAAGACGACATCGAGAAATATTATCACCATCATCATCGTTAATACGGCCTGAAGACTGTCCACTGTCCAGCGGTGGCCTCCCTCGAAATTAAGGCGATACCCTATACACTTGTACGCAAACACACAATACTATTTTTCTGATTAGTGTTCGCGAATCTTGGCGGATGTAAGTGACTATCAACCTTATATAATTTACTTCCGCAAAGTTCCGCCTGACTCCATCAATTAATTAGCTTTTAAAAGGAAGATTTTTCTAAAGTTTTAAAATTCCCGTTGACAACAGGGAGGAAATCAGAAAATGGAGAAACGCGTTTCTGGTGTCGCTCATCTTCGGCGGTCCGTGCATGATTGCGATGACGTACTTCATGGCCACCATGGGGCAGCACAGCGCCAAGGATATGTGCTGCGTGCTGCCCGGCCTCAGTCTCGAGAACCTGCTCATGATGCTCTTGGCAACACCCGTGCAGGTTGGTTAGGATATTTCGATCTGCATCCATCATACACTCCCAAGACTCAATCAATAATTTTTATTTATAACAGCCCATACCTTTAGCCTAAATAAGAAGATATGCTGAAGCCACTACATGAAGCAAGCTGGTTTGACCACAGAGCTCACGTTTTTCCCAATTTCACTAGCATTTGATGCATACAACACCCAAGGTCACATATATAAGGCTCTAAAGAACGGAATATTTAATTTTGTGTTAAATCTAATAGTGTTTCTGATTTCGCTAATTTTGATTAAGCTTAGAGAGCTTTAAGAAGTATACGTGGGTCGTAACGGACGGAGGTCTGTGGTCTCTGTCTACCCCGTGTCTACGGAAAACAGGTGAAATCATATTATATGTATGTGTGTGTATATATTATTTGGTTTCTTTTCCAGTTTATTGGGGGCTGGCACTTTTACACGCAGGCGTACCGAGCGCTTCGCCACGGGAATCCGAACATGGACGTTCTCATCTCCATGACGACCACCATCAGGTACCCCATTGTGTATACCACTATGCGATTGTACTTACTCCGCTGGCTCAGTGACCCGAAGTGGATCTTGGTCTCCTAGACAAGAGAACTGGCTGTCTTGAAGTTGATGCAAGTCAGCATCCACCTTATCCCCCCAGCGATATCTGGGTCGTCCGTAAGCTAGTAAGGTGCACTTATTACAATAGCACTCTCTCACAGTGCCGAAACGTGGACACTGACAGTCCGTCTCTTCGACAAACTCAAACTCGCATCTCTGGTGGATAGAATTCGCAATTCGCCGGAGAACCAGAGTCACCGACATAGCTCTTCAAGTTACCAGACTGAAGTGGCAATGGGCTGGACACGTTTGTCGAAGAACCGACAATCGTTGGAGTAGACGAGAGCTGGAGTGGAGACCGCGACTCGGCAAACGTAGTGTGGGACCCTCCTGCTAGATGGAGCGACGATCTGCGCAAGGTGGCTGGCAGAGACTGGATGCGTGTAGTCGAAGATCGGGCTAGGTGGCGCGCCTCGAGTGAGGCCTATGTCCAGCAATGGACTGCCGCAAGCTGATATAGTATGTGACACATCCCCCCCCCAACTGAGCTACGCAACGGCTAATTGGATGCGTGAAGCTGAAGAATGTGGTAGTAAGTAGTAACCTGGCAGTATGCAAGGCTAAATAATACATAACTGCAAGGCCGGCAACGTTTCTGCAATGCTTATAACTCTTGTGACGACCAACTGGCTCAGTGGCGGGGCCCTCCGCCCGACGAGTCAATGTTCGCGGGTTTGATCCTCGCAATAAATATATGTATGGATTACAAATATTTATTCCGAGTCCGGTAACCCCGCCAGTCCGCATTGGACCATTGGACAAGCGTGGTGGGTTAACGTCCGTTCCCCCAGGAATGGAGAGGCCCGTGCTCAGCAGTGGGACATACATGGGCTGGTAAAAAAATAAAACTTATAATATTGCAGTAATGTGTCCCATGTAAATTATTTCTTGTTTGTTAAAATTGTTATTGAACGATATTGTGAACGCTATAATCGTTCTAGACTTCATTTGTTATAACCTGGTGTACGCTCGTTCATTCGGTTCCTTGTCTCCAGCTACGCGTACTCCCTGGCCGTCGTGATCGCCGCAATGGCGATGGAGAAAGACACCAGCCCGCTGACCTTCTTCGACACCCCGCCCATGCTCCTCGTATTCGTCTCCCTCGGCCGCTGGCTCGAGCACATAGCCAAGGTACCAAAGGACAAACAATACACATTTCGCATTCCAAACTCTTCCATTGACCGACTCTACCTTTCACGGCTTCTTATCCAATCACCTTGATCTCGACTACGGTAATAAGATGTTGAAGAAATCCGCCGGAGAACCAGAGTCACTATCGTTAACTCTTCGCGTTGGCAAACCGAAAAGTCGTCCGTACGATCCTGGACCCAACCAAAAGCGATAGATGATGGTAATTGGCGAAGTTGAAGAATGCCGAAATCGGGCATCTGGTGGCCCAAACCAATGTAATCGGGGAGACTAAGGCTCACCGACACCGGGGAACAAAATCGTACAAAAGAAACGACTGTTTTGTATACACTGTTTTGTTTACACGATAAAGCCGTCACGATCGCCATCTATTGACAGTATTCTACTAGTGGCAGAGCCACGCCGCAGACGAATACTTTGTCAAGAATGGCATAATATTTGTCTGTAGCATGAATGGGCCGGCTGGCCCGAGGAAGTACCACACTCCCGTAGAAAACCGGCGTCTGAGTGGTAGCTTAGCTACCGCGCTTGGTAGGGTGAGTGGTCTGAGTTCCGGAGGCCCATCACCCTCCCCTTCCCACTCCCCCTTCGATTCGTGGGAATCCCATTCACCCTTCGATTCCCACTCCCACTCCCCCCCACTCGCACTCCCATAATTTCACTTTCCTTTAAGGTGGGCAACGCTTCCGCACTGTCTATGGCGTTGCGGATGTCTATGGGCGGCGTTAGTTGCTTTCCATCAGGTGACACGCCTGCTCGTTTGCCTTCCTATTCCATAAAAAAAAGTAATTGAAAGTACAAAATTGGCATATTTTGATTTTTTTTAGGTTTTTTTAGGTTTTCCTTATATTTTTTATTCATAACCCTTCCCTGTATTAGAGCGAATAAAATAAAAAATAATATTCAAATCGACTTCCCTTAGTCCAAGATTAACAGAAGTTCATCTTTGCCATCAACATTTCAGGGCAAGACATCAGAGGCACTCTCGAAGCTCCTCTCACTGAAACCGACTGAAGCGGTGCTGGTGACATTAGACCGCGACGGCAACGCGGTCTCCGAAAAGAGTATACCAGTAGACCTAGTGGAACGGGGGGACATTCTCAAGGTACGGCCATTGTGACTTAAACTGATGCAATTTTAATTAGATATATTCTTTATTGTACACCAAAAACAAAGTTATACAAATGGCGGTCTTATCGCTAATAGCGATTGCTTTCAGACAAGCGTAGGATGGACGCAGTGCAACCTTAATACCGACATCTCTGGTCCAGTGGCAAAGTTACCGCTTTCGATGTCGTTCGCTGGGGGTTCTAGTATCGAGATAAACGTGTTTATAGTCCATATGTTATTCCAAGTCTGGGCCTAGGACCAGCGTGGTGGGTTGATATCCTTTCCCCTCAGAAGTACGTAGGCTCGTACCCAGCAGTTTAACATAATGTACATACATACATATCGTCACGCCTGTCTCCCGTAGGGGTAGGCAGAGACCACAGATCTCTATCCGCTACGATCGCGGCACACTTTCCATTCTTCCTTCACACTCATTACTCTTCTCACGCAAGCCCGCAGGTTAAGGGTACTCTTGACCTGCCCCTTCTTAAAAAGTCCCTTCTTCAGCAATTTGGTCAAATTATGTTTTTAAGGTAGTCTATGAAAAAAATCACGTAGCAGATGGAGATCTGTGGTCTCTACCTAGGCATGATAACATGTATGTATGTATATATAAAAAAAAAATTGCACACACACAACACTTCCGCAATGTCTATGGTCTAACAGATGTCTATGGACCGCGTTGATACCACATCAAGCAACAGGCATGCTGGCTTACCTTCCTATCCCTTAAAAAACAAGCTGTCTACTCGTGAAAGCGAGTGGCATGTGGGCGGAGAAAGAAATGAAAAAAACGTGCTTCTTGGTTAACGGCTACTTGAGTAAAAGGAGGAAGAAGGAATTAAGGCATTGTCATACGCCTGTTTCCCGCATACTTTCCTTGCTAGATGAGTGTGAAGGACCAAACTCATCACTCTGCCCATACAAGCCCGCACGTAAATGGTACTCTTGACCTGGCCTTTCCTAAAAACTTCTGCAATTTGGTCAAGGTATGTTTTCCTTTGTCTCCCCCTACCGACCCTTCCATCCACATCTGCAATGTAAATTTCTTTTACCAGTCGTCTTTCATCCATCCTCTTTATGTGCTTGGATTGTCGATTTAGTAATACAAAAAGGAGTTGATAGGTGGCGCTGTATATATATAGTAATAAAATCATTGGATTGACGGTATCTTTCCCAGGTTGTCCCCGGAGCCAAGATCCCCGTGGACGGCAAGGTCGTGTCCGGACAGAGTACGTGCGACGAGTCGCTTATCACCGGAGAGTCTATGCCCGTGCCAAAGAAGAAAGGTAGAATTTCTTCTTCTTTAATCATAAAATACAGTAAACTCCCGTTTATCCGCGACGCGACTTTTGAAGTAGCAGAGCCACGCTGCAGACGAATACTTTGTCAAAGATAGCATATTATTTGTCTGTAGCGTGAACGGGCCGGCTCGCCCGGGGAAGTACCACACTCCCGCAGAAACCGGCGTCTGAGTGGTAGCTACCGCGCTTCGTACGGTGAGCGGTTGAGGAGTTCTGGAAGCCCAACCCCCTTCCCCTTCCATAATGACAGTTTCCTTAAAGGTCGGCAACGCTCCTGCACTGCCTATGGCGCTGCGGATATCTATGGGGAAGTGAGGTACTACCCCAAGCAAGCCACTCCTTTTCACACATCTCTGCTATGCCAATGACTATCGCATTCGCACCTCTCTGCATACAAATACATAATCCTTATACATAGGTATTATTATTCCGTGTGTGAGACTGGCCTGCGTTCGCAGACTCGCTGGTGATAGGGGGCAGCGTGAACCAGCACGGCGCGCTGCTGATGCGCGCCACGCACACGGGGGAGGCGAGCGCGCTGGCGCAGATCGTGCGCCTCGTTGAGGACGCGCAGGCCAGCAAGGCGCCGGTGCAGCGCCTAGCCGACACCATCGCGGGGTTCGTTACTGCTATGGTTTACACACACACACACTCACACACACACACACACACAGACACACACACATCATCACGCCTGTTCCCCGTGGGGCCAGGCAGAGATCACACGCCACAGAGTATTTATTTAGAGAGTAATTTGTCAACGACAAAGAATGAGTCATTTTAGTCAACGACAAAGCGTTGTCCTTGTCGAAAACAAAGAGTACAACCGCCCGTTCCGCACAACTCGCCGTAAAGGAAAATGTCATCCCCACCATCTGGATGAGTGGCGATCTACTACGGTGCGCTTCTCCCGTAACTTCTTTACACGCACCACCACTCTGTGGAACCGGCTACCCTCGGCGGTCTTTCCGAACCAACACCATATTGGAACGTTCAAAAATCAAGCCTATATGTCCCTAAAAGGCTGGCGACGCTTCCGCGACTCCTGCGGTGTCGCGGTTGTCTATGGGCGGCGTTGATTGCTTTCCATCAGGCGGCACGCTTGCACGCGTATGTTCCATCCAATTCTACCTGTTAAACGTCATACGTTAGGTACATAAATAAAATAAATAAATAAAATGTATATAAAATTGTTGTTGCAGATATTTCGTGCCCCTCGTGGTGTTCCTGTCAGTACTGACCCTCGTCTGCTGGATCATCAGCGGCGCCCTAGACATTAATAGGATAAAAGCCATCACACCGGTTGGTATCATAACACCATCACAACTAGCACTCTTTACTCTTTTTATTCTTGGTCAATTTGAATTGATGGCTTTCAATAGTGCCAAATTAGCCCAGATTTATGTATTTATTCATGAAGTCAATTTTTTTATGGGATAGGAAGGCAAACGAGCAGGCGTGTCACTTGATATAAAGCAATCAATGCCATCCATAAACATAGGTAGGGGAAGACCAAGGAAAACATATCTTGACCAAATTGCCGAAGTTCGAATGAAAGGCCAGGTCCGAAGTACCCTTAACCGGCAGGCTTGCATGAAGAGAGGGATGAGTGTGGGGGAAGCAAAGAAAGTATGTCGAGATCGTAGCAGATGGAGATCTGGAGGCGTGACGATATGTATCTTTTCTTTTTTATCTATGTTATAATATATAGTTTTCGTACCTACTTTTATCTTTTCCATTAGCTCAAAAGATGAAAGAAGATGGCTTAATTCCGCCTTTGCACAAAAATTGTAAATGAAGTATAAATAAATAAATAAATAAAATCGTTGACAATGCCTTGCTTGATGATGCTTTGTGTTTTGTCTGTTCAGGAGATGTACCGCGAGGCTGGCTTCTCTGACTGGGAGCTGATAGTGCAGACCGCCTTCCACTTCGCGCTGGCGGTGCTCGCGATCGCGTGCCCGTGCGCGCTGGGCTTGGCCACGCCCACCGCGGTCATGGTTGCCACGGGGGTCGGCGCCAAACTCGGCCTTCTAGTCAAAGGCGCCGAGCCGCTGGAGAATGCTCACAAGGTATGATGATTTCATACTCACTTCCGTACTCCTCATCAATATCTATACCTCATGCTTACAGTTATTAGATATTCCAAGCTCTTAAATCTATTAAAAAGTAAGTTTTAATCAATAAAAAAAGAAAGCTCTAAGAAAAACTCACACACGAAGAGCGTGTACGTACGCTCAGGAAAAGCGGGCGCGCGCGTACGAACAGCGTACGTGTACGTTCATACCATATATAATATTATTTCATACTTTACATGCTAAACAGCGACCTATGAAGTGCGGCCCGGCTTGGGAGATGCATGGAGATGTACAGCAGTTGGTAGCCGTAGGTTGAGAACACGGTCTTCAGTTCATCAACAGTTGTGGGGGTACTTCCAATTGATGGTTGCGCTGTTCTTTTCAATTTACGACCACCAGAGGCATGAGGATAAATGGTTGTGGTGTGTGCAACGAAGACAAAATAGCATTCTGTCTCTTTGTGCCTTTTAACCGAGTAGGTTGAGAACGCACACATACATATCGTGACGCCTGTTTCTCTTAGCGGTAGGCAGAGACCACAGATCTCCACCTGCTACGATCTCGGCACACGTTCTTTGCTTCCTTTTATGAGAATAATGGTGACATTATCATGTATGTGTGGACAGGTGAAGACGGTGATCTTCGACAAGACCGGCACGGTGACGCGCGGGCGCACCAGCGTCGCCAAGGTATCGCTGCTGACGGCCAGCCCCGCGGCGCTGCCCCACGTGTTGGCCTGTCTGCACACCGCCGAGCGCTACTCGGAGCACCCCGTCGCCTCGGGTAACTAGCGCTACCGTTACATTACTTCCTGCGGCACTACAACCCTTTATGGGTCTTGGCCTTCTTAACGATCTCTTTCCACTTCGCTCTACCTCTAGTTTCCCTTCTCCAAGATGTCTTTAATCCAAGCTTCTTCAGATTTCTCCTTAATGTAATCTATCCACCGCTTTCTAGGTCTTCCACTGTTTTTTCTGCTGCGGGATTCACTAATTTATAGATTTCGCAGCTCTGGTGTCTTACAGAAGAGTTGTCTATCTTAAAAAATTGTTAAGGCTGGTTTTTTGAAGGGTAAGTAGGTAGCTAGTTCTACATGGTAATGGTGCATGGAAAGAAGTTTGTGGAAAAACGCACCGTACTGGATCGCCACTCATCCAGATGGTGGGGATGATAGTTTTATTTTCTGCCAATATTGAGAGAACATCCTGCCTTCACCTCATCCTTCAGACCACCTCAGCATTAAAAAATATCGTCCACAAGATTAAAGACATCTCGAAGACACTGGTTCAGCGAGTGGCACAGATTGCTGTGACTAGATTACCGGAGTGTGCCCGACGTGACGGTCAACAATTAGACGAAATATTTTTTGTAAAATATGTGGTGTTGTGTGGAAAGGAAAGGTGCTTTATTAAAAGACTAGCTTTTGCCCGCGGCTTCGCTCGCGTGGAATTTGGTCTGCCACATTAAGTTCGTGACAGATAATTTTAAATAAATATATTTTTTTTCACTGAATTTATAGTTCACAATTTTGGTCATAGTGGCTTCCACATAAAAGGTAGGTATACGCTGTCGCGGACTTTTATTTAGAACTGTTCAAGACAAACAATCCTACGGTACATCATCTTTGTGTAACTCCAATGGTTTGGGCAGCGTACGCCGAGATAGCTCTCAGAGGCCAGATTTTTTTCCGACTTAATTGACATGTATCGTTATATTACTACCATAATTACATAATTTCATTACAAATTGTAGCCTATATGTTACCCCGATGTATAGCCTATATTACTGTAAAGTTTCATCCAAATCCGTCCAGTGGTGTTTTCGTGAAAAAGTAACAAACATACATCCACACTCACAAACTTTCGCATTTATAATATTACTAGTAGGATGTGATGATGAGGGTTGTTTGTGTGGACAGCGATCGTGCGGTGGTGCGCTAGCGTGCTGGGCGACACGCGCGCCGCCTCGTGCAGCGGATTCGTGGCGGCGCCGGGCTGCGGGCTGCGAGCGCGCGTGCGTCTCGGGCCGGGCCTCGAACCCACGCCCGCACTGCGGACTGCCATCAACTCCACCAAGTACGTTCCAACTTTGAGATAATTTATGGGTTCAGGCGTTACTTTACAACGATCCATAATACAGATCAGTGCTTCCCAAACTTTTTTCGATCCCATGTCCCTCCATAAAACTTTGCATTTATCAATACCCCTCCCACGACAACTCCATACCTAATCTCAAAAATGTGTCTCGTTTCGTTTAAGATCTATCTATTGTCAATCTCAACTTTAAAATATACCAAGTACTAACTCTAGAGACGTGATCTATAGTGATATATTACTGTAAGACAGTTTAATAGTGTCAGAGCCACGCTGCAGACGAATACTTTGTTAATAATAACCGACCTTTAAGTGGCATTATGGGAGTGGGAATGGGAGAGGGAGGGGTTAGAGGTAGGGGGGAGGATTTTGGGCCTCTGGAACTCGGCTGCTCACCGTACGAAGTGCAGTAGCTAAGTTGCCACTCAGACGCCGGTTTTCTGCGGGAATGTGGTACTTACCCAGGCAAGCCGGCCCATTCATGCTACAGACAAACATTATGCCATTCTTGGCATACACATTCGTTTAAGGCATGCAGCGTTGCTTGAAACTTGATTGACAAAAGTATCTCATGTATCAAATAAAAGTATATATGGTATGAACGTACACGTACGCTGTTCGTACGCGCGCGCCCGCTTTTCCAGAGCGTACGTACACGCTCTTCGTGTGTGAATGGTCATTCTATCTTCAGATAATGAATGAATGAAAACCTCTTAATGCAGACCCGGCGAAACCTTCGAGCTGTGTGGCGTGCCGGTGGAACTGGTCGCCAGCGAAGGCGACGTGGCACTCAGCTCGGCGCAGGCCGCCGCTCGTCTTCACGACCTAATTGTGCCTCCCTCCCAAGACCAGGTATTTTAAAATTGAATGTGATTCATGATCAAAGCCTGCGGCAGTCCACTGCCGGACATAGGCCTCCCGCAAGAAGTGACATCTAGCCAGAGCTTCGGTTTCACGCATCCAGTTTCTGCCATCCCATCTAGCCGGGAGACGTCCCACACCAAAGTCACGGACATAGTTTTTCGACTTAGCAAACTAAAGTGGCAATGGGCTGGTCACGTTTGTCGGAGATCCGACAATCGCTGGAGCAGACAAGTGCTGGCGTGGAGACCGCGTCTTGGCAAACGTAATGTGGCATGCCCCTCGGCTAAATGGTGCGACACAATATTTTGATATTGTACAAATAGTGTATTTAAAGGAAAAATTCATTAATTTAATAGAAACTAAAAATAGAAAAATTTAGAAATTGAAAATGGATTAGGCAGTGATCAGTTACCAGTTTTAGATATCATTTTGTCATTGGCGCACTCGCGGTAACCACGCCCTCTCTCTCATTCTGTTGAAGATGAAAACAAAGGAGGATAGAGACAGAGAGCTGTCTCTATCCTTCTTTGTCTTCATTTTTATGTCTCTTATTTTTCTTTTATTCTTTTTCTCAAAAGAGAGAGACTCTCTTTTCTTCGCTCCATATTTAGATGGGGCATATGTCCAGCAATAGACTTCTAGGCTCTCGTTGACAATAACTACGATGTTTGCAGGAGGCTGAGCAAATCGTACTGATCGGGAACCGCGAGTGGATGGCGCGGAATGGAATCTCGGTACCGGCGCGCGTGCAGCAAGCGTTGCGGCACGACGAGCTGTTGGGGCGCACCGCGGTACTGGCGGCTATCAACGGTACGCGACCATAATAGAACAGAACATGATTTTGTTGTTCACATGTTCCGTTTAAAAGACAGAGAGAGTTAGAGCTCTTGGGCACTTGCAAATCGCAGATTGCATCGGGTCGATGCCGTGTCGGAGGTACACATGTATGTGTGTCGATTTTGATTTTGCCATGACGCTCGGCAACGCTTCCACACTGCCTATGAAGCTGTGGATGTCTATGGGCGGCGTTGATTGCTTTCCATCAGGTGACACGCCTGCTCGTTTGCCTTCCTATCCCATAAAAAAAGGGAAAATAATTTCTGGTCAATAATTAAGCACATACGAAGTCTTTCACTAGTGAATATAAGACTTTATTTTTTTGAGAATAATAAAATTCGAGAAAGAAGTCTATAGATTGATCCTTCTATCGACTTCTTTATCCAAGTCTGTCACCCATATAAAAATCATTCAGCTGATGCTTGAAAGTGGTTGGTGTGCTGTCCACAGAGCAACTGGTGTGCACAGTGGGAGTGGCTGACGAGGTGAAGCCGGAAGCTCATCTCGCCGTGTACTGCCTTAAACGCATGGGGCTACAGGTGTGTCTGCTGACCGGTGACAACCGGAAGACCGCTCTCGCCATCGCGCGGCAGGTAAGCTTTTTTGTTCAAGTTCAACACAGTGTTCAAGATGAAGCTGGCAGCTATGAAAGTCTACATGAAGTTGTCATTTATAACAGTCTAGATGAAGCTAGCAGCCTTAAAAAGCTATATAAAGTGTGCAGCTATGTAAATCTACATGAAGCTGGCAGCTATGAAAGCCTATATGAAGCTAGCAGCTTTAAAAGCCTATGTGAAGCTGACAGTTTTAAAAGCCTATATAAAATTAGCAGCTTTAAAAGCCTGTTTAAAGCTAGCAACATTAAATGCCTATAAAAAGCTGGCAGCTATGAAAGCCTACATGAAATTGTCATTTATAAAAGTCTAGATGAAGCTAGCAGCCTTAAAAACCTATATAAAGTGTGCAGCTATGTAAATCTACATGAAGCTGGCAGCTATGAAAGCCTATATGAAGCTAGCAGCCTTAAAAGCCTATGTGAAGCTGACAGTCTTAAAAGCTTATATAAAATTAGCAGCTTTAAAAGCCTGTATAAAGCTAGCAGCCTTAAATGCCTATAAAAAGCTGGCAGCTATGAAAGACTATATGAAACTAGCAGCCTTAAAAGCCTAAATGAAGCTGACAGCGATGAAAACCTATATAAAGCTAGCAGCCTTAAAAGCCTATGTGAAGCTAACAGCCTTAAAAGCGTATATGAAACTGGCAGCTTTTTTATTGTTATGTTTTTCTTAGATAGCATTTAGCTATAACTATAATGCTAGTATCAAGTTAGCTTGCCAAGTTACGTTTTGATAAGATGTACCATAAAATAGTATTCTTACTTAGAGTAAGCCAGGCGTTCTATTGGAGCACTTGGCGATTGGTTTTCGGTAAGAAACTATGTTGCCAGATCCCGGACCAGAGTGATAATAAATTATTTGGATTGGAATAAATATATTTGGTTATAAATATAGGTTAATATAAATAACTATAATAATGAAGCAGTACATAAAAACGGTTAAAATTTGCCAGGTCGTGACACACCGCAGTCAAGAGATCCTAGTTGCGGGCTACATACATATTATATATACATATATGGACTTACGAATTGTGATAAGTAGACCGTTGTGCGATCATTCGTGTTTGTCGACAGGTGGGAATCAACAAAGTGTATGCGGAGGTGCTGCCATCCCACAAAGTGGCCAAAATACAGAAGCTGCAGGAGCAGGGACAAAAGGTCGCCATGGTAAGTGTTTATGTTCAATTTATTTAACTCAAATTACCGAAAATTATATCTCCTGGTAGGCTCATCATCTCCCGGCATGTCAGTACTTAGGTATGCAATACTTTACAAAATCGCGCAAAACACACGACACTTTTGTAGCAACACGTTTGTTACACGATAAAGCGGTCACGAACGCCATCTATTGAAAGTAACTGGAAGTAAAAGGATGAAAAAGAATTATGCATTTTTCAAGTTGTTTTTTTCATGTTTTTCCTATATTTTATTATTCGTAAACCTTCCCTGTATTATAGTGAAACAAAAAAATTCTGCATTTTTATACTTTTTCTTTTTCTGCATTTTTTTTATTGTGAACAGGTGGGTGATGGTGTGAACGATTCCCCAGCTCTGGCGCAAGCGGATGTGGGCATAGCCATCGCAAGCGGCACCGACGTGGCTGTGGAGGCTGCCGACCTTGTCCTCATGAGGGTAAGGTCCTCATAAGGTTTCCTGAACTGAAAGTGTAAAAATGCATTTGTATAAGCACTTAACTGGTTCTATTAAATCCACCTCACCACCACTCTCTAGAATCCTCAGCTGTGCTTAGGAACCTATACGCCATGAAACCTTCATAAAACAGGTCTACACATCACTCAAAGGCTGCAAATCTGCTTGCTTGACTTTTCTTCTTTGCCTTGCTATCCAAATTGAAACCTTAGTAAATTTACCTGGTACGTAAGTAGTCATTTGTTGTTTTAGATAGATACCCATTTGCAGGAATTCAACACAACTAGACTATATGGCATCTTTGTAAGCCTCTCTCCTTCTCTCTACTTTCCTCTCCTCTTTCTCCCTCTCTCTCTCCCCTAACTCTTTTTCCTCTCTTGTTCTCCCCCTCTCTCTCACACTCTCTTGCTCTTTTACTATTCAATGATATATATACCATACACATATATCAATCCTAAGCTTATTTCATGCTGCATATATTAATGTTGTTGATATATATTGAAATATAATTTGTATATGGAATCATTATGTGGCACCCGTAAATTAAGAGTACGCGCCCGGCCGAGAATGTGTCCAAGGGTTAATGTGGTGCGCGGGATGGTGTTGGCAGAACGACCTGCTGGACGTGGTCGCTTGCCTGGAGCTGTCGCGCTGCACGGTGCGCCGCATCCGGCTCAACTTTCTCTTCGCCTCCGTCTACAACCTGCTGGGCATTCCGCTCGCCAGCGGTGCCTTCGCGCTCTACGGTCTGCAACTACAGGTCGGTGTTTTTATTTCTTTTTTACCAGCCCATATATGTCCCACTGCTGAACACGGGCCTCTTCATTTCTGGAGGAACGGACGCTAACCCACCACGCTTGTCCAACGCGGATTGGCGGGGTTACCACACTCGGAATAAATCAAATCTTATATTTATCGTAAGTTATGTGGACAGTCACAATTTGAATGTGAAGAAAACATTGAAAGGAGAGTGAAAGCTGGTAATGAGGGTTAATGGAGTCCTGCACTCCGTTATGAAAAGTCAGAATGTGTCTAAAACGGCCCGACTGGCGGTTCATCGGGGAGTGCTTTGGCAGAAAAGTCATGAAAGCAGACTAATTGCGGTAGAACTGAGAGTATTAAGAAGTAAATATGGGGAAACTTTGAAAGATAGAGAAGGGAATGAAGATATTAAAAGAGCGATGCGGAGCAAAAGAAGGTGTCGTGACAAAAGTTGAGAAAGGGATACTTAGATGGTTTGGGCACATAGAGAGGATGGATGAAAGACGACTGACAAAAGAAATTACTTTGTGGATGTGAATGGAAGAGTCGGTAGGTGAAGACCAAGGAAAACATACCTTGACCAAATTGCCGAAGTTTTTGAGTAAAGGCCAAGTCAAGAGTACTCTTAACCGACGAGACTTGCATGAAGACAGTGATGAGTGTGAAGGCAGCAAGGAAAGTGTGCCGAGATCGTAGCAGATGGAGATCTGTTGTCTCTGCCTACCCCTACGGGAAACAGGCGTGACGGTATGTATGTATGGTGTCTGAACGCTGTTCTTTTTTCCACAGCCATGGATGGCGTCCGCAGCGATGGCGATGAGCTCTGTGTCGGTAGTCTGTTCCAGTTTACTTCTTAAAACGTGAGTAGACGTATAATTGACGTCATCATATCTGTGTTCTTTTTTTATGAGACAGTAAGGCAAATGAGCAAATGTGTCCCCTGATGGAGAGCAATTTAAAAAGTTTTGCCTTCACACTTTTTAAAGATCAGCAACGCTCCTGCAATTCCTATGGCGCTGAGGATGTATATGAGCGGCCTGGATTGCTTTCCATCAGGTGCAATTAAATAGTGGTAGAGCCACGCTGCAGACGAATACTTTGTCAAGAATAGCGTAATATTTGTCTGTAGTATAAATGGGTCAGGTCGCCCGGGGAATTACCCCACTGCCGCAGAAAACCGGCGCTTTGTATGGTGAGCATCTGAGATCCGGAGGCCCAACACCCCCCCTCCCCTCTCTCCCCTTCCCCTCCCTTTCCCCACTCCCCTTCCCCTCCCTTTCCCCTCTCCTCTTCCCCTCCCTTCCCCCTTTCCCCCTCCCTCTCTCCCTTTCCCCTCTCCCCTTCCCCTCCTTTTCCCCTCCCTTTCCCCCTCCCTCTCCCCTCCCTCTCCCCTTCCCATTCCTATTTCCATAATGACACTTTCCTTAAAGGCCTGCAACGCTTCCGCACTGCCTACGGCGCTGCGGATGGCTATGGGTGGCGTTGATTTATTTTCATCTGGTGAGACGCCTGCTCGTTTGCCATCCTTTCCCAAAAAAAAGACATGCCTGTTCGTTTGCCTTCCTATCCCATACAAAAATAGACAATTCAGATATAGTGACTCTTAAACACATCATACTTCGCCAGATTTTAATCAACACTTTTACAAAAGCCAAACGGCCTATGGGTAAATTATACCTCATTGATATCAATGTGACTCTTTTGACAGTTTCAAAAAGCCAACACCCGAGCAACTCCGTACCTCCGAATACCTCCAGTCCCTCCACACGGAGGAGTTGCACTCTGTGTCGGTGCACCGGGGTCTGGACGAGGTGATCGATCCCAACGACAGAGGGACCTCGCCTCTATCCAAGTGAGTACCATATACACAAGTGATGTGAAAAAATATGCTATTCTAACCCTTTCAGTCGTAAGTCACCTCTCGCGTGACAACAGTACTTTGTCGCTGCGGTCGTAAGTCACGCGGGAGGTGACAAGACGAGACACGTTGAAACTCGCTCCGTGTGAAATGCAAGCACTATGGCCTTATTAATTAAATATCCGTAACAGAGCAATTGACATCTCCAGTTATATATCGTTGCATTTTCCAATTATTTTTTAATATATTGAGCCCAAAAATCAATAAAGCCAATGCAAACTGTATCTGTAGCTACAACCTAGCGAGAATCACGTATAAAAAGCTAGCGACCGATAAGGGACATGAATAGAGGAAGAAATCATTCCAAATCTCTTGGAACTAAAGTGGGTCTAAGCTAAAATTATTGTTTATATCAAATAAATAGAATCATTAACAAGTTATATATATATATATATATATATATATATATATATATATATATATATATATATATATATATATATATATATATATATATATATATATATATATATATAAAAAAAAAATTAAAGTTAACTCCTACTTTTATATCCTGCTAAATATCTTATATAAAAGAATTTTATCTCCCATTATATTTAAAAAATTAAAATTAATTAATTAAATTTAATTGGTGAATAAATATTTTTTTTTTTTTATTTTTTATATATTCACGCCTATCCCCCGCAGGGGTTGGCAGAGACCACAGAGCTCCATCCGCTGCCATTCATCGCAGCGAAACGGCTCGTCATTGGTCGCTTTTCGCCCTCGTGAGAATCAGGACGTGACGGGTGGCGAACCACGTCGCCGTCATTTTCGACAAATTAGGTATATTAAATTCGTCTTTAGTGAATCCCACGAGCCGCAAGGGAGGATGGAGGTTAGCCCCAGCAGAGCCCTGCATGCTGAGGTAAGGCACCATAGTCCCCGGGGGAGCCCGACCCCGGGACGATCGGCACGCTTACGACTAGGCTCGCCCCTAGCCACGCATCCATTGGCACGGCAGACCGTGGATTGGCGGAGAGGATAGAGAAGAAAGGAAGGGGCAGGAAAGGAAATGTGGATTGGGGGGGTTACCAGACTCGGAATAAACATTTAAAAATCCATATAAATATTTATTCCGATGCGGGAATCGAACCCGCGACCATTGACTCCGCGGGCGGAGGGCCCCGCCACTGAGCCAATCGGTCGTGAATAAATATTTGAAAAAAACTGTATTAACATCAAGTGTCATTCACTACAAGGCTAAAAAAATATATTTGGACTTGAAGGTACGAATAAAAAGAAGTATTTTATTAACGGCTGAAAATTTGAACAATATAAATAAATATATATATGGCGTGTGAACAAATGGTAGAAATACCTTGGACCAGCGGTACTCAAACCTTTTAACTAAGTGACGCACCAACTAACATACTCCATACGAATTCAAAACACATACTTAGATGAAACACTCTTGATAGTCGAAGTGAACGTAGGTGCAGGTACATTTGTTAAATTAAACATCATTTATCAAGTAAATGTATTTTCTTATTGCGTAAAAATATAACACAAAGTAAAGAAATAATTGCCGATGACCGATTGGCTCAGTGGCGGGGCCCTCCGCCCACGGAGTCAATGGTCGCGGGTTCGATTCCCGCATCGGAATAAATATTTATATGGATTTTAAATGTTTATTCCGAGTCTGGTAACCCCCCAATCCCCATTTCCTTTCCTGCCCCTTCCTTTCTTCTCTATCCTTTCCCTTCCTCTCCGCCAATCCACGGTCTGCCGTGCCAATGGATGCGTGGCTAGGGGCGAGCCTAGTCGTAAGCGTGCCGATCGTCCCGGGGTCGGGCTCCCCCGGGGACTATGGTGCCTTACCTCAGCATGCAGGGCTCTGCTGGGGCTGACCTCCATCCTCCCTTGCGGCTCGTGGGATTCACTAAAGACGAATTTATTATACCTAATTTGTCGAAAATGACGGCGACGTGGTTCGCCACCCGTCACGTCCTGATTCACACGAGGGCGAAAAGCGACCAATGACGAGCCGTTTCGCTGCGATGAATTGCAGCGGATGGAGCTCTGTGGTCTCTGCCAACCCCTGCGGGTGATAGGCGTGAATATATATATATATATATATATATATATATATATATATATATATATATATATATATATATATATATATATATATATATATATATATATATATATAAAAAAAAGAAATAATTTGAAAAATAAAATTAAAATCAATTCCTACTTAGGTCAACAAAGAAAAAAATTATTTTATTTTAATTTTCTTTTTAATTGTTTTTTATATTTTTTTTAACATTATGTGTCATCCATTAAAAGTTTATATAATATTTAACATAAAAAGTATTATAGATAGACAAGATATATATATATATATATATATATATATATATATATATATATATATATATATATATATATATATATATATATATCCCCTTCGGACCTCGTGTGCAGAATTATGCACAGGTTTAAAGCTTTATATATATATATACGAGGTCCCGTGTGTCGTCAGTTATGATGGTTGAGAACCGCTGCCTTGGACACTGAGTCTTTTGAGTCAAGCGTATTTTTGCAATAGTCTCACGTCGAGCTGAAGTACCTACGTGTTATTGCTTATCAAGTGCACAGTTCATTTCTATTTTAACCACTTGCGCTAGAAAGTCGTGTTACATCAGTTTTAATGTTTTTATCGCAAAATTATAAAGTACATACGTATGTATAAATACATACATACATACATCCATATATACATACATACATACATACATACATACATACATACATACATACATACATCCATATATACATACATACATACATACATACATACATACATACATACATACATACATACATACATACATACATGCATCCATCCATCCATCCATCCATCCATCCACCCACCCAAATCCATCCATACATACATCCATACATCCATCCATCCATCCATACATACATACATCCATACATCCATCCATACATCCATCCATACATCCATCCATACATCCATACATCCATCCATACATACATCTATCCATCCATACATACATACATCCATCCATACATCCATACATCCATACATCCATCCATACATCCATCCATACATACATACATCCATCCATACATACATCCACCCATCCATCCATCCATCCATCCATACATCCATCCATACATACATACATCCATACCGTCACGCCTGTCTCCCGCAGGGGTAGACAGGGACCACAGATCTCCATCCGCTACGATCCCGGCACACCTTTCTTACTTCCTCCTACCAAATTGCCGAAGTTCCTAAAAAGGGTCAGGTTAAAAGTACACTTACTTATCTTACCGTAGTTTATATGAATAGAGTGGAGGAAGTAAAGAGAGTATGCCACAGATCTGTGGTCTCTGCCTACACCACGGGAAACGGGCGTGATGATATGTATGTATGTATTTAATGTTATCATCAATCAATAGTTCTATCAAGGTAATACCTTCATCGAACTATTAAAAGTCTTCGGTCGAAAATAAATTAGTTCAGAAGGCACAAGCTTTTCTTCGATTTCTCTAAGCTATCGAGCACTGGCTGGACCGTACCTGGCATACGTATCTGTGAATCACTTGCCAGCGCATGTGGTTAGTTAAGAGATAATATAAAATTTCATGTTCACCTTAATTTTTTCAAACTCAATAGATCTTTCTCATATTGCATTATCCATTTATATTTATCTCGTTCCGTGTCACGTGTACCATAAATGGTACACGATCATACCACACACCAGAACCTAGTATCATCTTTCTCACCTTATATTATTCTTGTATATTTATCTCGATCCGTGTCATGTGTACCATAATACGCACACGATCATACAACAAACATCAGAATTTCGTATCATCTCTCTCACATTATATTATTCTTGTATATTTATTTCGATCCGTGTCACGTGTATGGTACACGATAAATGGTACACGATGATACCACATACGTCAGAACGTACACGAAGATACCACAAAGAGTAAAAGGTACACGATGATACCACATACGTCAGAACCTCGTATCATGTTTCTCACATTATATTATTCTTGTATATTTATTTCGATCCGTGTCACGTGTACCATGAATGGTACACGATGATACCACATACATCAGAACCTGGTATCATCTCTCTCACATATTATTTTTGTATATTTATCACGTTCCGCGTTACGTGTACCATAAATGGTACACGATGATACCTAAAACGGAACTACACTAAACAACCTAATAACATACGGATTGGTGATGTAATGAAATGATTTGTGATAATACATCAATCTTTAGTCACAACCTCAAATGGCCTGAACGACAAGTCGGGTAAAATGGGCTTGGAATGAAATGTGTTAATTCACAGTCTATTTTTTCGACGTGTTGCTTGTGATCTAAACAACTTTCTTTCCCCCTTTATAGAAGTCCTACCCGGAAGCCCAATTAAGCGGCTATTTCTCAGTTGGTAAGGATTGAGCTTACGATACGAGTTCGTGAGTTCATCTTCCATTGACCTATTGATGTGAACCACAAGCGTTATTAGCTTAACAAGAATTCTAGTAATTTCAGAAATTGCTTGTAGTTTGATAAAAAATATAAGAATATGCTTCTCCCCTCTCTCTCCTTTATTTCCTTTTTTTATGGGATAGGAAGGCAAACGAGCGGGCGTGTCACCTGATGGAAAGCAATCAACGCCGCCCATAGACATCCGCAGCCCCATAGGCATTGCAGAAGCGTTGCCAGCCTTTAAGAAATATGTAGGATTGTTTTTGAAGTATTTCAATGGCGGTGCCTCTTTCCTTTCCATTACTTCCTTTTCTCTTCCAATTACTTCCTCTCCCCTTTCAAATACTTCCTCTCCCTTTCCAATTACTTCCTCTCCCCTTCCAATTACTTCCTCTCCCCATCCAATTACTTCCGTTCCCCTTTCCATTACTTCCTAATTTCCTTCCCATTATGCATATCCTTATCTTAAGGTAGGCAACGCATCTGCATTGCCTTTTGTACTGTAGTTATTCATGAGCTTGTTGTTATTGTTGCTTACTGTGTTGTTATGTTGTTTCTTGCTTACCGGGTGACTTTGTTTCTCGTTTGCCTATCCCTGTCATAAAAAAGAACCTATCAGTAATATGTATTAGTATCCTTATATTTATAATATTATTTTAATATATAACAATTATCATATATATCATCTCATTTTAGACTGATATTTCATCCACACTCTATCTCATTCTCACCTACTTTTCTGTCGCACTCTAGCAAGAAGCGTGGCTCGTGGAAGTCGGCTCTATTACAGGTGTAGTCCCGTGTAGTCCATAGTGGTGTGTAGCACTTTACTTTGATTTTCGCCCGTGTGTGTGTGTGTGTGTGTGTGTTCGCGTGCGATGGTGACTGGTATAGGTTGAAGGAGGTTGGAGGTGGGAGGTGGGAGGTGGGAGGACATTTGTGTGAGTTAAAGGCAAGTCACATACATTCGAAATAATAAGAATTTTGACTGTGTTCAAATGACATTATAATTTTGCCATGAGCAGAATCAGTAGTTTGCGCTATATATATCCTAAAAAACAAATTTTCTCTTTATTTTTAAGGAATTTCGTTTTTGTTTTGTAATCAAAATGATGTGTTCATAAACCACGTGACCGATATTGACGTTTTGGAGCGAAATTTATAAATGAAATTTAAAAAACACGAATCATTTAAAATTTCGATTTTATTATAAAAATAATTTAAATACTTTTAGCACATAATTTAGACATTTATGGTACAAATCGAAAAATACTTTTTATTACCGCGTTACACGACTCTGAGTAGGGAAAAATCTATGGGTTCGCGTCAGCAACATGCTATTGCTTAAGTGATATCTATAGCTATGAGTATAGCTATAGACATACTTTAAACACAGTTAATGCTCGCGCAGCTGCCTACGTACACGCATCACGCCAACACATTGTATATACCTTTTTGTGATCGTATGTGTGTGCGTTGGACGCTTCATGAATGGATAAAGTTTTGTAATTCGCGTCAGCAACATGCTGTAGTAATAGCAGCATTTAATATTAAAATTAGTTTGAAATTTCAAAATACAGTTTTAAGTTTTCACTTCTGTCGGCAGTCCTCATGACTGCCTCCGATTTTTTTAATTTTTTTATGTTCCGATTATTTGAAATATAAGATGAATTGTATCGATATCTCATAAAATTTCAAGTGTATGTGACAGGCTTTTTCGAAAAGCAATCAATCAGGCCACCCAACTGTACTGTCTGATGTTATAATAGTTTTAAAATTTTTTAATCGATTCGCCATTTATGTGTTGGAAAAATTTCAGACGAATAGTTTTTTTTTAAAAAATAAAACCCGCTCTTCTCTTCTTCGTACAAATTATTGAATTTCATTTATACGCATTGGAGTTATTCCACTATTTATATCTGATAAACATATTCTGTGACCGGACACCTGTATGCTTAACATTGAATTAATGGAACCCACGTCATGTATACGCGCGTGTGTGTGTGTGTGTGTGTGTGATTGCTAACGTGCGTGTGTGCGTGTCCCCATGCTTTATTACCTCATTTGCATCATTCGCTTGGATTGTGAATCATTTGTACGTAATTACGTATCATTACACTGTATTTATATGTTGTGTTCAGGCGCTTTCGTTGGCTAATCACTTGGCTTGCAATTGTTTGTATATATGTCAATACAAGTAGTAGAAAAGTACTCAATCATGGCTATCATTGAAGATTTTTTCGTCTACAGCTGAATTCGTGAAGGTCACGTTTTCATCCGACCTTTATATTGAAAGGGTAGGTACATTTAAATCATGACACTAACGAAAAACATGGGACGCAATTGTATTCCCGATGATAAACTTTACCTTTTATTCATCCTCTAAATCTCAATTATTACGTATCCCGCCACACACATTTTCACATTATTATCCTGTGAACACAGAATTAAGTACTTTTATTATAAGTTCAAACACAGAAAGCACCCTCTTCTGAATATAATCTAATAAGAGAATCTGTACCAAAAGAAGCAATATATAGGAAAATTCGGATACAAATTTCGCGTTCCCAACTAAAACTATTGCCTATATATGATACCTTACCCTTTTTAAGAGTAATAGTTACTTTACCAGCCGTAATAATCACACACTGACTAGCTTATATCTTTTGTAAACTGTATTTTAACCAAAAAAACAACTCGAATGATAACCGTGAGTAAAAGTGAATAATGTGTATTACTAATCTATCTACAGATTGTTCAACCGCAACAAACCCAGTGATGGTTGCTTGTTGCAAGAAGAGGACGACATGCTCACCGTCTCTTTCATACCAAAGCACCCGACGAGGGAGGCGCCCAGCCTGAATGGGTAACCACAACGACACGGTTAAGTTTTATTTAGATATGATTTTAATCTAGCCAAATCTATACGATTGTCTCTAGACTGATTTAATCATTAATGGGAATTGACGTTATATCTTGTTATATTTATTAACTTGTCGATAAGAATTCACATCTGATCGCTCTACATTTAATCTCGACACTCAGGTTTTTATCTCGATGCTCAGGTGAATGTAAATTATGCACTTAACATTGTGCACTTATAAGAAGTACTTAAAAGGACTTCAAAAGGAAAAAATATATATTTTTATGTGCTAATATATCAAGATATTACATTAAAAAAGTTTGTATGGTATAACCTACTTTTGTGTGTATGCGATATGAAAATGTGTGTAATAGCTTGTTTCAATCAAGTTTGCTTCTTCAAATTTCGAAGAGCAATAAGAAACTGTTAGAACGTAATCAAAATAAGGTGTTTTATTTTTTGTGATTATTCTGCGAGATAGGAAAATGGCTTTTTAGACGAACTGTGTGGGTGATCTTGTGGTAAGGAGTCAACGCTTCTCATGGATAACCGCAACACTAGAGCAACTGCATTTGTATGTTCTTTGACAGACGTTAAAATGATTGGAGTAAGAGTCAGAAGAAGGTGGGAGATGTTAGAATAAATAGTTTGGATATCCGGCATGAAAGGACCACTGAGTGTTTCCGAAGCCGTTCTAAAATTCAAAATCTGATACTTAGGTATTACAACTTTATTACTTAGGTATTATAACTTGAAGTTCTGCATTTAGAATTACGGTATAAATATATTTACAGGAAGAGAAGCTTGTTTGTTGTATACTTTAGTATACGTGTCTTTTGTCACAAATAACAAGAGTATTATATAAAGATAAATAGTGGAAGTTCGAATATATGTCTAATATATTTAGTTCAATTTTTCTGTATTTAATTAAAAAAAATGGAAGTCGTTAATTTTGATTTTACTAATAGAGCCATTAGATTTTGTTATACATGTCTATATTGTGTAATTATTTAAATGTTTCACCATGATAGAAATGGCATTGGACACCGTAATGCCAACCCAGTATTAATTATTTATATTTTTCCCAACTGGTAGCGTTACCAGCCATCTAAGGGAGTAAATACCAGGGGGTTAACAGCAGAAGCTAATTGCGTAGTAGAAACCAATCTGCTATCCCCAATCCACAGTCCAATCGTGGGAATTAAGGCAACCCCCTCTCGATTTTCAGCCACACCAATATACAGCAATGTAACGTCTTTCATCATTATAATTGGCTCAGTGGCTATGCCACGTCTTTCGTAGTCGATGAAGGATTTGATTCTCGCATCGGGATGATTTTGCATTGCAGGGTTGCCAGCATTTAAGAAAAGTGTAGGCTTGTTTTTTGAAGGTTCCAATGCTTATCGGTTTGGAAATACAGCTGGAGATAGCTGGTTTCACAAATATACATCCCCTAGTGAAAGGGTTATTTTCATTTTTATTCTAATAGTTCAATACAGTGATATTAATATAGAATTGTCTCCAAAGATATCCTCGGCCATTTTAATTTATATTGTATGATATTTTCATCATCACCAGCCTGCGGCAGTCCACTGCTGGACATAGGTCTTCCCCAATGGAGCGCCACCTAGCCCCATCTTCGGCTGCTCCAACTATTTTTGATATTTGACTTGTTGTAATTAACAGAAAAAAAGAACTATATATTTGCTTGACTCAGTAGTTAGTTCAGAGTAACTGGTTTCTGAGCCAAGGGATCTAAAACCAGATCAAATCTCGGTTGAAACCAATTTAGATATCGGTTTCCCAGATCCACACGCTCTTTGCGTAAAATGTCTTCGAGACAAAAAAATTATATACATCCCAATTGCCCTATATGTGCCCTTGTATATAAAACTGCTAATCAAATAATATAGATAGATACATGACTTGGCTCATTAATGCACTGTCAAGACGTGTTACTTGGACGGCGTACCACGGTCGACTGATCAGCGTCGCGCGATCGCACGTGACTTGCGTTCGAGACAAGGATAGCAATATATGTTTGTACTGTGCATACACTCGCTCCAGGCGATTTAAAAAAGTAGTGATAATTGTTTATATTTAATATTAAATAGTTTATTTAAATGTTTGTATAAAGTTTTTAAAAGCACTATAGAAGCTAAATGTAATAATGTATATTTTTTAACGTGTCGGTATCATGCTTTTTGTAAATGGCGTATGAAGTCAAATGCGACAAACTATATTATTGTATATTGTTAATGCTGTAATAATAATATTTTTCATAAATTTGCAAATAAATATTTTAATATCAGTGAAAACGATGTATTTTATTTTCAAACCCACTTCCATTAATCTAAAACTGTTATGCAACATAGCTCTTCGAGAAAACTAACTAATGTTCATGATTAAGAAATTAGAATGTTACATATTCTTCACAGATTCTAAGATTGACGTAATTTTTAGGAATGTTTATTTTAAGCACCATTTGTAATCTTATAGTTTTATACGTACATTAGCAAAGCTAGCCACGCGTTGCTATGGTTCAGTTATAATACGCTGAATTAATATTAAACTATTCGATATAACCGCTCGAGCTACTACCGTATCACTCCTTGTCTTCAGTTGCGGTAGTATCATATCTCTATCATCCTGTCTAAATCCATCTTTTCTTTTCTCTGCTCTTTCCATACTTCTCTATACTTTTCCCTTCCTCTCCGCCATTCCACGGTATGCCGTGCCGATGGATGCGTGGCTAGGGGCGAGCTTAGTCGCAAGCGTCCCGATCGTCCCGGGATCGGGCTCCCCCGGCTACTATGGTGCCCTAACTCAGCATGCGGGGCTCTGCTGAGGCTGACCTCCACCCTCCGTTGCGGCTCGTGGGATTCACGAAGACGAATTTAATATTAGCTATATTTGTTGAAAAATGACGGCGACATGATTCCCACGAGGGCGAAAAGCGACTAACGGAAAGCCGTTTCGCTATGATGAATGTGGAAGCAAGGAAGGTGTGTCGGTATCGTTGCGGATGGAAATCTGTGTCTCGGCCTACCCCTACGGGAAACAGGCGTGACGATATATATATATATATATATATATATATATATATATATATATATATATATATATATATATATATATATATATATATATATCAAATCAACAATATAGTCAAACTCATGGAATTGAGAATATATAGTAACTTTAAAATTAAGAAAGCACGTTTAATGCTTATATCGTATGTAAATCTATAGAACACATATCACAATCAATCGGGGACGTCCACACCCCGCGCAGAGGTGTGGGATCGAGCCTCGGGGATGAACCCCACTGCTCGTGCAGCAACTCAATGGGGCAACCGCCCCCCGGTCTTAGGTGCCGCTATTCCTAGCGGCTTTTGGGCGTCCTTTAACGACTTCGCGTCGTCGAGATATGGCTGAAACTATTCCTACGTTGGGTCCGTCGCTGGCCCTCTTCCCTCGCGGGAGCCAGGAGGCGACAGGAGGATTTCGCGTGGGAGTGGACGTCCCTCAGGTGGGCGAGCGTGAAGGGGAGCAAAATTATTAAGGTGTGGGTGTGGTCCATTGTCGGCTCGGTCGAACATCTTCCGAGCCAACCGGACCACAAACTCATGGATGCTCTCCACCCTGAGGTCCCTCGCTATAACGTCGTTACGCACATAGCGAGCCGCCCCCACGATGGCGCGCAGAGACAGATTCTGCTGGATCTGAACGCGTTTGCGCTGGGTTGCTGATATCAAAGACCACCAGGCCGGCGCAGCATAGGTCAGTCGGGAGCGAACGTAGGCCTTATAGACCAACAGCTTCGTACGCACGGGTATGCGGGTTGATGTTAATATAGGTCGAAGGACCGTACGCGCGGCTTTCGCGCTATTCACCACGTGTGTTACCTGTGTGGTGAGCCGCAGCGTGCGGTCGATGCGGACTCCGAGGTACGTTACTGTGGTCTCCCAACGTACATTCTGCCCCCGAAGCTTAAGTGGTCTTGGTAGTTTACCGTGGCCGGTCACAATGGCGCATGTCTTCCCAACGTTGACAGACATTCGCCATGTGTCCAGCCACTCGGGTAGCAGATCCAACACATATCACGTGAAAGATCATCATCGATAGATCGAAACATGGCGCCATCTATTAATTGTTTACCCAACCTAGATAATATAAAATGTAGAAGTGTCATTCAATAAATTAAGTTACAACGCCATCTGTTAGAAACTTATGAACTATAAAAATAATTTATGTCAATCCCATACAAAACATTTAATTTGAAATAAAAAAAATATTGAGGTCATTGACCGAGATAAAAAATACCTCAAGTTGGACAAAATTACTCACATTACATAAAATTTTGATCAGTTGTGTTTTTGAGTATCATACAAACATCGTGTATTAATACAAATAAATAAATGAAAGTAATTTATGGATTTAGGCGTTACCTTTGCGGAAATCCATTACTGAAATTTAATTATTAGTCTCTTTTATTGACACAATTTTCTCTCAATAACAATATTAATAATATTAAAAAAAATGTATAAAAATAATATTACTAGGGTTATTAATCTTTCGTGGCGGCATAAACCAAGCACACGAAGGATTATGAATCCAAGGAAAGGAACATTCTCACGATACCAGCCGTGCACAATATGGCTGCTTTTTGAATTAGATGACATTTTTGGACGATAGGAAGTGAGATCGGTTCCTCCCCTTGAAGCCTTGTAGTACGCGCGGATAATGCTTATATTTAAGATTATTAATGGAGTCAGGCGTTACTTTGCGGAAATCCATCACTATGTAGATAGTCAAAAGTTTTACTTAGCTAAGATCCGCGACAAGCAAAACAGACAGACTTATCGGTTGTCTTCCGTAGAGTCTACTATACCTGAAGATGCCTCGTGTTGGGGCGAAACATGTGTCCTTTACAAGGTGGAAAAGTGGTAGTGTGTGTTTAGTGTTGTGTATGGTGGTTGGTGGGTGGAGAATTGATAGCCGTTTTTTGGTAAGTTTTTGGTTTAAGTTCCAAATAAATCCACTTCATCCAGCAGAAAAAACACACATTATTAATTTTCTGTTATTGTTTTGCTTGTCGCGAATCTTAGCTAAGTGAAACTTTTGACTATCCACATACTTACATTTAAATCACGAGTACAGCGCATACGACGTCGCTATACGCCATAGGTAGCGGGGTCCTTTCTTGGGTCGCCGTGTCCCATAGGTCCCAAGCCGGCCGGTGACATTCCTTGACCCTTCAAAGATGTTGTTTCTGGCATTAAAATAATATAATAATTAGGGTTGTTAATTCTCTGTGGCGGGATAAACCAGGCACACGAAGGATTATGCATCCAAGGAAAAGAACCTTCTCACGATCCTAGCCGTGCACAATATGGCTGCTTTTTGAATATTGAATTTAACCCACTTGCCTAATCCTAACTTGGTCAGATGGAAATATGTTTACTAGTAAGACCATCCCATAGACTTATTACTATAAAAATAATATTTTTATTGGAGTTATTAATTCTTCGTGGGTAAACCAGGCAAACGAAGGATTCAGGTATCCAAGGAAAGAGACCTCACCATCCTAGCCGTGTAAATTATTAATATATTATTAACACATTGAAGACGGTATGCGCTGAAAAGTATCTAGCCTCAGTTCCCGCACATTTTTTATTATTATAATATACAACTATCATTTTTTTCATGTCTTTATGTTGTGTTTACTTGCAATTACACAATATTGCATCAGATTACAAAAACGTGGTCCGTCATCCGTCGGCAAAAGTTAAAAAATAAGGAACGGGAACTCCGGTCCCTCGTCTTCAACGTGTTAAGATTCTTTCGCGGATCTCATAGCAAAGTAAGTTTTAACAGTCGACCTAAAATACAAAATATTACAATTAGAAATGTCGTAACAGTATCACACCGTTGCCGACTAGATTGGATGTCATTAAAAAACACAAATATTTAAAAACGGTTGTGTTATCATGAATATAGAAGAAATGTACCAAATATTGCACGGCGCTAGTAGACAAGAAGGCGCCTCGTTCGACGTCGTGCAGAAATGGTTCTCGAGGTGTGGACTTATTGACGAAATGGCCATTTCGAACGATTTCTTTGTAAACGCGTACCAAAGAATCCGACCCATCCCATCCGACCCATCCGACGATGTCGTTAACCCACTTCATTCAACTGCTGGGAATTCTCGCCAGGGAGTCGAAGCGGAACTTCGACTCGCTAATTCGACAATTTGAATCGGTAAAACAGGAAATACTTGACGAAATTTTGCAGAATTGAAGACATCGGAATTGATCTTGATTATTCGTGTGAAGTCCATCGTTCTCATGATTGTAATTTTTATTCCACACATTTATTATTTAATGGAGCAATTATAAATATCTTAATAAAGCATTTAAATAGTGTAACAAGCGTGCTGAATGTCCCGGGATTCCCCGAGTACTATGGTGCCTTACCTCATCCTGCAGGGCTCTGCTGGGGCTGACATGGAGGTCCTCCCTTGCTGCTCGTGGGATTCACTAAGACGAATTTAATATACCTAATTTGTTGAAAATGACGGCGACGTGATTCGCCACCCGTCACGTCCTGCTTCTCATGATCGCGAGAAGCGACTAATGTACAGCCGTTTCGCTGCGATGAACGGTAGCGGATAGCTAAGAATTATTATTCTTTAGTAAGTAGTAATTAATTTCAGAGTGACAAAGAATACTTTGTCTAGAATGGCATATTATTTGTCTGTAGGCATGAATGGGTCGGCTCACCCAGGGAAGTAGCAAACTCCCGCAGAAAACCGGCGTCTGAGTGGTAGCTTAGCTACCGCGCTTCGTGCAGTGAGCGATTGAGCTCTAGAGGCCCAACCAGTTTCAGTAAACTTAAAAAGTCACGATACACGCATTTATTTATAGCCCGATCTTCGGCTGCACACACCCAATCCTCGGCTGGGCGTTAGTTTTGCTTAATTTATAAATTTTTAATTGCTTAACGGCTCTGGGATCAAGCCCTTTTGAATTTGTCTTGTTAGTTTATAAAGTCAACTTGTCACGTTACGTCTTGATAAAATGGCGGCTATTCTACCAAAACCTTCTATGGACTTTTTCAGTCAACTTAAAAAGTCACAATACACGTATTTATTTCATATGACTTCACTTATACGCCTTAATCGAACAATATTGTAAATACGCCACCACAATTAAACAATATAACTGATAATAATATAAGATTATAAAAATAAAATAAAAACACGACGTCATGATGTAAGTTGGCGGGAAAAGTCGTCTGCCATTTTATGATACTAAAAACATTTTTGCACTTTTTTTGTGGATATACTGAAAACAGGATATTCTCTCAACATTAGCCAAAAAAATAATCCGTAAGCATCCGTTTACTGAGTATTCGACCTCAAATCTATTTCTGTCACTGAACATTATATTTCTTTAATAAAATTATAATATAATATGTTATATATTTAAACGTAATAAGTTCAAACCAAAAGGTTTATATACGACCTCATTTAAAAAAAACTGAATGATTTGTACAAACGTCATATGGATTAAATCAGATTGCTTTATTTTAATAAATCAGATTGGTTACAAAGCATATTAATTTACTTATCTACGCCTTTTAAAAATCGCATATGGAAGTTGGAGAATATTGGTGCATTTGAATCAATATTTACACGATGGAGGACCACTATAAGAAATTAGTAAAGGAAGGCAAAAACTCAGTCGACGAACTCATCAAATGGATGCAAGATGGTACATACTTTTTGTATTACATATGAGGATGACAAAACCGTTGTTGTCCAAGTCACATTCCCATAAATGTGAGAAATTGATTTCATCTTATATACATGCATACATATCGTCACGCCTGTCTCCCTTAGGGGTCGGCAGAGACCACAGACCTTCATCCGCTACGATCCCGGCACACTCTCCCTGCTTCCTCCACACTCATCCATCTCTTCATCCGTCCTTCCTCTCACATACACCGTAGCGAAACGGCTCTCCGTTAGTCGCTTCTCACCCTCGTCCTTATTACGTGACAGTTGGCGAACCACGTTGCCATCATTTTTTAACAAATTAGGTTGGAAATTCTTCATAGTGTATCCCACGAGCCGCAAGGGAGGATGGAGGTCGGCCCCAGCAGAGCCCCGCATTCTGAGGTAAGGCACATAGTACCCGGGGGAGCCCGATCCCGGGACGGTCGGCACGCATGCGACTAGACACTAGACACAAATAGACACTACCGCAAAGGAAGCCAAGGAGTGATATGGTAGTAACTCGGGAGGCCGGGGTCGCGTACCCGTGTACCAAATACCATAACTACCGAACTGGCGGGATTGATTTAATCTTAGCGCATACAACATAAGGCTATTCAAGAAAAGGATGTATGTGTTCACAAAAGTCCGGTAACGTATTTGAGACGCCTCCGACGTTGCGGATATCTGTGGAAAGCGGTGATCACTTGACCATCCATACTATCAGTTGACCTGCTTACTAGTTTGCCTGCTCTATTATAAAAAAAAATATTGACTTATTTAGGAAAAGTCGTTATTATTATATTATAATAACGACTTTTTCTTAATAAGTCATAATTTAGTATAATTTAGTTGTCAGAATATTATATGGACAGTCAAAAGTTTTACTTAGCTAAGATCCGCAACAAGCAAAACAATAACAGAAAATTAACAATGTGTGTTTTTCCCTTGGGTTAAGTGGATTTATTTGGAACTTAAACCAAAAACTTACCGAAAATCGGCCATCAATTCTCCACCCACCAACCACTATACACAACACCAAACACACATTATCACTTTTCCATCTTGTAAACGACACGTGTTTCGCCCCAACACGAGCCATTTTCAGGTATAGTAGACTCTACGGAAGACAACCGAAAAGTGAGTTCCGTAGAGTTTTTGGTTTAAGTTCCAAATAAATCCACTTAAACCAACGGAAAAACACACATTATTAATTTTCTGTTATTGTTTTGCTTGTCGCGGATCTTAGCTAAGTAAAACTTTTGACTGTCCATATAGTGATGGATTTCCGCAAAGATTTCCGTCAAATATTTATGGTAGATAAATATAATTTTTGATCGTAAACAAAAATCTTAATAAATCTCCAAATGTAGGGATACGGCTGGAAGTGTTTTTGAAATGTTAATGTTGTTACCGTAAGCAAAACATTTTTTGTTCACAAGGATAAATGCTTACAGATGTTATAGTGGTAGAGCCACGCTGCAGACGAATATTTTGTCAAGAACGGCGTAATATTTGTCTGTAGCGTGAATGGGCCGGCTCGCCCGAGGAAGTACCACACTCCCGCAGAAAATCGGCGTCTGAGTGGTAGCTTACCTACCGCGCTTCGTACGGTGAGCGGCCCAGTTCCGGAGGCCCAACATCCTCCCCCTTCCTATACCCCTCTCCCTCCAATTCCCACTCCTATAATGACACTTTCCTTAAAGGTCGGAAACGCTTACGCACTGTCTATGGCGTTGAGGAAGTCTATGGGCGGCGTTGATTGCTTTGTGTGTGACGCGCCTGCTCGTTTGCCTTTCTATCCCATAAAAAAATGTTAATGTTAAAAGACCTTGTTAGAATGTTTGATGCACCCAATCGCGACGGTTGCCAAAGGTGCACTGATGAGTTAATTAATTATATAAATTATTGTAGTTTGTAAAGGGGTCGACGACCGGGCACGATTCACGAGCTCGATGTCAGCATTACACAGAACAGGGGCCGTCCATACAATACGTCACATGAAATTCATGATTTTTAAGCTTCTCCCCATCGTCGTGTTTCACGTGGAGTTCAACTTAATAGTTTTAGTTCGCTCAATATTTGGCAGAAAATAATTAATACTGCGTTTACTAATTAATCGACTTATAACCTAGGACAACCTGTGTACTTCGATAACCTAAATAATTAGTGACACAAGATGAAAAACAGCAATCTTGTGTAACTGAAATAAGATGTGTTTATGCTTAAACAAGGAATAATACTTTTGGATTCGAAAATTTCACTATTTGGTTTTTTTTCTAGCCAAAATAATCGATGGCGTCAAACTAACAGAGGAGAAAGCTAGAGAAGTATTCGCCGAGGCCACGGACCCCAAGAACGTCAACTTTGACACGTTCAAGGCGGCACTGACCAAACTAGCCACGGATCAGAAGAAGAATGTGGAGGATTTCTCGAAAACCTTGGCAGAAGAAGGACCAAAGTTTCTAAATGCTCTTAAAGCCGGAGCAAGTGCGTTTAAGGAGGCGCTGACAAAGAAATGATAAAGAAGACATGTTTGATTATATTTGTAATTGTTTCATTTATCTCCTCGAGGTCAATACAACCGTAACACTCCACGGCTGGGTATTTATTACCAGCTCACCGCAATTCACTGTTGTATAGAATAGAACAGTAAAAACTTTATAACATTTTTTTTTACAATAACTAAATCTAACAAGTGTCATAAAATGATGCACCCATGGCGTGCCACATAACCCGATCTTCGGCTGCACACATCCAATCCTCGGCTGGGCATGAGTTTTACCTATTTTTTCATTTTTTTCAGCTCTGGGATTAAACTCTTTTGAGACCGTCTTGTTAGTTTATATAGTCAGCTTGTCACGTTACGTTTTGATAAAATGGTGGACATTCTACCAAAACGACGCCCGCGTAACGTGTTACACGATCCGGACGATGAAACAGCGTCATTCAGATCCACTCACGACACCAACACTCACACGCACCCCAGCTCTAGCCGAGCACGTAGAGTAGGGAACACTTCTACACCGGCCGGCTTACACGAGATTCTCTCACGTACCCGGTCGGTTCTCACCCCCTAGACCTTAGGGTCTATGGGACTAATAGGGACTATAGTTACTAAAGTTCAATCCTCCCCTACATGTTTAACGTAGAATCATGACGAGTTTAAAATCAGCACACACACATATGTGTACCTCCGACACGGTGTCAGGCCGATGGAGTCTGCGATTTGCGCAGATTCCCAATTTTATTTTACTTGTAGTAAAATAAAGTAAAATAATACGATAAAGCTGTTAAAAGTCAATAGGCTACCAGCAATAACATCTTCGAATCCTAATAAAAAAAAAATAATTCTACCAAAACCTTCTATGGACTTTTAAAAAGTCACGATATATCCATTCATTTCATATCACTCCACTTATACGCCCTTTAAGGGCACTATATTGAACAATATGTAAAACTATAATAATTTTCGACACATTACCTATACATATAATTGATAATAAGTTTACGCAAATAACAACGTATATATACTATATAATATAAGAAATCGCGTTTCGTAAGGTTAGTGCGAGGATCTGAAAAAATCATTTTTTTCACCTTCATATAGTACTTCCTTTTTCGTCCATAAAATTGTCTCCCTCCCATTATTTACCAAAAACATTTAATATCTATAACTCGCTGCGGCTACTTACAGTTAGATGGTCCTCGCGCTAGTTTGCTCATCCCTTCCATAAAATTAAACTATTGTATAAACTTAAAATTATATATTACAATTATTAAAGCTTACCTATTATAGAAAAAGTTTTATTGTAAGACTCCATGTGTGGTATTTACGTTCAAGTTCTATAACTGGTACATTATTAGTCTGAATTAGCTTTGCTTTTTTTTTTCTAATATTTTTCAATGACGGCGACGTGGTTCGCCACCCGTCACGTCCTGTTTCTCACGAGGGCGAGAAGCGACCAATGGCGAATGGTAGCGGATGGAGCTCTGTGGTCTCTGCCAACCCCTGCGGGGGATAGGCGTGAATATATAAAAATAAAAAAACAACGTCACTGGTGAAAGTTGGCGGGAAAGATTCGGTTTCTCCTAATAAAAAGAGGTGTTGCCATAATAATAATTACTACACAATGAAAACGTTTCGCCTGTTTTAGGGTTCAATTTCATACGAAATTTAATATGTATTGCTGAAAGTAAATAACGTCTCTGGCAGAAATGTGATTCATTTCCTAGTCTTATAAGACGGCTTAGAAATATTCAGAAAGTGCAGTCTTTGCACTCTTTAAGTAATTTCATCATGACGCTACGATAAACGCGTAGGGAGGATTGGACCGAAATAACTATAGTCCCTATTAGTCTCCTAGGCCCTAAGGTCTAGGGGATAAGAACCGACCAGGTACGTGTAGAAGTGTTCCCTACTCTACGTTCTCGGCTAGAGCCGGGGTGCGTGTGAGTGTTGATCTCGTAGAAATATTAAGAGAATAAATTGAGAATATTATACTGCTAAGTCGTCACAGAAAGGTTTTTGTGGTGCAGCACAAGTGTATGTATATGATATCTAATAACTATATTGAAAATAAAAGGAAAAAATATATAAGAAAAGAAACAAACTTTATATTTACATATCTTTTATTTACACCCTGTCCTGACTAGATGTTACCATATTCTACTAAAAAAACTAATACATATTTCTACTCTCACTTCTCTGTCACTATTCTAAAAGCGAGAAAGACAGCAACATTAGTTCAAACATATTCTATTAAAAATGCTACAGATTATAACATACAAAATTGGTATCAATAATACTGATAAAGTTCGGAAAATCGTTAAAAATTTTGATACTCTTTATATACAACTAAGATAGCAAATTTTCAAACATTTAAGGTTATTATTACAAATGTCAATTTTAATAACTAAATTTTTATTCGTTCTTTTGAATTAGTTTCGGCTTTCAATAGTGTCAAAATAGCACGGATGATGTCGCCATTTTAATTGTGTATTTGGAGCTGTCAAAGTAGTTATATTGGTAGATGACGTCACTTGACGTGGTAAACGAACTGTACAGCCACGCCATTTTCGCCACTATTAAATTTTATTTTCTCTGATTTGTGATTCGTAAGCAACAACAATGATTTTTTTGTTATAATATTGAAATAATTTTAATGGTATTGTTATCTTTAATTTTTAATAATATAAAACATTTTAAAAACTGAAATTTAGATGGAAAAATAAAATTGAAACACTAATGCTCCATATTGCCTCCTGTGAATACACATAAAAAATGACGTAATATTCATATACTTATGAACAAGAGGTTTGGAATCTGTGATAAAATAAGTAAGATCTTCATATTGCTTTTAACCTAACAAAATTCCGTGAGGTTAAAAGTCATTGTGGGACTATTTTTATTGTCACTGCCATAGACTAGCGAAAAATAATTGTATATATATCTATGGTCATCCCTTGATTGACTTGACAACTATCGGTATCAGTAAATTCTGCCAAATTTACTGATAATTGCCACAAACAAGAAATTGAATTGAATGGCAATGATATGATTCAACAAATATTAAATTTGAGAAAATTATAATAGAATTTGGAACCTCACAATGGGACGCAAGTCTACGTCGCATAATAACTTCCGCATTTTGGTAACAGACAATAAACGATTTCTTTTTTTCCACGCGCAATTCTCGTAAGAAGCAAAAGCAACATGGATTAAGGTTATTGATGTTAATAACTATATAATCTATTTCTAAAATATACACACTATAATACTATGGAGTTAATAGGAACGTTGTTACAATACTAAACAGAAACTTATCAAACTATACTACTTTTACGAATACAAAACGTCAAAGAGCGCCCCAATAGTATCAGTGATCATGTTATATGTTTTAAAAAGGAATCTATACCAGCAAGATGAAAGGTATATATACAAAATAATCTTTAAAACTAATTTTTACAATACTATTCTTCTTTCACTGCATTCTCTGAGGACAAATGCATCTTTTAAAGCATTAGTACGTTGTCCTTGTTAGCTCATTTGCCAGAGTATGAAGACGAGATTTTCTCAATCAGCTCCTGTAACGCCAACGCCTTCGCTAGCCTTCTTCTAAAATCCTGGAAAAGGAAAGTAGAGTTAATATATTTAAGCATATCTCTCGGCATAGAATAGAACCATAATTCCGGCTGTTGAATTCCACTACCGTATAACTCGCCACAAGAAAAAGTTTCATCCTCACCATGTGGATAAATGACGATCAATTATGGTGCGTTTTTTCCGAAACTTCTTCCCATAGACTACTATTCTGTGGAACCGGCTACCTCCAGCGGAATACCGCTGGAGGTAGCCGGTCGGGAAATGTCGGGAATACCCGAACCGATAAGACATTGGAACCTTCAAAAAAATAAGCCTATAGATTTCTTTAAGGCCTGCAAAGCTTCTGAAATGTCTATGGGCGGCGTTGATTGCTTTCTATCAGGTAAAACGCTAGCAAGTTTTGGTTTAAGTTCCAGGTAAATCCACTTCATTCAGCTGGAAAACATACATTATTAATTTTCTGTTATCGTTTGCTTGTCGCGGATCTTAGCTAAGTAAAAGTTTTGACTGTCCACATAGTGATGGATTTCCGCAAAGTAACGCCTGACTCCATTAATAATCTTAATAAATGGTACTCTATCCGCCAATGTTTTAAAGCATGCCGTTAATGTTACCTGGTGCAATTGGTGTCCGGTACGTGGCACCCTGGTGGAGAACATATCGCGCGACATGAGGCACAGGGCCTTGCCGTTCATGGGGAACCGCTCCGGAAGACCGCCCAGTCGGGACACCCACGTGCCGACCTCGGCGCGATTCCACGTCCGCGGGTCTGGGGATAAAGTTCCTTCATGAGTATTTTCTTACAGATAGGTATTGTAAGAATACATTGATAGATGTATCACTATTGTATTATTTTTTTTAATCCCACTAATATTATAAACCTACTTATATTATAAATGCGAAAGTTTGTGAATATGGATGTATGTTTGTTACTCTTTCACAAAAAAACTACTGGACGGAATTGGATGAAACTTTACAGTAATATAGGTTATACATCGGAATAATGTGGACACTCAAAAGTTTTACTTGGCTAAGATCCGCAACAAGCAAACAATAACAGAAAGTTAATAATGTGTGTTTCTGTTATTGTTTGCTTGTCGCGGATCTTAGCTAAGTAAAACTTTTGACTGGACACAGACTCCATTAAACATCGGAATAACATATAGGCTACAATTTTTAATGATTTTATATAATTTTGGTCGTAATATAACGATACATGTCAATTAAGTCGGAAAAAAATCTGGCCTCTGAGAGCTATCTTGGCGTACGCTGCCTAAACCATTTGAGTTACACAAAGATGATGTACCGTAGGATTGTTTGTCTTGAATAGTTCTAAATAAAAGTCCGCGATAGCATATCTACCTTTTATGTAGAAGCCACTATGACCAAAATTGTGAACCATGAATTAAGTAAAAAATATATATATTTATTTAAAATGATCTGTCACGAAACTTAATCTGGCAGACCAAATTCCATGCGAGCGAAGTCGCGGGCAAAAGCTAGTTAAATATAATAAAATCATTTTACTTTTTTTTACAATCGTAATTTTTAAATTTAAAATAGAAAGAAATAAATTCTTTTATATAAAAACAAGAATCGATCGAATGACGTCTTACAAATGACATATTACCTTTCATACATACATATATTCACGCCTATCCCCCGTAGGGGTTGGCAGAGGCCAAAGAACTCCATCCGCTACGATCCCGGCACACCCTACCCGCTTCCTCAACACTATTTTACTGATTGGCTCAGTGGCGCGGCCTTCCGCCAGCGTAGTCAATGGTCGCGGATTCGATCCCCGCATCGGAATAAATATACGTATGGATTATAAATATTTATTCTGAGTCTGGTAATTCGCCAATCCGCATTGGACACGCGTGGTGGGTTAACGTCCGTTCCACCAGAAATGGAGTGGCCCGTGCTCAGCAGTGGGACATGTATGGGCCGTTAAAAAAAAATAAAGGCTACTTATTTATACTGACCTAATGGAAGATCGTCTTCCTGCAGCACCCTGAGGTCCAAAGCGCTCCAGCTCCCGTCGGCGGGCGGCACGCGGTCGCAGCGAGCTTGTGTCGGCATTATGATCTGTCTCCTTGGACTGTACGTCTGAAACAACGTAAACCATATAAATATATAAGTTCCAACACTTGAAAAGATTGCAGAAGGATCAAGAAAGTATTCAACACCAAATTTACAAGTATTTATTCCGTGCCGAGAGTTAATTCTTTCTTCCCTTTTTCTCCGGAAATCAGAAAGCCCAATGTTTTACAGTGAGACATAATATGGACAGTCAAAAGTTTTACTTAGCTAAGATCCGCGACAAGCAAAACAATAACAGAAAATTAATAATGTGTGTTTTTCCGTTGGGTTAAGTGGATTTATTTGGAACTTAAACCAAAAACTTACCGAAAATCGGCCATCAATTCTCCACCCACCAACCACTATACACAACACCAAACACACATTATCACTTTTCCATCTTGTAAACGACACGTGTTTCGCCCCAACACGAGGCATCTTCAGGTATAGTAGACTCTACGGAAGACAACCGAAAATGCCGATTTTCGGTAAGTTTAAGTTCCAAATAAATCCACTTAACCCAATGGAAAAACGCACATTATTATTATAGTTTACTGTTATTGTTTTACTTGTGGCGGATCTTAGCTAAGTAAAACTTTTGACTGTCCACATAGTGATGGATTTCCGCAAAGTAACGCCTGACTCCATTAATAAGTGAGACATAACTATATATCTATGGTGTCGCGGATGTCTATTGGCGGTGTTGTCTATTCTCTCCTATCCCGTATTTATGTGTATGTGTGTATGTCAGTATAAGTAGTAGTATAAATGTGGATGTATGTGTGTATGTCAGTATAAGTAATAGTATAAATATGGATGTATGTCAGTATAAGTAGTAGTATAAATATGGATGTATGTGTGTATGTCAGTATAAGTAGTAGTATAAATGTGGATGTATGTGTGTATGTCAGTATAAGTAGTAGTATAAATATGGATGTATGTGTGTATGTCAGTATAAGTAGTAGTATAAATGTGGATGTATGTGTGTATGTCAGTATAAGTAGTAGTATAAATATGGATGTATGTGTGTATGTCAGTATAAGTAGTAGTATAAATATGGATGTATGTGTGTATGTCAGTATAAGTAGTAGTATAAATATGGATGTATGTGTGTATGTCAGTATAAGTAGTAGTATAAATGTGGATGTATGTGTGTATGTCAGTATAAGTAGTAGTATAAATGTGGATGTATGTGTGTATGTCAGTATAAGTAGTAGTATAAATATGGATGTATGTGTGTATGTCAGTATAAGTAGTAGTATAAATATGGATGTATGTGTGTATGTCAGTATAAGTAGTAGTATAAATATGGATGTATGTGTGTATGTCAGTATAAGTAGTAGTATAAATATGGATGTATGTGTGTATGTCAGTATAAGTAGTAGTATAAATGTGGATGTATGTGTGTATGTCAGTATAAGTAGTAGTATAAATATGGATGTATGTGTGTATGTCAGTATAAGTAGTAGTATAAATGTGGATGTATGTGTGTATGTCATTATAAGTAGTAGTATAAATATGGATGTATGTGTGTATGTCAGTATAAGTAGTAGTATAAATGTGGATGTATGTGTGTATGTCATTATAAGTAGTAGTATAAATGTGGATGTATGTGTGTATGTCAGTATAAGTAATAGTATAAATATGGATGTATGTCAGTATAAGTAGTAGTATAAATATGGATGTATGTGTGTATGTCAGTATAAGTAGTAGTATAAATGTGGATGTATGTGTGTATGTCAGTATAAGTAGTAGTATAAATGTGGATGTATGTGTGTATGTCAGTATAAGTAGTAGTATAAATGTGGATGTATGTGTGTATGTCAGTATAAGTAGTAGTATAAATATGGATGTATGTGTGTATGTCAGTATAAGTAGTAGTATAAATGTGGATGTATGTGTGTATGTCAGTATAAGTAGTAGTATAAATGTGGATGTATGTGTGTATGTCAGTATAAGTAGTAGTATAAATATGGATGTATGTGTGTATGTCAGTATAAGTAGTAGTATAAATATGGATGTATGTGTGTATGTCAGTATAAGTAGTAGTATAAATGTGGATGTATGTGTGTATGTCAGTATAAGTAGTAGTATAAATATGGATGTATGTGTGTATGTCAGTATAAGTAGTAGTATAAATATGGATGTATGTGTGTATGTCAGTATAAGTAGTAGTATAAATATGGATGTATGTGTGTATGTCAGTATAAGTAGTAGTATAAATATGGATGTATGTGTGTATGTCAGTATAAGTAGTAGTATAAATGTGGATGTATGTGTGTATGTCAGTATAAGTAGTAGTATAAATATGGATGTATGTGTGTATGTCAGTATAAGTAGTAGTATAAATATGGATGTATGTGTGTATGTCAGTATAAGTAGTAGTATAAATATGGATGTATGTGTGTATGTCAGTATAAGTAGTAGTATAAATATGGATGTATGTGTGTATGTCAGTATAAGTAGTAGTATAAATATGGATGTATGTGTGTATATCAGTATAAGTAGTAGTATAAATATGGATGTATGTGTGTATGTCAGTATAAGTAGTAGTATAAATATGGATGTATGTGTGTATGTCAGTATAAGTAGTAGTATAAATATGGATGTATGTGTGTGTGTCCGTATAAATATCGTAACTGTGGTCCGCGACCCGACCACGTTGGTTCTTGCCTAAAATCAGCGCCAGGTGCTCCAATAGAACGCCCGCCATATGCTGAACAAGAACCATTTTGTGACACTTGTTAGATTAAAATTATTTTCTTTTTGTATTGTTTATTTATTTATATATTATAATATTATTAGTGTTTTAATTTTAGTAATTGTAAAAAAGGTTTCATAAATAAAGTTTTTTTCTATTTCTATATGGACTGTAAAAAAGGATCTTAAAACTAAAATGTTTCGGAACAAAGTGTAATAAATTCATTGATGTTACCCAATCAGGTTGGCCAACATAAATCTAACAGCTTTAACACTTTACAAAATTACAGAAAAATCAATAATATATTTAACACGCAAATAAACATAATTACGATACGTATACGTATTCGAGGGAATTTTGCATGTAGCTATGAACTATAGATGATTTTAATTAGAAAATAAATGCTGTATATATACAGCCCTATACTAAGATAAATATCGGGACGACTGGCAATCCAGTACGGTGTGTTTTTCCAGAACCTTCTCTCCACGCACTACTACCCTCTAGAACCAGCTACCTCTAGAAGTGTTTCCAAACCGATACGATAGTGGAACCTTAAAAAAACCAGCCTGTACGTTTAAAAGACAATAACGTTTCTGCTATGCTTATGGCAATGCTGATGTCTGGGCGGTGTTGATTATACGGTAATACACCTGCTCGTTTGCCTGTCTATTCCATAAAAAAAAATAACTATACTGACCAATGCGTATAAAGCGTTAGTTTTATTAAAAACTAGCTGACCCGTCAAACTTCGTTCCGCCTCAGAATCAATAAATAAAAAAGCTGAACGATAATTGCGGAATGTTTCAACGTTAGTAAATAATGTGGTCAAAACTTAACACGAACAAAAAGAAAACGTCATCAATAAAAAAATGCTTGATATGAATTAGGTTTTATTATTATTTTTAATTACACATGATGTTGCTTGTAAAATTGTTGTCACAAAGGTTATGAGCTTACAAAAAAAAGTTTGTAGTGTACAGTTCTAATTTGAAACTTGCTTACAATACAAATTAATATAATATCTTTATCTCATTAAATACAACACAGATTGAATATAGTTAATTTAGTTTTATTATTATTATATATTACACTTGATGTTACTTAAAAATAGTCACGTCACAACGATCAAATATTTGACAGGTAGGAATAATTTCTAAGGGAAAACGAAATTGTTGGTTTTACTATATTCCTAATATTTTTATCACATTTACTCACCTTTTAAACCTTCCCTGGACTTCCAAAAATAATTCAAAAACAAAATTAGCCTAATCGGTCCAGCCGTTCTCGAGTTTTAGCGAGACTAACAAACAGCAATTAATTTTTATGTATATTACTACTAGACTATATATAAAACTACTAGAACTTATTACAACTATGTACGTAACTAACAGCTGAAATTATGGGTTATTCACTTTCAGTTTCATTCAACGTCCACATAATTTGCAGAAAGAAAACATCCTTCACGTACTCAATATAATTACATAATAGCCTCACACGCCATTTTTAATCCGTCATTAGTACGGACGCGTGACCCACATCCGGTTTCCGCCGGCGCATAATGGCGGATTTTGAATAAACGATCGGTTTCCGCGGGTAAATGTAAGCAACAACACTATTGAATATATTTTTTTTTCATTCGTGTTCATTTCCCGATATTTGTTGCGACGGATTTCCGCTAGCGCGTCCTTATTGTGCGCAATGTTGTTATTGTGTGTGCGGCCGGGGTTGTTAACGCGATTATGTAATATTCGACGCTACATACTACCGCTTGACTTCGTGTTTTGGTTCAATTAATACAGGGTGTCCGGTGAAAGAATTAGGTTATCGGTGGAATAATCAGTAAATGCATCGGTGGAATAATCAGTAAATGCATGCTTAATAATTATTTTGAGAGAAAATGTAACATTCGCCGCTACATACTACCGCTTGACTTAGTGTTTTGGTTCAATTAATACAGGGTGTCCGGTGAAAGAATTAGGTTATAGGTCGAATAATCAGTAAATGCATGCTTAATAATTATTTTGAGAGAAAATGTAACATTCGCCGCTACATACTGCCGCTTGACTTAGTGTTTTGGTTCAATTAATACAGGGTGTCCGGTGAAAGAATTGGGTTATAGGTCGAATAATCAGTAAATGCATGCTTAATAATTATTTTGAGAGAAAATGTAACGTTCGCCGCTACATACTGCCGCTTGACTAAGTGTTTTAGTTCAATTAATACAGGGTGTCCGGTAAAATAATTAGGTTATAGGTCGAATAATCAATAAACGCATGCTAACTGATTATTTTCTGCCAATATTGAGAGAACATCTGCCTGCACTCCAAGCACATGGTTTCAACAGGATGGCACCACGCATGATGCATCCTGCTGATAGACAAACCAGTCTCTAATAGCTGTGTAGAAAAAAAAATTGTAATTTTATTAACACAGGCCGGTAAAGAACTTTATCATCATGAGATTCCTGACTCTCTGGTAAGCAAACTGCCTGTCCATCGCAGCGCCTATAGATAAATCCTCTCTACGTGAAAAAGGGCATTATTTAGCGTTAAAACTCCTTTAAACTACTATTGATGTTCTTAAATGCAATTCAGAGTGGTAGAGCCACGCTGCAGACGAATACGTTGTCAAGAATGGAATATTATTTGTCTGTAGCATGAATGGGCCGGCTCGCCCGGAGCAGTATCACATTCCCGCAGAACACCGGCGTCTTAGTGGCAGTTTAGCTACCGCGTTTCGTTCAGTGAGTGGTCGAGTTCCAGAGGCCCAACCACCCTCCCCCATCCTATAATGACACTTTCCTAAAAGGCCGGCAACGCTTCTGCACTGCCTATGGCACTGCGGATGTTTATGGCCGATGTTGATTGATTTCCATCAGGTGACACGCCTGCTCGTTTGCCTTCTTATCCCATAAAAAATGTGGATGTATATTTTAAGTTGATTGAAGAAGAATATTTTTTTGTTTCAATGGGATTAGAATTCATACAAACTACAAATGATACAAATGAAATTCAATAACTTTTGCGACGAAGAAAAGTTCGGGTTTAATTTTTTTTTTAATATTTCGTCCTAGATATTGATCGTCATTTAGGGCACACTCTTGAAATCTAACCACAGTACTCTGTGCCAGTAGCTGAAGTAGTGACGTAGAGATGCCATTAACCTCGAGGACGATATTTGCTATCAATACTGTGATAGTCATCGGGTTTATTTCATAGACTTTGCTTTAGAGATACCCACACAAAAAAAATGCATAGGTATGAGATCCAGAGGCTTGTGTAGCCAAAGGATATCATCGAAACGGCTTATTAATTTGTTAGGAAAGAAATCACGAAGAAGCTCCATAGTCTCTCTAGCAGGTGAGGCGCCATCTTGTTGAAACCATGTGAAATGAGGGCAGAATGTTAAAAATTATCAGTAAACATGCGTTTATTTGATAATCTGATTATTTGATCCATAACCTAATTCTACCACCGGATACCTATAATGTTTCTTAAGTAGGATATTGCTTGACGATCAAATTCCATTTTTATTTTTTTTTATATATCACGCCTATCCCCCGCACGGGTTGGCAGAGACCACAAAGCTCCATCCGCTGCCATTCAACGCAGCGAAACGGCTCGTCATTGGTCGCTTTTCGCCCTCGTGAGAATCAGGACGTGACGGGTGGCGAACCACGTCGCCGTTATTTTTCAACAAATCAGATATTCGTGTTAGTGAATCCCACGAGCCGCAAGGGAGGATGGAGGATGGAGCAACCCCAGCAGAGCCCTGCATGCTGAGGTAAGGCACCATAGTACCCGGGGGAGCCCGATCCCGGGACGATCGGCACGCTTGCGACTAGGCTCGCCCCTAGCCACGCATCCATTGGCACGGCAGACCGTGGATTCACGGAGAGGAAAAGAAGGACAGAGAAGAAAGGAAGAGGCAGGAAAGGAAATGCGGATTGGGGAGGTTACCAGACTCGGAATAAACATTTAAAAATCCATATAAATATATATTCCGATGCGGGAATCGAACCCGCGAACAATGACTCCGCGGGCGGAGGGCCCCGCCACTGAGCCAATCGGTCGTCAAGTTCCATTTGCATACTTAAAAGTAGAATTTTGTATATTTTTAACGTGTTTAGATTATGCAAGTCACGACGATGTGGTGGCAAGTTGTTCCAACACTTAGTTGCGGTGTATTTAAAGCTACCACGAAACGCAGCTGAGCAATGGTGATTACCTACAAAAATGATTTATCACTGAGGACATGAACTTCTACTACTGAAGTACAAATACGTTTATACACACAGAATACAAACAATAAACACAATAATCAACGGCATACCCATAACAAATGAACCCACGACAGCTTGTCAAACAATTTGTACAAATCCATAACACCAGACGTCACTTTTTTGTTTCGCCCAAAAAGTCAGCAGTAGATCATTTGAGCGGAAGCACGCGCGCCATCTTCCCGCCAAACGGACGGACGTTCCATAATCGAAATCGACACTTCCGCCCGATTCAAAAAAGGAACACACATTGTCGGTTTTTTTTTTTTATTATACGCCATTATTGACTCTGTGAACATCTTTAAATGCCTCATTGTTTAATTAAATAGGGAATGCCCGGTATTTTGATGGGCAAAGCAACGGATTTTAATTACCAACGGGCCCGGGAGTTACTAAAAGGGTAGAGAGTGCATTATATTGATTTATGATGTAGTTAAAATGTAAACAATTTTGCGCAGCGCAGAAGAAACTAACAGATCCGGTCTTTACAAATAAACAATGATGCTCATATTTTTGAATAGAATATAAACACTATACAATGATTGAAAACCATCATAGACAATACATACGCAGACATGTGACAACAATATATTGAAAAGATTATTGGAGTCAGGCGTTACTTTGCGGTAGTCCTTTATGTGGACAGTCAGAACTTTTACTTAGCTAAGATCCGCGACAAACAAATAAAAATAGAATAATAATAATGTGTGTTTTATACTGGAAGAAGTGGATTTACGGGGAAGTTAAACTAAATCTTACCGAAAAACGGCCGTCAGCAACTCTCCACCTCCCAAACACTATCAAAAACATCAAACAAACACCACCACTTTTCCACAATACACACACGACACGTATTTTAGAGCTTCCAGTCGAAAACACAGATTATTATTTTTCTGTTTTTGTTTCCTTGTCGCGGATCTTAGCTAAGTAAAAGTTCTGACTGTCCACATAATATATTAAAAAACAAGGAATAACAAAATTGTACTTTTCCCGCCAACTTACTTCAGTCGCATTGTGTTTTTATTTCATTTTTATAATCTAATGTTATCATCAGTTATATTATTAAATTATGGTGGTGTATAATATTATACAATATAGTTCGATTAGGCCGTATAAGTGGAGTGATATGAAATAAATGCTTGTATAGTAATTTTTAAGTTGACCGTAAAAGTCCATAGAAGGTTTTGGTAGATTAGACACCATTTTATCAATACGTGACAAGGTGATTCATAAATACATTCCAAGATATTTGATATTATTATATTGTAATTGACACTGGCATAATAGTTATAACTAAATGCCATCAAAGAATACAATAAAAAAATAGTCTTTGGTACACTTTTGGAGGAGATGGCAGCACGAGTATTTGGCAGAGTTACAACACAGAACAAAGTGGCGCGTTCCTGACACCCCTCTGAGGATTGGAGACCTAGTGCTATTGCAAGAGGAAACTATGCCACCACTGTGTTGGCGTGTGGGGCGCATCAGTAAGCTGTTCCCTGGCCCTGACGGTGTACGTCGCGTGGCGGACGTTCAAACGACTCGAGGAATCTTTCGAAGACCTTTCACACGACTTAGTCCTCTACCAGCGACAGAGAATCAAGTCGAGGGTTAAAATCCGGCGATTTTAACGGCGGGTAATATGAGCGGGTAGAAAGATAATAAATGTTATGTGTCGGTGCGAGTGTGGTGTGACTTTTTCTCAGTTCTGTTCAAGTTCTTAGGCTAGCTAGACAAGTTATAATTTGTATTATTGGGAATTGTCAAGATTACACTAGTTTTTGATTCAAATTTGTTATAATTGAGTTCGGATGGACTCCAGTGTCTAAGTAATAGACACTGTCATTGATAAATAAACAGCATTATTGAATTTGCATTTGTAATGGAATGTAAATGTTATTTAGTCGAATAGTGGTAGAGCCACGCTGTAGACGAATACTTTGTCAAGAATGGCATATTATTTGTCTGTAGCGTGAATGGGCGTCCGAGTGGTAGCTTAGCTAACGCGCTACGCACGGTGAGCTGCCGAGTTCAGGAGGCTCGACACCCTCCCCCTCCCCCTGCCCCTCCCCTTTCCAATCCAATAATGACACTTTTCTTAAAGGTCGGCAACGCTTCTGCACTGCCTACGGCGCTGCGGATGTCTATGGGCGGCGTTGATTGCTTTCCATCAGGTGACACACCTGCTCGTTTGCCTCCCTGTCCCATAAAAAAAACGAAATAAATAAATTGAGGTGGCAATACGATGGTTGTCCTACGGTATCGTGAAAAGTGCAAAACTCGGCAGCCGCACGCAATGCCAAGTGAACTAACTGATTTCACTCATTGAATGAATCACCGCCTTTCTTCACACCTTTCAAAGCCTCGGCGCATTTGGTAACTAGTTTACAGTCGCTGGCTGGTATTCGGCAATCATATTTTTCGTTTATACAGGGTGTTCTATGTACATAAAAAATTTTAAAAAGCTACAAAAGTGGAAAATGGATACTTTGAGCACATATTGTACGATAAAATAAAAATCTTTGATTTATTATAATGTATTAACATCATCTTATAGCTATTCAAAAAATATTTTCACGTGTAGTTAAAAACAACATAAGTACACATATGTACTTATCAGAGGTCATTTGAAATAATTACTGGAGGTCTTTGCACTTATTTCCTTTGGTAATGATAAGTTTAAAATATTTAAATCTTTTTTTTAAAGTTTGTTTTAATTTAAGTTGATAACCTACTTAGGTTAGTGAAACTTAATTAAAAAAAATGTATCAACCGTTTCTACCTTAGTAAATAGCAACACTACACTTTCCTTGTACCACCAATTAGGGCGCCATCAAATACGTTCCTTCCCGCCATTGTTTGTATGACACACATGGCGGCGGAAACGAGAGAGCGCGGGAAAGGAGCTGTCAGTTTAATGGCGGGAAGCGGCCGCCGTTCGGAAACCAAGACAATGGCAATTATTTTAACCGCAATCGCAGTTTTAGGAATCGCAATTTCCTCCGTTTAGTTTCTCATACTTCGAACATAATAACCTAAAAGGTTTTTTTTGTAAAGCTATGAACTCGTAAGAAATGTATCAAAATATTTTTTTTTCTGATTATTATAAAACGGAATTATCCTTTTAGAAGTACGTGTACACATAAAAATAAAATTATGTTATCTCTTCGTAATATTGAAATAACTACCATGTATTAAGGTAATATATATATATATATATATATATATATATATATATATATATATATATATATATATATATATGTATATATATATATATATATATATATATATATATATATATCCGTTTTTTTAATTAATTCCGTACATCTGTCTATAGTTTTTCGTAATTATGATATTAAAATATTCCATATTGCGTTGAAACCCAATTTTTTCAAATTCAATATATGAAAAATGAACAACGAACACCTCGAATACATATATGTAAATTCATGACTGACACATTTCGGCTATCCTATTAGTATATTGTACAAATTATCTTTATAAGAATTCTACATAATTTTTGTATCAATTATCTTTTTAATTTATTGTAAAAATCTAATAACGTTTAGTTACGTAAAAATAATAATGTAATAATGTTTATTTTCTTACAATTTCCATTTCATAAAACATAAAAAACACCTTTAAATATTTTCAGTCAGTTTCAATTTGATGGAATATCAATATTATATTCCATCATATTGATGAATATAATTATCATTACAACCAATCATGTCATTGTTTTTGGTAGTATATAGGTACAAAAACCACAAAAATGAGAACTTATCACCATTACTTCAAATAAATAAGTCTATCAAATCGAATCACAAAATCGCAAAAATATAGTAAACGTCTTTAAAATTTCAAGTCGAATCAATGAAGTTACTTATCTCATTAACGTATAAAAATGAAGAAAAAAATACTTTAAGAATATTTGTTGAATATAATTTTATAAAATTACATAAACTATAAATAAATATTTACACATACATACAACTTACCATTTAATTCCAAAAAACGTTAATCCTGATATCCACACAATATTTCACTAAAACACGCCTTTACGTAAATGTAACCTTTTCACTAATACAGTTTTTATGTTTGAATATGTATGTATCGATCGAGTATGTATCGACCACACCGGACGGCTGTCGAAAAGCGAATGAATGAACACATGAAATTCGAAATTCAACATGAATGAATGCTAGATGTTCTCTAACAACTCAATAATAAATAGACAACTTTATTCATACAAATTTATACTTTATATCACATACATAAAGTTTAATATACTTTGTAGTCTATACAAAAGTTACGATGTCTATTCTATAAGCAGGATTTGCGAGTATACGCAGTACTGTGAGGTAATGTAGCCGGATGCGGGCATACTGTCGCACTCTTTCGCACGCGCATCTGAAATTTCAAGTGCAAGTAAGATGGAAGACAATGTTTTTAAGAATCGATAATGAATTTCTCGCATCCTGTCTGTCAGCATGTGGTTCTGAAACTAATCGTTTCCGCGTATCGGATCATCTCCAAAAGGTTATAAGAGCCATAATAATTGGTGTTGATAAACGGTTATATCTAAATGTAATAAAGTTTACTTTTGCATGTGATGCTAATTTTGAAATATTGATCCTCTAATTTGGATACGAGTAGCAATTAGGGACGTTCGTTTCCGGTGCTATTTCAGTTTCCCGCGCGAATATATATTTGGAAATGGCAGACAGCGGTATTATTAGACGACCCTTTTTGTGCTACGTTATAATTAAGTACTTTCCTGCCTATATTATTAATAATTAAGAGATTAATGTATGCGTTTACAATTTGATTCGACGGCTCCGTAGTAGAAACAAATAATCGTGAAATCCAAACTTTTCAGGAAATGTAAATATCCAATTGTTGTAAATAAATCAACATGTGATCTATCTACAGCATTCATTTCTGTATGAAAGGATAGCTGATTTTAATACTAAACAATTTATATTAATTGAATTGCCCATTAATTGAAAGCGATTGTATTCGTCGGAATTAAGTTAGTTTTTTTTCTTGCAAAAATGTCGTATAACCATATTATTCGTCACAATATTGTGTATAACAGTAAACAGTACTAATATAATCTTACGACACGATTCATTGATGATATTTCGTTAGTCTCTTTATCGTGAACGATATTAATGGTCGTTATTCTTCGTGTATAACTTTTTTTTATGGGATAGGTAGGCAAACGAGCAGGCGTGTCACTTGACGATAAGCAATCAACGCCGCCCATAGACATCCGCAGCGCCATAAGAAGTGCGGAAGCGTTGCCGACCTTTAAGGAGAGTGTCATTATGGGAGTGGGAATGGGAGGGGGACGGGTAGAGGGAGGGAGGAGGATGTGGGCCTCCGCAACTCGGCCGCTCACTGTACGAAGCGCGGTAGCTAAGCTACCACTCAGGCGCCGGTTTTCTATGGGCTATATAACTATAGCCGTGTTGGTTCGTCGTGTAATAGTATATAACTATTTTAAAATTCCATTGTTCAAAACTAATTATTGACTGTTAAAATATTGACTGTCTATTATTTTAGTAAGAAAACATATCATATTTCTTCTTGCACATGGTTACTTTGAATATAATAATAGAATAAAATCGTACTTATTATATCTCTGGAATTACACAGGAAAATGTGGATAAAATTCTTTTTTTTTTACTGGTCAAAATACAGATGTATTTGACCTGTAAATGCTGAAAATGACATAATATTAAAAGAGTCGTAATAGCATATTGGGGGTTTCTTCTGCGGAGACGTCGATATCATATAATTATCCCAAGAATGTTAAGGGAATTTAATTTAAAAATAGAATATTATTCCCGCCAATTTACATCAGCGTTTTCATTAGCATAATTTTATATTATTATTATAAGCAGTTATATTGTTTAATTGTGGTGGTGTATTATACAATATAGTCCGATTAAGGCGTACAATTGAAGTGATATGAAATAAATGCGTACATCATGACTTTTGAATGTTGATTAAAAAAATCCATAGAAGGTTTTGGTAGAATAGTCACCATTTTATCAAGACGTAACGTGACAAGTTGACTAGTTACATTTCAAGAGATTTGATGTTATCGTATTTTACTCGACACTGGCATAATAGTTATATCTAATTGGCATTAAAGAAAAGAAATTTCATACCTAATTTCACGGTCTTTGCCTTCACATCCTAAGTATCTACTTAAATATGTAGATATGTAAAATTTTAAATTCAAGAATATTACCGACACGGGTTGCTGGTTAGGAGAATCGAATTATCTACTATCGTACAGATAACATTAATTGTTAATTACGTTTACTTTTTTTAATATGGCAAACATCCACAATGAATGTCATTTCCTGTGTTAGAAATTTTAAATATTTATCAATAAAAAACTATAAATTAAATTCAATTACTCAAGCTAAGACTGGATGACCAAAAAATTTTATTGTGGATTACGGTACATTTTTAATTAATTATTTAATAGATATTTTTTTTTATATTTTCACGCCTATCCCCCGCAGGGGTTGGCAGAGACCACAGAGCTCCATCCGCTGCCATTCATCGCAGCGAAACGGCTCGTCATTGGTCGCTTTTCGCCCTCGTGAAAATCAGGACGTGACGGGTGGCGAACCACGTCGCCGTCATTTTTCGACAAATTAGGTATATTAAATTCATCTTAGTGAATCCCACGAGCAGCAAGGGAGGATGGAGGTCAGCCCCAGCAGAGCCCTGCATGCTGAGGTAAGGCACCATAGTCCCCGGGGGAGCCCGACCCCGGGACGATCGGCACGCTTTCGACTGGGCTCGCCCCTAGCCACGCATCCATTGGCACGGCAGACCAATTGGATTGGCGGAGAGGAAGGGAAAGGATAGAGAAGAAAGGAAGGGGCAGGAAAGGAAATGCGGATTGGGGGGGTCACCAGACGCGGAATAAACATTTATAAATCCATATAAATATTTATTCCGATGCGGGAATCGAACCCGCGACCATTGACTCCGCGGGTTGAGGGCCCCGCCACTGAGCCAATTAATAGATAAATTACTGGATTGAAAAAATATATATATAAATGTGTCTAAAACGGCCCGACTGGTAGTTCATCACGGGGTGCTTGTTCCGACACTGATGTAGGTACGGTAATGAAAGTTGAGTTTGGCAGAAGTGTCATGAAAGCAGACTGAATGCAGTGGAAATAAGAGCATTTAGAAGTATTTGTGCTGTAACTTTGAATGAAAGAACAAGAAATAAAGATATAAGACAGCGATGTGGAGTAAAAGAAGAGTGGTGACAAAAGTTGAGAAAGGAATGCTTAGATGGATGAAAGACGACTGGCAAAATAAATTTACGTTGTGAATGTGGATGGGAAGATCAGTAGGGGAAGACCACGAAAAAATACCTAGACCAAATTGCAGAAGTTTTTAAGAAAAACCGGGTCAAAAGTACCCTTAACCGGCGGTCTTGAATGAGGTAATGTATGCCGAGATCGTAGCAGATAGAGATCTGTGGACTCTGCCTACCCCTAAGGGAGACAGGCATGACGATATGTATGTATGTATGTAAATTACTAGACATTACTTCAACGATAGTAGAAATGTCGTCGACGAGACTAAGACCGTCAGAGGATCGCTGCGGCAACTCTGAATGAGGCCCCCAGTCTGAAAATTTGATTAAATTTTGCCACCTTATTTAATTTGGACATACATACATACATTTTTTTATGGGATAAGAGGCGCAAACGAGCAAGCGTGTCGCCTGATGGAAAGCAATCAACGCCGCCCATAGACAACCGTGACACCACAGGAGTCGCGGAAGCGTTACTGGCCTTTAAATAACATACAAATCGTCACGCCTATCTCCCTTAGGGATAGGCAGAGACCACAGATCTCCATCCGTTACCATCCCGGCACATCCTCCCTTTTCCTCCACACTCATCCATCTTTTCATCCATCCTTCCCCTTGCATGCAACGTAGCGAAATGGCTCTCCGTTAGTCGCTTCTCGCCCTCGTGGGAATGAGGGTGGCGAACCACATCGCCGTCATTTGTTAATAATAAATTAGATAAATTAAAATTCGTCATAGTGAATCCCACGAGCCGCAAGGGAGAGTGGAGGTCAGCCCCAGCAGAGCCCCGCATGCTGACGTAAGGCACTATAGTACCCGGGGGAGCCCGATCCCGGGACGGTCAGCACGCTTGCGACTAAGCTTGCCCCTAGCCACGCATTCATTGGCACGGCAGACCGTGGATGGCAGAGAGGAAGGTAAAAGGATAAAGAAGAAAGGAAAGGGCAGGGAAAAGGAAAGATGAATGGATGATAGGGATATGATACTACTGCAACTGAAAACAAGGAGTAATACGGTAGTAGCTCGGGAGGCCAAGGTCGCGTACCCGTGTACCAATACCATAACTACCAGACAGGCGGCTAGGCAAAGATACTCCCTGACCTAATGTCAGAACTTTTACTTAGCTAAGGGGAAAGGAAAGATGGATTTGGACAAGATGATAGGGATATGATACTACCTAAGCTTAAAATAACTTATTCACGTCAATAGTCCAATGGTAGGTGGAATTCGACCTAGGACGTGAAATTACAAGCGTAACTCCTAATCAATATGGCTATTACCACTTAGAAATACGTACAAAACTGGTTTGAAGAGCTAGAAGGTACGAATGTATTCAAATGTATTCGCTTTTAGGTAGGTTGTAATGTTAAAATATACTCGTATTCTAATTAGGTGCCATTAAAAATGTTTTGTATAGGTTAAAATGTAGATTACGGTTGTTCCAACATGGGGGATGTTGGAACATACAATTTATTACATTAATGCTTAGCGTGGGGGTACAAACATGGGGATGGTGATGTTTTCTTACTATTTATGTATATAAAGAATAAAAAAAGGAATAAAATGTCATTACCATAGACGTAGAAGTCTATGGTCATGTCTAAACTCGCCCCAAAATGTCATGACATGACACATGACATTTTTTTCTTCTCTTTGGCGGCAATTACTTAAAACTATTATGCCAGTGTCAATTACAATGGAATAATATCAAATCTCTTGAAATGTCTAGTCAGCTCGTCACATTACGTCTTGATAAAATGGTGGCTATTCTACCAAAACCTTCTATGGACTTTTTCAGTCAACTTAAAAAGTCACTCTATGTATATGCATTTATTTCATATCACTTCACTTGTAAGCCTTAATCGAACTATATTGTATAAATACGCCACCACAATTAAACAATATAAATGATAATAATATAAGATCATGAAAATGAAATAAAAACACAATGTCACTGATGTAAGTTGGCGGGAAAAGTCCATCCACATATATATTGTTATAAAATTTACACTATACAGAGCATTAAAATGGAAAGTTTGAATTGCATATGGTTTTTTTTTAAATAATTGAAGAGAATTAGAAGTCCCCCATCTAATAGGGCAAAGTTTTTTTCCGGAATGGTGTTCTATTTCCGGATATAACGGATTGTGTTTGCGGCTGCGTACACACACACTCCGCAATGTATCCTGCACATTGGTGTCATTGCAGCTGACTGAGCCCGTGTCACTTGATTGTTGCTAGTATCTACTACACACTACTATACCGCTTAAGTTCTTTTCCGTTTTTATATTTGTTTATTATATTTTTTTTGTATGAGATAGCAGGCGTGTCACTTGATGGAAAGCAATCAACGCCGCCCATAGACATCCGCAGTGCCATAGGCAGTGTAAAAGTGTTCTTCTAAGAGTGCCTCTCCGACTTGCGAAGGTTGGCAGCCAATCAGCACAACTTTCCTCCTCCTTCGCGGGGTGCAGCAGTTCTGGAGCACTCGCTATCCCGGTCCACTCCCTGATATTACGTAGTCAAGACTTTCTTTTTCGATCAACTTGTCTTTTGCCCGCCGATTTTTCATGTCATGATCAGTTGCAGCAATTTGTACCTGTCATATCTCATGATATGACCCAGGTAAGCAACTTTTCTACCTTTGACGGTCTGCAAAAGTTCACGTTGTTGCTTGTCTTGTCGGAGAACCTCGTCATTGGCCACCCTTTGAGTCCAGCTGATAGCGAGCATCCGTCTATATGCTCATATTTCGAATGCTGTTATACATTTTCTGAGGTCTTCTTTAAGCGTCCAAGCCTCACATCCGTATAGAAGAACAAGCCAGATGTAACAGTGGAGCATTCTAGCACTAAAAGTGTTGCCGGCCTTTAAGGAAAGTATTATTATGGGAGGTGGGAGTTGAACTCAACCGCTCACCGCACGAAGTGCGGTAGCTAATCTACCACTCAAACGCCTGCTTTCTGCAGAAGTGTGGTACTTCCCCGGGCGAGCCGGCCCATTCATGTCACAGACAAATAATACGCCATTCTTGACAAAGTCTTCGTCTGCAGCGTGGCTCTACCACTATAAAATCAGATCTTGATTATCAACAAAAATAATTTTTAAATTTGTGCTTGTGACGAAAAGTGATATTGTGTGTTTGACTTTGTCAATGTTAATGATCATGACGAGGTGTTGGAGGAATCGCTAACGGCTGATTCTCCTTTCCAAATAATTCCTTATACACTTATAGTTATATACAAACACCCAATATTTTTCCAATTTATGTTCGCGGTATCTAAACAAAGTAAATCTGACTGTTCATTTTGTTGTATAGGCCCCATAAAAGTAGTAGCAAAATTTTTAAGGTCCATTGTCGCCTCGGTCGAACGTCTTCCGAGCCAACCGGACCACAAACTCGTGGATGCCCTCCATCCTGACGTCCCTCGCTATAACATCATTACGCACATAGCGAGCCGTGTTAAGATGGGATATAAATGCAGCGTATCTATTAAGATGGGATATAAATGCCTTGTGTACCTACCTATACCATGAACAAGGAACCCATCGCTTACATAATTGGATGGGGAAGTTGTAAAAACTTTTTAAAAGTTTAATATTTGACAAGCATAGACAACGGACCGGTGAGCTGTTTACTACTCGCTTCCGTTCCACGGCACCGTTTCCGGGCGGACATATTGTCGTCTTTTATGTAATAATAAAATTTGTCCCGGCGTCCGTCGGTCTGGCCGAGTTGGCTTTTAAAATTATCTTTTGTAGTCGTTGTCGCCTCACAAAGATGTTCCGGTTGGTGTTTCTTTTATTACGCGGATAATGTTCTGACCGTTTTAAATAGGATGTCGTTGGAATTGAATGAACGGTTCATAGTTTTATAAATGCTTTTTTATTTTTTTTTTATTTTGGCACTGTAAGTAAGCAATGAGCTTGTCTAATTAAGGTACAGAGCAGATTGTAGTTTTATGCGCAGCAAAAATATAAATTTATAGGTTATGTATATATTGTCCACGTATATAAATAATATGTGGACATATATATAATGTAGTTGGTAGCATAATAACTTACTTTATATACTGTTATATATTTTTTAGTTATACTGTGCTATTTTTTATTGTCTTTAATAAAATTAAAAGGTATGTAAACATATAACTTAATTCTCTTCGCCTTGTAGTGTCTATCAGGTGATCCTATCTACAAACAAACTGGAATTGCCGCCAGTATTCCTGAGGCCCTGCCTAAATGAAACGGTGACTAAGAAAACTTTTTCTTATTGTTTTAATAATGTACAGTGTTTTTATGTATTATACATTTACAAACTGTTCAATTTTATCTGTTTTATTATGTTATGTTGTAGTGTGAGTGCCGATTGGTTCAGTGGCAGAGCTGTCTCATACCGAAGTCAAAGGTTTCGGGTTCGAAATCCGAATCGGGACGAATATATGTATGACTTACGGATTTTTATACCTCTCTGCTTCTGCTTACCCGGCTTTATCCGCATTGAACAAACGTTGAAAAATGAACATTAACCCACCAGGGTTAATGTCCATGTTCTCCAAAAACCGGGTGACCCGTACCTTGCAGTGAGACATATGTATGTACATATTTATATAGGCTGTAAACTATGACCGTATTCCAATGGGTTAATAGTAAAGTATATATATATATATATATATATATATATATATATATATATATATATATATATATATATATATATATATATATATATATATATATATATATATATATATATATACACATATATAAGTGCTAGCAAGTGATGCTACTATCATGTAAATAGCATATGGATTTGATGTCTACTTAGTGATTTTACCCACTTTTTTAATTTTATATATAAATGTAGAGTTATTTTGTTAGTCTCGCTAAAACTCAAAAACGGCTCGACCGATTTAAATAATATTTTTTTTTATTTTGTTCGCTCTAATACAGGGAAGGGAAATTTATAAAAAGGTATAAAAAATATAAGGAAAACATGAAAGAACAACTTGAAAAATGAAAAATTCCTTTTCTTGTTTGTACTTTCACCGATTACTTGCAATAGATGGCATTCGTAACGGATTTATCGTCTAACGGACTTGTTGTTATACAAAACTGTCGTTTGTTTTGTGCGATTTTGAAAAGTAATGCATACCTAAGTAGGCTAAAATACCAGGAGAAGATAAATACATACGTAAATTGTAGGTGAAACGAAGTCCACCGGGCCATCCACGACCATAGTCTAGTGTAAAATAAATTCATTTATTTATTTAAAAAGCTTTGAACCATTTATTTCATGGCGTCCCGTTCTAAGAGACAAAAATCATGGCCACCTTATATAATTCAACACTTAATGGTTTTAGAATGTACGAGTGTAAGTAGAAAACTAAAAAACAATGTAATGGGGTTTTATCTCGTTTTAAATAGTATTTACTTAACATACATTACATTATTAATAACATAACATACATTGCTTCATAAGCTGAGAGTCGCTCAGAGAGCTATGGAGAGAGCTATGCTCGAAGTTTCTCTGGTAGATATGATTCGGAATGAACAAATCCGCCAGAGATCTAAAGTCACCGACATAGCCTTGCGAATTAGCAAACTAGAGTGGCAATAGGCTGGTCACGTTTGTCGGAGATCCGACAATCGTTGGAGCAAACAAGTGTTAGAGTGGAGACCGCGTCTCGGTAAACGTAGTGTGGGACGCCCCCCGGCTAGATGGTGCGACGATCTGCGCAGGGCGGCTGGCAGAAACCGGATGCGTGTAGCCGAAGATCGGGCCCAAGCCCGCCACCAATGGCGGTCCATGGTGGACGCCTATGTCCAGCAGTGGACTGCCGCAGGCTGTTGATGATGATGATGATACATTTCATTAATACTTTTATATGATACCTTCTTATTTTACTTTTTTATTATTTTTTTTAATGTATGTAATAGATGAATCAATTATAATTTTAATACCAATTTAACAGTTTAATAAAAATTTAATGCTTTGTAACCATAAGCGACGTATGTATTTAGATCTCTTGTAGAGTTGACATAATAAACAAATAAATAAATTATTAAAAAAATTTATACGCCATAAGTGGCAATGTGATGGAGCTTTTAAACGTCTTTTTCATCTTGTTACACCTCACATTATGCAAATGAAGAATTATTGTTATTATAGTTTATGAGTATCAACTAAATTTAAATACTTAAAGATATTCCTTAGTTATAAAGAGAGAAAGAAATCCAGATGAAAATGTGTTTTTTTAAGCACTTGTCTCCCGGTGGTCTGGTCCTCAATCACGTTCAGGTAATTTCCACTATGGTCAAAACGTGATGGGGTCCGAGTGTAGTCACTTGTTTTGTTTGTCAAATATTAAGTTTTTCTAATCTCCCATTGTCCGATGCGGAAACCGGACACGGTGTGTAAACACCTTTACAGTTCCCACTGCCGGTGGATTTCGTCCAAGTCCACCCTCACGTACAGGAAGTGCCTTATAAATTATTATATATAATTTATAAATAACCTCACAGGATGGGCAAGTCAATCAACTGATTCCTTTCTTTTTTTTTATTTAATGGCAATTAGTTATAACTATTATGCCAGTGTCAAGTAAAATGTAATAAACCAAGTATCTTGAAGGACTTTTCCCGCCAAATTACATCAGTGACGTTGTGCTTTTCATTGCATTTTCATGATCTTATATTTATACCAGTTATATTGTTGATTTGTGGTGGTGTATTACAAAATATATTTCGATTAAGGCGTATAAGCGAAGTAATGTGATATAAATAGGTGTATCGTGACTTTTTAAGTTGACTGCAAAAGTTCACAAGTTTTGGTAGAATAGCCACCATTTTATCAAGACGTAACGTGATAAGTTGACTAGTTATATTTCAAGAGATTCGTATCGTATTTTATTTTACATTGGCATAATAGTTATAATTAATTGCCATCAAAGAAAAGAAACGTAGAGTCTTGAAATGTATTAGTCAGCTGTCACGTTACATCTTAATAAAATGGTGGCTGTTGTATCAAAACCTTCAAACACATTTATTTCATATCAATCAAATTATACGCCTTAATCGAAATATAATTTACAATACGCCAACACAATTAAACAATATAACTGATAATAACATAAGCTTATAAAAATGAAATAAAAACACGTCAGTGATGTAAGTTGGTGGGACAGACAACGAGGGGAAGGGGAGAGGAACAGGTAGGGCCTCCGGAACTCAACCGCTCACCGTACGAAGTACGGTAGCCAAGCTACCACTCAGACGCCGGTTGTCTGCGGGAGTGTGGTACTTCCCCGGGCGAGCCTCCCATAATAATACTCTTCTTAAAGGCCGACAACGCTTCTACACTACGGCTGTAATATCTATGAGCGGCGTTTGCTTTCCATCAGGTGACACGCCTGCTCGTTGGCCTTCCTATCCCATAAAAAAAAATTCTAACGCCTCTATACGTTCTAATAATAAATTCATAAGAACTAACGTGTTTAGTCTCGTTGAAGGAAATACAAGCGATTTCAACATATTAAACTTTTATTTTTAACGTTAACTTTTTTTAGCCGTGAAAAAAATTAAAACGATTAGGGCCGATCAAAGCCGTAGAATTTCTTTCGCTAACGCTACTCTATGCCGACACACGCTGAAGCAAAAAAAAAGAAATGTCATGAAACGGAAGTGGCCGGATTGAGGCAAGAATGTGATAACAAGAAAAAATATCTTTTATTCGAACGACAAAAGCTCCCGATAGTTTCTATTTATTGTTAAAATCTTGCGTCAAGCCGGATCCAGCTAAACAGCTTATTTTCGAAGGGCAAAATGTGAAATTAGTTACATCCGTTAAGGTTAGCTGTCAAATTTTGACGGGTTTGCCGCTTATTGCAAAAAATGTCAGATGCTCGCCACATTTTATGTAACTACATAAATATACATATTGTCACGCCTGTCGCGCGTAGGGGTAGGCAGAGACTATAGATCTTCATCCGCTAAGATCCGGGTACACCTTCCTTGCTTTCTTCACACTCCATTTTTTCATCCATCCTTCCTCTCACATCCATCGTAGCGAAACGGCTCTCCGTTAGTCGCTTCTCGCCCTCGTGACACGTCGCCGTCATTTTTACAAATTAGGTATATTAAAATTCGTCATAGTGAATCCCACGAGCCGCAAGGGAGGATGGAGGTCAGCCCCAGCAGAGCCCCGCACGCTGAGCTAAGGCATTATAGTACCCGGGGAGCCCGATCCCGGGACGATCGGCACGCTTGCGACTAGTTTAGGCAGCATACGCCAAGATAGCTCTCAGAGGCCAGATTTTTTTCCGACTTAATTGACATGTATCTTTATATTACGACCAAAATTACATAAAGTCATTACAAATTGTAGCCTATATGTTATTCCGATGTATAACCTGTATTAATGTAAAGTTTCATCCAAATCCGTCCAGTAGTTTTTCCGTGAAAGAGTAACAAACATACATCCATACTCACAAACATTCGCATTTATAATATTAGTAGGAATTGGTAGGATTGGCCACTTGAAAACAGTTGCGCGCACCTGCAAAGCTTTTTTGTGCGACCACTACGTCGTCGCGCGTCCTGCACGTGGCTGCAGGACGTATTTAAAATGCATTCAAACTTTTTTATTTCCAAATCTGCTTCTTCACGACACTAATGGCACAGTTTTGAAGTGTTCGCTTTCTAAGACAAGGTTTTTCGTTTCGATTCTCGAATTACGATAAATGTTTGTATGGCGTACAAATATAGTATCTGAATAATCAGTAAGCGCATACTTATCGATTATTTACTGACTTTATGTAGAGAACATCCTGCCTTTATTCGACGCACGTGGTTTTAAAATGATGGCGCCAAGCCTCACACTGCTATAGAGACCATGGAGCTTCTTCGTGACATCGTTCGTTCGTAAGAAATTAATAAGTCGTTTCGACGATTTCCCCTGACCACCCAGTCCGTCGGATCCCCTATGAACTTTTTTCTGTGTTACCTTAAAAGTAAAGTCAAAAAAGTAATAAAACCCGCACAACTCTTCTTAGTAAATGTTATTAAATTTTATTTATACCCATTTTTTTATTATTTATATTTTTTATGGCATAGGAAGGCAAACGAGCAGGCGTGTCACCTGATGGAAAGCAACTAACGCCGCCCATAGACATCCGCAATGCCATAAGCAGTGCGGAAGCGTTGCCGACCTTAAAGGAAAGTGAAATTATGGGAGGGGGAGGGGGAGTGGGAATCGGAGGAAGAGTGGGAAGGGGAGGGTGTTGGGCCTCCGGAACTCAGACCGCTCACCGTACGAAGCGCGGTAGACAAGCTACCACTCAGATGCCGGTTTCCTGCGGGAGTGTGGTACTTCCCCGGGCGAGCCGGCCCATTCATGCTACAGACTAATATTATGCCATTCTTGACAAAGTATTCGTCTGCAGCGTGGCCCTACCACTCTAAAATTATTATATTTGAAAACTCAATTTTGCCATTGGTATCTATGTCCAGCAATGGAAGGTATATGGGTTATGAAAAAATATATTGATGATGATGATGATGATATTGTACTCGTATATCATCATCGTCATAATCATTTCTATTATATATATCGTACCTTTTCTTTGATGGCAATTAGTTACAACTATTATGCTTGTGTCAAGTAAAATACAATAATATCCAATCTCTTGAAATGTTCCAAGTCAGCTTATCACGTTACGTCTTGATAAAATAGTGACAATTTTACCAAAACCTTCTATGGACTTTTTCAGTCAACTTAAAAAGTTACGGTACACGTATTTATATCACATTACTTCACTTATACACCTTAATCGAACTATATTCTATAATACGCCACCACAATTAAACAATATAACTGATAATAATATAAGATTATAAAAATGAAATAAAAACACAACGTCACTGTTAATGTAAGTTGGCGGGAAAAGTCATATATCGTACCTAGTCATTATCTTTGACTACACGCATAAACATAGACAATATATGATTAATATTTTCTTTAATATATTCAATCATTTTTATTTATTTAAACTTTTGCACAAAGTGTAGAGCAGGCGGAGTTAATTCTCTGCAGGTCAACCTGCTGGCTAAACTGAGAAAATTGATTTAGAGACGGTGCGGCTTGTCCAAAAAGAAAGAATTAAAAACTAATTTTATAAATTTAAATACATACAATACGTATATACATATATACGTACACACATATGTATATACATATACACAAATACACGAAAAAATAAAAAAAAAAATCCTTATCATAAGGATTTCAAAAATCGTCGAACTTTGACTTTAATTTGAATTTCTTTGGTAATTATTGCATATTGTATAAGCGATAGACTTTTTTGATTAATGTACTTTAATAAAAGTCTCTCCTTAATACTTTTTCCGGTAATTTTATAACAAAAACATAAAGTTGAAAGTGTGATGCAAATCGAACGTCGAATTCTTTAAGTTATCCTGAGGTCGCACTTAATTAGCTGCAGATATATTTTTTTGACAATTAACTTAAAATATCTTGTTTCCTGGCAAAAAATTTTTTGTCCTCTCACCTTTTTGTAATGGGTCGTTTACTTCCCGTTAATATCGTAAACGTTGTTTTTTTTTTTTACGGGATAGGAACGCAAATGACAGGCGTATCACCCGAAGGAAAGCAATAAACACCGCCCATAGACATCCGCAGTGCCATAGACATTGAAGACGCGTTACCGGTGGTAAGGAATGTGTAGGCTTGTTTTTTGTGATTTTTGTGTGTGCACTGGACTATTATCAACTAAACTGGACTTTCACTTATTTATTTCATTTATCACTAGATGACCCGGTGACCTTCGTTTCACCTACAATTCATGTGATTATAACTTTTGATCTGCTATTATTAATCATAATCAATCTTCCAATTTCAATTCATCGAGATTAATCTGCTATCTCAATTCACTATAATTAAGACTTTTCATAAAATTAACTTTTCTTTTTTCCAAAAAAACCAATTTGAAATGCAATAAACGTTTCAAAATCGAAAAAAAAGAAACTACAGTTTTGTATAACAATACGCCCGTTAGACGTTGAAGCTGTTACGAACGCCATCTATTGAAAGTAATTGGAAGTATAAATAATAATTTTTCATTTTTCGAGCTCTTATTTTATGTATTTTTAACCTGTATTCGTTAACCTTCCCTGTTTCAGTGCGAACAAAATAAAAAAAAAAATATATTTCAATCCGTCGAGTCGTTTTTGAGTTATAGCGAGATCATATCGAGATAAATAGCTCTCCATTTTTATGTATATTTATTTATATAAATTAATTTATGAATTTTTATAAATTATAATTATAAGACTATTAAAATTATAAGACTTTTAATGATTTTTACCATATTTTATGATATTTTATTCTTTTATGTACACTTATTGTTTCTATTGACGCCATACAACGTGTATTACTATTAATGGTGTCAGGCGTTACTTTGCGGAAATCCATCACTATATGGAGAGTCAAAAGTTTTACTTAGCTAAGATCCGCGACAAGCAAAACAATAACAGAAAATTAATAATGTGTGTTTTTCCGTTGGGTTTAGTGGATTTATTTGGAACTTAAACCAAAAACTTACCGAAAATCGGCCATCAACTCTCCACCCACCAACCACTACAAACAACGCCAAACACACACTATCACTTTTCCATCTTGTACACAACATATTGTACATTAGGTCTTGTACATAGTGTACATTATTTGCTATTCTATATTATCTGTGATTGTCATAAATTAATTATGACAATCTCTGGCTCGTCACAATATTACCCTTAATATTTCGAATGTACATGAGTAGCACATTACACATTTCCTAAAGACCAACAGCTCTTCTGCAATGCCTATGGCATGTCTGTATACTGCGGATGTCTATGGGCGGCGCTGGCTGCTTGCCATCAGGTGATACGCTTTCTCGTCTGCCTTTCTATGCCATAAACAAAAAAGCAGCCCTGGTTGCTAACTATCGGGTGACGTGCTTGTTCGTTTATCCACCTTCTCCATAAAAGTGGCCAACTTCCTCGTCTTCTCTTTAGTACAAAAAGAACAAGATTATTACATACATATCCTCAACCCTGTTTCCCGTAGGGGAAGGCGGAGACCACAAATCTCCATCCGCTACGATCCCGGCACACCTTCCTCGCATCATCCACACTCATTCATCTTTTTATTCATCCTTCCTCTCACAATTATCGTAACGAAACGGCTCTCCGTAAGTTGTTTCTAGCTCTCGTGGGATTCAGGACGTGACGGTTGGCGAACCACGTAGCCGTCATTTTTTAACAAATTAAGTTTATTAAAATTCAGCATAGTGAATCTCATGAGCCGCAAGGGAAGATGAAGGTCAGCCCCAGCAGAGCCCCGCATGCTGAGGTAAAGCACTATACTACCGCTATATGCGGTAGTATCATAACAAGATTCTTCAGCTATATAAATCGCTGCATCGATCCATATTCTTACTGTGCACGTGTCTATCACGTGTCATCCAAACGGAATCAATTACCAATGCAGCAAGTGGCCCATTGTGATCTGTTCCAAACATTTACCGCATAAACCAGTGGTAAACAACCCGCGGCCCGCTCGCTCCCTACTTGCGGCCCGCGACTATTTTGTAACTAAATCCTATAACCTAAATAAATTAAAAGTTTTATCCCCACCATCAGGATGAGTGGGAGTACAGGACAGTGCACTTTTCCCTTTACCAGTAACATTCTTTTTACCAGTAACGCTTCCATAATGCCTCTAGTGTCGCAGATGTCGATGTGCAGCGTTGATTGCTTTCCATCAGGTGATACGCGTGCTCGTTTGCCCGCCTATCCCATGAATAAATTAAGGTTACTAAAAGGTAAACCAACTAAGCATTTAAGAGGCATTCTGTGAATTGCAACACCAAATATGAAAGTGTATTATAAAATTCAACACATAGCTTCTTAAATACGACCTTAAACATCAAACTGATTTTTTAATAAATAAATACCTTGTAGTTTATTTAATTTTTTGTTATTACACTTCATACATTTACAATTCCTAATATTTTACAGTTTTTCAAATATTAATTCATTTGTTAAATTTAATTAATAATATGAATTAACATTATTTTTTTTTATATTACTTGTTTATAAATAAAGTGATATCAAATGTTTGAGCTAAGACGAACTTAATATACCTAATTTGTTGAAAATGACGTCATTTTCAACAATTTCGACCCGTTACGTCCTGATTCCCACGAGGGCTAGAAGCAACTAATGGAGAGCCGTTTCGTTGCGATGAATGGTAGCGTATGGAGTTCTGTGGTCTCTGCCAACCCCTGCGGGGGATAGGCGTGAATATATAAAAAATATATATAAATAAAGTTGTATATATATAAAAAATATTACTTGTTTATAAATAAAATGATATCAAATGTTTGAGCATTTTTAATTTCACAGTTCTATCAATGGCTATTAAAAGGTTGGCGACCGCTGATGTAAAGGATGTGGGCTGTATCTAAAAAGGAAGACGGCAGATACCAGCGCTGCTCCAACAATTACCGGCTTTCTTCACGCCGGATAACCACCGGAGGAGGCGCATCCTCGACGCGGAGGAAGCGGAAAGCGTTCCTCAATGGGGTTTTATTACAAATGTTTTGCATACGTTTCCTGCTATTGGGGCTTACCGTACACGCTACATTGAACTTTGTATAATACATATAACTTTTAATCGCAGTTCAACCAAATAAATGTAACTTGTGCTTCTGTTTTTAGAAATAGAAATAGAATAACTTTATTTATGACACCTTTTTTTACAATAACTAAAATTAAATCTTATCTTAATAATATTATATATACAAATAAATACACAAAACAAAATGAAAATAATTTTAATTGGAGCACCCGGCGCTGGTTTTCAGCAAGAACCAACGTGGTCAGATCGCGGAGCACAGTGACGACATTCACACTGATACACTCGTGGATACAAATACATCCATATATATATAAATACTCATACTCATATAGACATACTCATAAATACACATACAGTACAATAAAATTAAAAACAACTGAGTCATGTACTAAATTCACCGCATCCAAAAGAACAAGTTCCTGACTGCATACTTAAAATTAGATTTTTGTATTTTTTTTTTAATATATTTATTGTATGCAAGTCACGAACAGGTGGTGGCAAGTTGTTCCAACATTTGGTTGCGTTTTTGCTGTTTTTCTATAATCTGTATATGTCTTTTGAACGTAGGGCCTTCCGATTTCTAGGCGATTTGAAATTAATCCACTACACAGAGTGGGAGATCGATCAGTGTTCCTATTTAAATTTTACTTTGAAGCAATAAAAAGTCTTAAAATTTTCGGATAACGCTTGAATCTTTAGGGACTTTTGTGATATATGTATTTTTTTAATATTTTTAAAATTTTAAAAATCATTAAATTAAGAAAATATTATAATATGTTCGTCATTGCGATCGATCGATCGATCGCAATGATCGATCAGAAAAATTTACATCTGTCAAAAAGATCAAGCTAACTTGTACAGGGTATAACAATGTGGTTTTTACCATATGTACATTTGATATTTTTTTAGTAACAAAAATTATTACTAGTGGTCTCAATCTTTTGGCCGGCAGTGTATGCTATATAAGTATGTATGTGTGATTATCCCGATGCGGGAATCGATCCCACACTCACTGACTCAAAATCGGTAACTTCGTCTCTGAACAATTATTATAGGTTATCTGTTTAATTTATTAGTATCTTATTAAGAGTAGTCTGAATTATAATAAGAAAATAACGTAAAATTGGACTTTTTCCCGCCAACTTACATTAGTGACGTTGTGTTTATATTTCATTTTTATAATCTTATTATGAGTTATATTTTTTAATAATGGTGGATTATTATTCAAAATAGTTCGATTAAGGTGTATAAGTGAATTAATATGAAAAAAATTGGTGTATCGCGACTGTTGACTGTATGTGTGTTAAGGTATGCGTGCGTGCGTGCGTGTGCGTGCGTGCGTGCGTGCGTGTGTGTGTGTGTGTGTGCGTGTGTGTGTGTGTGTGTATTTAATTATAGTCTTTACCTCTATATATCTACCAGTAAACCCAACTCCAAACACCCAAAGTTTAAAATAAAAATATCATTATTTAATTAGTATAATACTTTAATGTCATTTTTAACTTTACTTAAATTAGTAATATTTTACAATCTTCTTCGTCATAATATTTTAATACCTCACATATGAATCACACAATAATTTGATACCAGTATCATGACAAATATAGGGGATCCTTAGGGAGAATTAGGTTTTTAATACTTTCAAAAAAGCAATATTTATTAGGGTATAGATCCAATATTCTTTATTTGAAAACAGTAGTTAAGCTTGAAAACCTCATTCTGTCACCGGACACCCATTATTTTAAAACTACATGTGTGCCTTACACTTAGTTTCATTACGGTACAACATGTCTTACTATATAATATAAAACAAGTCATATTGAGAAATACACCCATCCCCCTATTTACACGGTACTTGTTTTACATGATTTTGCTTTTACACAGTTTATAAATTAACGAATTTTGAAAAACTTATAAAAATGTATATATGGTTGCATATTTGCATGTACATATCCTTAAAAAAATTTTGGAGTTTCATTCATTTTACACAGTTTGGTCGAGAACCTATCTTCAGTTTAAATGGGGGATAGGTGTTCTAACTCAAAAGAAAAATCTGCAGAATGATACAAGTATTAGTGGAAGCAGACCCAAGTATGGACAGTCAAAAGTTTTACTTAGCTAAGATCCGTGACAAGAAGCTAAGTAAAACTTTTGACTGTCCACATAATGATGGATTTCCGCAAAGTAATGCTTGACTCCATTAATAAGACCCAAATATATAAATTTCTCTGATTTTTTTTCTTTGTTCATAACTTTAAAAATGTGTACGTAAAATACCAATGTCCATTAGGTATTACACAGTTTAACACCTATCTCACTTCCACTCACAGCATACCATTACGACCCATTACTTATTTGCTTGTCATACCTCTTCATATATGTACATACTTTTTTAACATGTCAACTGAAATTTTTTTCAGTCAAAAACAAACCTGCATTTATTGACAAACATATAAATAGAATGAATGCAAATTTTATAATCAAATTTCATGGTATGGATGCAATTCTGGGTGTTTCACATAGGATTTCGGTTAATCCGAAAATTTCGTTATGCGAACTTGCAATTATCCCAATCATTTTGATTAAAAGGGACTTTACTGTAATTTATTCAAACAACCATATATACACTTTCCTCTTAATATATAAGTATAGATGAAAGACAAATGTTCACATAATAGATAAATAAATTAAATCCTTGTTTGTTATTAAATATTTTATGTGCATTTCCTTACTATTATTGGTTATGTATATACAACCGTAAAGATTACAGCCTACCAAAGGGAACTATAAAAGAAATAGCATCACCTGTTGCACCCCATGACACCCTATAGGTTTGATATACAATAATCCAGACAGTAAGAACACAAATCCATATTGCAGCCCCAACTGCACTCTTAATCACATCTGAAATTTAAAAAATTAAATTTTAGTATTAATAATTTATACTATGTATGGAGAGAAGGCCACTAATTACATTGTTGACAAACAAAATAGGTTGCTTCGTTAATTTGGTTGTATTATAACAAATCAATCAATTTAAAATCCAGCCCTTTAATTATCTACGAATTATTTTCTTCTATTACTTGTGCATTTTCTTGTAAGTATAACAGAATTAATAAATAAAAAATATAAAAGTCACACTGAAACAAAACTCACATTTCTTTATCTGTTTCTGCTCTTCATATGGCGGCTTTAAAAAAGCTTCTTTAAAAAACCATACGAAATTTACAACCCATACAAACGGCAGTAGCAGGCAACCGACTGGAAAATAAATATAAAAAAGTTATTACTTCAAATCGATCCTCGTTATTTGTTATAACACTTCAAGTATTGAAACATTACTTTTAAAATACGATTTACACAGCTCTAGTTTTTTATCGTTTGGGAGGTTATCCAAATCCATTTGATATTTAAAATAGGTGTTAAGAGAATCAGTGATAATAAAGCAATAAGGAATTCAATTAAATTCAATTCGTTGTTACTTGTGAAATTAAACATATATTTTTGTAATTTTGATATGTGTCATACACAAATTTTCAGTTATTTCGTAATATGTCAATGAATTTGACAAACACAGATTACATAGAATATACACATACAGCTTATATTAATATAGTTTCATAACATAAACTTACAAAAGAAAAAATTCCAAACGGATATAAAGACTAGCAATATCAAATTATTTAATCAAATGTGACCTATACCATGGTGACCATGTATGAAATACGAAACAAAATTACTGAAGTTTCAATAGGTATGTTATTATCCTTATAGGTAGCGCGTTCTGTGCAACACAGAGTCATTAGTAATTTTGGTCTGTTAGAAATAATTAAACTTATCAATTTTTGTTTTGGCATTCGTGCCTCGCATTATAGTAGTAAGAAAGGTTTACTAACAGAATAAGGCTTTCTAAGTCTTCATATGAGAATAGCTGTTAGTGAGTAATAGATGGCATCACTAATAATTTACGAAATAGGGAGCCTAGTATATCACTTTATAGCTACAACCGTGTGATACCGAATCAGTTAAATATATACGAGTTACATACCTTCGTCTTTCCATGGACTCTATTTCTAAATTCAAAAAAATCCATTGAGTTTAATTAATTTACGATATTAAGTTGTTAAATTTTTTCTTAAACTAGTAATCCGTTTTACAAAATGATTTTTAAATTGCTATAGTTTTTATAATTATGTATAAAATAATATTCATTTAAATTACCAAATAAAAATTAAATTACAAATATAAATAACTAGCGTATAACGGAACGATTCTCATAACATGGAAACAAAAATGGCGTAAATTCTTAAACGTCAGTTTTTAGTGAAAATGAAAAATAAATAAAAATGTTTGGAAGTGTTGATAATGTGTTTGTATATTTAACCGTCCTTTGCTTCAGCTTGCAAACATGTAAGTATAATGGATAATCTTAAGGTCTTAATTCCTTTAAATCCCAGTCATAACACCAGAGAATATTTAGCATTTTTGGTAAAAATCAATTATAAGACCTTGATTATATTTGAAGTAGAGGTATTTATTTAGAAATGCATAGGTGTTGTATGTATCTTTTATTGTTACTACGATTTCTATATTTTTTGGTGTTTTCATCACTTTCTTGATGTGTTATGATTTATATGTCTAACGGCATTTTCGGCATGTAAAGTATCCTGACACTTTCTAATTACAATAAATATAATAATTATTAGTAAGCTAAATTTATTGAGTTATTTAGATATAGATAATATTTTTTTAAATTCTCATATTTCTGTTTATTTTATTTTTAATGAAATGTATTTTAAATCATATATTACAGTGGGCATCTCAAGTGTAACTCATTTCTTCTAGAATATTTTTTATTCTACAAATTTAAAAGTCTTATTAAAATGACTAGTGCGAAAACTAAGACTGGTAAAGGTTGTGTATATAATTTCTATTTATGTAGCTAACTTTGAAAAACATCAATATAATTAAAATTTCATGAGAGTTATTTATTGTTAATAAATATTAAGTGTTTACTGTTTTCTTTTTGTTAACATTATTTATGTTGTTATTGAAAAAATTTAAATTTCTAAAATCATAATTTTCCAGCCAAAAAAAAATCAGGTATCAATTACTTATATTTAGAATTAGCATATTGTGTATTTTTAACTCATGTCCCATATATTATTATTATATGTTAAATTATAATTTAATATATGCACATTCACTATGGTACATTGTGCCTTTTCATTGGTGTTGTATGAGCCAACTATACATCTATGATGAGAGCCATGTCTATTCAAACAAAAAGCAATGTTACACCATACTACTCCTCAAAAAATTGAGGTGGTTAATCTAGAAGGGGGCTTTTATGGCTGTATTGATAAAGATATAATTCTTACCCTTATAAACTTAAAGAAAAAACTTTAAAAAGGCACCCTGAATTACAAAATGCTCTGTGAGATTTATGTGCTACTGATTCTAAACTAAATTTTTGTAAATACAGCATATTTGGAAAACTAACTGCTGTATTAAAATGCTCCACTGTTAATGGTTTCATAACTCACAAAAATACAGAAAAGTTCAAAGGCAGACCACCCATTGACTTAACTCTTACCACCATCAGATTCTGGTGTCACAATTCCACATATATCACAACCCCTTAGCTTCCACATAATAATTTAGAAGATTAACAGAAGACGGTAACAAAAGTAACAGCTTGTTGTTGCATATCATTAATTTAATGGCAGGAAAAACTGCTTGTTATTTTGGAGGCCAACTCGGCTTTGTAGTAAACAGGTGAATAATTTACACATAATATGTGTGTTACCTGGTAATAAAATTTAAAATAAGGATGCATGATTGCTTGATCTTGAATCAAGGACAATTAATGTGCCAAATACAAATAAAAATCTACAGAAGTTAATTTAAGTAAATGTGTGACATTTCAGGATTTCAAATACCTATAATGTGTTTGTAATTTATGTGCACAGACGTACAGCAAGAATTGTTTTGAAGGCATGAGAACTTTGTACATAATTAACCCCTTGCTATGCTTTAACGAGTCTGACTTGTGATAAAAATTTTGGCCCAAATATGAAAGCCAGGCTGGTGAATAGATAGTCGGGCCAAACGTAAACATCACGAGCCGAGGTAGTGTACAGATAGTCTGATCAAACATAAACATCACGAGCCTGGGTCGTCATTGAATGTTAGTTTCTATCATTATGCTACTATAGGTAGTCACGAGTCCCATAATTGCTGTTACAAAGTTGTTTATATATTGAAATTTAATAGCGTCCAGGGTATATGATTATAAAAGATAGTAGTGAAGAGGAAGGTACCACGTATTTCCCACGCGTTGACGCGTAACACTTGGGCCTGAGTTTCGTTGAGCTAAATGGCATGGCACGGGGTTAAGCTTTATATAACAAATTTTTAATTTATTTTATTGAAAGTAAAATAAATAGCTATTCTATTAATAATAGTTATTCTGCCCATATGGGCAGCATGACATGAATGACACAAGACCTCCCTCAGCCCTCACAAAATGTCTCAGTTGTGTCGTCGGAGAAAAGCCAGTTAGAGTATGGTTTTAATTCATCGTCCCATCTGTTTATTTTGCCTTTCCTATTTCTCTTACCATCTATCTAAAGTTAAGCTAAAGTTCAATCCTCCCCTACATGTTTAACGTAGAATCATGACGAGTTTAAAATCAGGACACACACATATGTGTACCTCTGACACGGCGTCAGGCCGATGGAGTCTGCGATTTGCCAGATTCCCAATTTTATTTTACTTGCCCTGAATATGATAAAGCTGTTAAAGCCAATAGGCTACCAGCATTAACATCTTCGAATCCTATCTATCTATCATTGGTGAAAATTTTCCGATATTTATTTAAATCATATGGCCCGTTCATCTTCACTTTTGTTAATCGATTCATATTGACCAACTTTAGAGTGGAAGATTCGATTAAAGGTTTTTTAATTCCTATTTCAGGTTCAAGCGAACCTTTACCACTGCCACCTTCGCTGATGCTGTACAGTCCTGGAGAACCAGAATACACTGATATACTTGTCAAGAGGGTTCTGGAGAATCTGACACTAATATGTGAGCTTCGTGGAGACAGCACGCCACGGGTGTACGTTTGGAATTATGTTGGAAATGGCACAACAAATGATAGGTTTGTGTCAGATTTTATATAAGTTTTCAGTCAATTATTATAGGCATATTTAAGTTAAACATATCGTGATCACTTTATCATATTTTGTATCACAAAGTTTAGAAGTAAATTTGTCTCTTAGTTATTTTTAAATAAACATGTTAGCTAAGGAGTATTGTACTCTGAGCTAATGTAATTCTTCATCATCTATAGCCTGTATTAGTCGACTATTGGAGATATTCCTGGATCTGTAATCACTGCCTAATTTCTTAAATTCTTAATTCGGAATAGAGTGAGAATCAAGCTAATTGATGTATTATAAACTTGTATTTTATTTCTTTAGATTGTTGTTTATTCATCTAGAGACTTATACAATTATCACTCCAATTAAATTAATATTTGTTATAATACTGAAGTGGCGATGGGCTACCATTCTAAAAATGTATGGTATGGCAAACAAAATATGGGTTGCCCCCTATGGTATTTGTCTGTTGGAGCTCCTTTGGAGAGGCCTAAATCCAGCGTTGGAATGTCTAAGGCTGTTAATGTATCTATAAAGATACTGAACTGAACCCTGAAGATTTAAAATTTAATGAAATATAAAATGACTAATTTAAGTTAATATTCAGGCCATTCATGGTGGAACCAAGTGGGCCAACGAATTCCAGTCAGCTCCAGAGGTTCGGTTTGCAGATCAGTGATAGTGGACACTATATGTGCTCAGCACCACCATTCAGTGTCACCAAATACGTCCTGGTGCAGCCAAGAGGTGAGTTGAGAGAGGAAACTAAATTAAGAAACATAAACATGCGGGATATTGTGACTAATAATTAACTTATCTGCTATACTTATGGTACATCCTGCCCTCTCAGCTTGTTGTCAATGTTTTAAAACTACTTTTACCGAATTTCATTATGTGTATTAATATCGCAGCCCATATATATCCCACTGCTAAGCATAGGTCTCTCCATTTCTAAAGGAATGGATATTAACCCACCACACCTGTCCAATGTGGACTGGTGGGGCTACTAGACTCGGAATAAATATCTGTAGGCCAAACATATGTATATTTATTGTCCCACCATTGAACCAGTTGGTCGTCTGTATATTTATAAATTACTTATAACATCTTTCCTAGTGTTTCGACTAACTATAATGAGCGAATCGGAAAATCTTTTTTCTTAACTAGCGTGGCTTCATACATTTTACTCAACTGGCGAGCTTGCATGAAGAGAGCAATGAGTGTCGAGGAAGCATGGAAAGTGTGCCGAGATCGTAGTAGATGGAGGTCTGTGACGGGAAACGGGCGTGACGGTATATATGTATATTTATGGCGTGTTCCGTGTTCAAGGTCAGCAGGTGTGCGCCCGCGGTGCTTTCGCTTGCGGTTCGCGATGCGTGCTCGCCAATTACGTGTGCGACGGCAGACGTGACTGCCTGCACGCTGAGGACGAAGCGCCTGAACTCTGTTCACCTCGCCCATGCGCTCGTAAGTATATGTATATATAAGCTATATCGACTAAAGTAGTTGTATAATAGTGATGTGCAGGCACGCTATACAGGGATCACTTTTGAGCCTATCCCCCGCAGGGGTTGGCAGAGACCACAGAGCTCCATCCGCTACCATTCATCGCAGTGAAACGGCTCCCCATTGGTCGCTTCTCGCCCTCGTGGGAATCAGGACGTGACGATTGACGAACCACGTCGCCGTCATTTTTCAACAAATTAGGTATATTAATTCGTGTTAGTGAATCCCACGAGTCGTAAGGGAGAATGGAGGTCAGCCCCAGGAGAGCCCTGCATGCTGAGATAAGGCACCATAGTATCCGGGGGAGCCCGATCCCGGGACGGTCGGCACGCTGGCGACTAAGCTCGCCCTTAGCCACGCATCCGTTGGCACGGCAGACCGTGGATTGGCGGAGAGGAAGGGAAAGGATAGAGAAGAAAGGAAACGGCAGGAACGGAAATGCGGATTGGGGGGTTACCAGACTCAGAATAAATATTTATGAATTCATATATATATTGATTCCGATGCGGGAATCGAACCCGCGACCATTGACTCCGTGGGCGTAGGGCCTCGCCACTGAGCCAATCGGTCGGTCGGTGTTTTTTCAATGTTGTTGGTGTTTACAGGCAGTGATAAGCTGAACTGTTCATCCGGGCGGTGTATCTCGGAGGCTGCGTGCTGTCGCGCTGGGGAAACCCTGTGTCGCCAGCCGGACTGCTGTGATGAGTATCACCGCTACGCAAGGCTTGAAGGTGTTTACATTTTTTTATACATATCATCACACCTATTTCCCGAAGGCAGAGATCACAGATCATCCCTGTTACGATCTCGGCATACTTTCCTTGCTTCCTCCACAGTCATGACTATTCTAATACAAGCCCACCGGTAAAGGGTACTCTTGACCTGGCCTCTTAAATCCTTTGGTCAAAGTATATTTTCCTTGATCTTTCCCTACCCACCCTTCCATCCATATCCGCAACGTTTATTTCTTTTACCAGTCTTCTTACAAGCATCCTCTATATATTCAAACCATCTAGGCATCCCTTTCTCAACTTTTGTCTCGACAAGGTGTCGGTCGATACTCAACATCGGTCTGTTATAGTTTCATTCCTTACTCTTATCATTCAAAGTTACTTCACACATACTTCTTAATGCTCTTATTTCCACCGTATTCAGTCTGTCATGACACTTCTACCGAAGCCAATTTTCACTACCCTACATCAGAGTTGGAACAAGCACTCCCCTATGAACCGCCAGTCGGACCGTTTTAGACACATTCTGACATTTCATCAAGGAGTGCAGGGCTCCATTAACCTGATTACCAGCTTTCAATTACACTTTTGAATAAAAAATATGTATTGCACATACATATGTCATATATACAGTACCGTTCAAAAGTATTTGGCCACCAGCACTTTTATTGAAATTACAAACGATACATCTTTAAAAATTAGTTTATTACGTTCCATTGTTTATATCACACCGCAAAATAATTAGTTAAGGTTGAAAAACCTAACTCTCCCAGCGGACACCTTTACACATCGTGTTTTGAGCAAGTGTTTAAAACAAGTATATAATGTAATTAAGAGTATATAAAATTATTTTTTTTTATAAAACCAGCACTTTAATATTATTTATTTAATATTTTCACTGAAATAAATAATATTAAATAAATTTCGCTCTAAAACGCCAATACGTGCTTTGAGAACAAGTGACGTAATTGGCGGTCTCCATTATGTGACTTAAGAGTGATTTGACTTTTTGATTCTAGAATAAAAATAAACTTCTTAAAAAGAAAAAAATCTTCCTTAATCGAGAATTGTCTCGAAAATTGTCTGCCCTATGACTATTGTATGCCCTATATCAGGGCCCAGGGCTACCCAGGGCTTAGGGCTCAGAGAGAGAGAAAGAAAGAAAAATATTCTTTCTTTTAAGATTTTTCTCATGGAGGCGTGGTAAAATTGCATTTTTTTAAAATATCTTCAGCATGTGACGCGACATCATGCAAATAGATTTTGTAAATGGAGTTCTGGAAGTTGCGAATATTCTATCACAATAGTTTCCATTAAACCATCGCTAACTCTCCACCAGGCTATGTGGACATGGAGTACACGCCGCTGTTCGAGGACCGCCACGCGCCCGACGACTACGGCTTCATACAGTCCACCATTTACACCGTGACGGGTTCGTATTGCACGTCATGTTACATCCACACACGGTCACAGGTATGATGAAGTAGCATCCGTAAATTGCATCATATGAATTGCCTGATTGGATTGGATCTAATGAGTTGCATTGCACACACCTGCAAGCGCGAGCACACGCACGCACACGCACACGTGCACGCACACACACACACACACACACACACACACACACACACACACACACACACACACACACACACACACGCACACACACACACATTTTCCTATGTTTATCATAAAGACACATTTTATTAATTTCATTAAATGAACATCCAGTCAATGGCTGTGTGAGGATGAAACTGACGCTCGTTATACCTGTGTGCCTGTCTGTTGCAGCATGCGCGCTGATCTTCATGATCGCGGTGGTGCTGCTGGTGTCCGCCATCTGCAAGATGCACATGAAGCGCGCCGCGCTGCGGAGCTACGCCCACGCCGAGCGCGCCACCAGGCACCACTACAGCGCGCACTACGCGCAGGTGACGAATACTCCCTGCGTCGCGTCGTGTCTCTACGTTTTGGAGATACCGCCCGCCCCTTGCCGTCCCCCTCCCCCGACCCCTTCCCATCCCCCACCCTCGCTGCTCCCTCTCCCCATCAGTTTTTATCTGATTGCGTGACTCCCACGATTGACTTGACACTGGCAGAATTCACTGATAGTTGCCATAAACAAAGAATTGAATTGAAACACATTTCCCGTCCCAATAAGTTCTTCAAATTTTGTCCCCCCTACCCCCCACCTCAATAATATACCCCAATAACCTATTTCTCAATCATATTCATTGCAATTTTTGAAGTGAAAACTTCTATAGCCGCGTTACACAACTCTGTGTAGGGAAAAAAATCTATGAATTCGCGTCAGCAACATACTTAAGGTATATCTATAAATATACTTTAAACACAGTTAATGCGCAGCTGCTTATTATACCTAAATAATTAATAGAGGGATATTAGGAGGAGGTTTGTGGACAAAGACTTTAGGCAGCACGTCATGAAAGACATTAGGCCTCCCTCAGCGTTTATCGTGTCAGTCCGATCTGTGGCTGAGAGTTTATTATATTGTTATAGCTTTATTTATAGCTTTTTATTAGGTGTTTTATGTTTCGATTACTAGATTATATACCTGTTGGTATATATATATATATATATATATATATATATATATATATATATATATATATATATATATATATATATATTTTATTTACATTATGACGACCAATTGAACACACGACCGTTGACTACGTGGCGGGACCTCCCGCCCACGTAGTCAACGGTCGCGTGTTCAATCCCCGCATCGTAATAAATATACAGCCTACTAATATTTATTCCGAGTCTGGTAACCCCGTCAATCCGCGTTCGATATGCGTGGTGGGTTAACATCAGTTCTTCCAGAAAGGAGGTGCCCGCAGCAGTGACACATGTATGGGCTGTGAATAAAAAATATTTAATACTAGATGGCGCGGGGAACTTCGTTTCACCTTCAAATTACTTTCCCCTGTGCTCATCATCTCCCGGCATGTCAGTACTTAGGTATGCAATACTTTACAACATCGCGCAAAACAAACGACAGTTTTGCAGCAACACGTTTGTTACACGATAAAGTGATCAAGAACGCCATCTATTGAAAGTAACTGGAAGTAAAAGGATGAAAAAGAATTATTCATTTTTCAAGCTGTTCTTTTATGCTTTCTAAATCTTACCTGTATTATAGCGGACAATATAAAAAAAAATATTATAATCGGTCGAGTCGGTTTGAAGTTTTAGCGAGACTAACAAAATAGCTCTCCATTTATATTTATATTATATTATCTTCTTTATCCTCAGGCGTCCCGTTTCCCGCCATGCTATGAAGCCTCAAGGCTGCTGGAGCAAGCTCGTGACGCCAGAACCAGCCCAACGCATGATGCACAGGTTGTACATATATTCTATTTATATTAAATATTAGTAAAAATATATTATTTAATTAGTAAAAATATATTTTTTACAATAATTAATTTTTGTTTAAAACCTTAATAATATTATAATATACAAAAAAAAATTAAACAAAACAAAAAGAAAATAATTTTAATCTAACGAGTGTCACAAAATGGTTCTGGCTCAGCATATGCCTGGCGTTCTATTGGAGCACCCGGCGCTGGTTTTCAGCGAGAACCAACATGGTCAGATCGAGTCAAAAATTATTTACAGATTATTCTGCAACAATATAATAATAGGACGGGAAAAAAGTTTCGTCGCGTTTTATATGAAAACTCAAGAACTTTTATTATGTCAAAGTCTTTGACGTCAAAATTCTTAGTTTAGAAACGCTTAAACCAACTTAGCGCTACTCTTACTTACACAGCGCTAGGTATACTTATAGTGGTAGAGCCTCGCTGCAGAAGAATATTTTGCCAAGAACGGCATATTTGTCTGTAGCGTGAATAGGCCGGCTCGCCCGGGGAAGAACTAAACTCCCGCAGAAAACCGGCGTTTGAGTAGTAGCTTAGCTACCATGCTTCGTACGGTGAGCGGCCGAGTTTCGGAGGCTGAACACTCTCCCCCTCCCCCTCTCCTCCCCTACCCCTCCCCTTAAAAATTACACACAAACTTTAAATATAACTTAATTTAATTCAATATATTTTTTTAATTTTAAGGTCTCCGGTGTAGATAGTCCATCAGAGGAATGCCCAGATACTGGCGTTTCACCGCAGGCCGAAGCACCTGCGCGAAGTGTAGGGGGTTTCGGTCTGGCTAGACTCTCCGCTATATTCTCTTCACGTTACCGGCAGGTAAAACTATCAGTGTGCTTTTTTTAAGAAGATTAACTTTATAAAGCACAAGTAAGACCGCATATGTAATTCTGTTCTATCTGGGTTGGAGCACCTCAATATCAGCTTCTCTCTTCGGGTTGTTTGAATCGTAAATGAGCAACATCTCACAAAACTACGGCTATTTACGGAACAACGGCTAGATTCCTTCGCATTGCCGAGAGAAATTTCATCTCTCAGTATTTTTTACCGATTTTACCATGGGAATTGCTCTGAGCTCTGCTGAGTCCACTAAGTCCACTACCGCATCCACCACCTTCTGGATGAATGGCGATCCGGTGCGTTTTGCCGAAACTTTTTTCCACGCACCACTATCCTGTCAATCCAGCTATCTCCGGCGGTGTTTCCAAACCGATACAACATTGGAAACTTTAAAGAACAACATCATCTCAAAGACCGGGAATGCTTCCGCAATGTTTTTGGCTTAGTGGATGTCTATGGGTGGCGTTGATATCTTTCTATCAGATGACTCGCCTGCCCGTTTGCCATCCTATTCCATAAAAAAGATCATCTGCCTAGATTTCAAAGTGTTTTCCAATTCATAATAAATTCAAAAACTACACTTATATCCCTATATTTTTGTAAACATGAAACCACTTCCAGGTGCCAACACAGTGCTGTGACGTGGAGATGACTGACGTCCGATCGGCGTCTCTGAACAACTCACCGACGCGCCCGCGGTCGCAGCTGAACAACTACCGCAGCCCCACCTACTGCGACCTGAGCCCGGAGCTCTACCTCAACGCGGAGGACAGCTGCGGTAGAGAGCTCAATTACATGGCGACCCCCGTAGAGTTCTTCAGGCGGCGCGCATTCCGCCGGAACACGCTGGAGCGGGTGATAGATCACATCAACCAGGTGCAACGACCGCTAACCCTCCAAGTGGGCAGGTTCCACATCAGCATACCCAGATTCGGGCGCAGGGCCTCCACTGAACCGAGACCCGACACGCCGAACGTGGCCGAAATAAGCATAGAGGATCTCGACTTCGTACGTCTCAACTCGAACGAGACGTACACGCTGAACGGGCGAACTATACGCCTTCTGGGTGCGGACTTCGAAAATTATCCCGTCCTCTCCGACTCAACCGTCCAACCACCCCCGTACACGGAAGCCATGAGATACAAACTGTACGGACCTCCGCCTGAGTATCTGAGCAGAGAGGGGCTCAACACTGAAAGGATTACTGCTACCAATAGTGTGGATGAAGAAGCGAGGAATAACGTTGAAATGCCTCCGTGCTATGAGGATTTAGCATCCGGAGTAGACGCGAATGCCAATATTGAAGCGAGTAATACTGTGCGTGACAATGAATCTACGAATGATAGGTTATTGGATACAGATAATGCAGCAGCTAACGTTATAAATCATGGGGATAATGTAGATACAAATGTAACACCATTGAACAATAACGTACAGGAACGTGAAGGTGTTGTAGAGACCATAAGTTCTGTTATAGACAACCTGCCAGCGATAGACAGTGACGTTAATGCAAATGAAACTTTAGTTAATGTTAACGATTAACTGTACAATGTATACTATCTGGGAGGAGTTAAGATTTCTATTATTATTAATACGGTTCCGGAATCTTGATTTAAATTTAATAATAAATGTTTAATTTTTATTAATATTGATTGCCATTAGCAAAATATTTGTTTAGTTAAGTGCTACTTAAATATATTATGTTGCTTGTGATATATATTGGAAATATTGTCGTTTATAAGGGCAAGTATTTATTCTTATAAGATTTCATAAGCCATCCACCCAGTAAATATCTTCTTCTGAGAGTGCCTCTCCGACTTGCGAAGGTTGGCAGCCAATCCAGCACAACTCTCCTCCTCCATCGCACGGTACAGCAGTTCTGGAGCACTCGCTATCCCGGTCCACTCCTTGATATTACTTAAATATAGAGGTTCAAAATACATATCGTTTCGAGTCTCCTTGATCTTATTTTAGTGCTTGCCATGAATCGTCTTCTGGTAGCTTGATGTATACAATATACAGTTCCTATTCAATTCTTTGGTTGTGGTTACAACGAATCAAACTGAAACCAATAGAGGGTTATATTTAAGATTGTAAAGCCTCTTTCACATTAGTATATTTTTTTATTTAATACTCCAGTGCTAAATCACCATAATTAAGATACTTAAATTTTATTTTTATACATTTCAAAATAAAATAAAAAAATGGATTCAAGTATGTTTACCTGGAAACACTGTTCGATGAAATTTCTCTGTTTTTTTTTTACTTGAAAACAGAATATAACCGATCATAGACGTTAGCCTCCTAGAACTAGACGTGTGATGTCTATAGACGTATGATATATGGACAGTTAGAACTTTTACTTAGCTAAGCTAAGCTAATATATTCCCTTAAAATTTTAATCGTTTAATGCAGTTAGTCAATAGACTTTTATATTTATCGTATAACAAGTAACAACGTATAGTTTCATCTCCTTCCCTCACAAAATACCTTTCTCTCTCACACATACCTCTGTCTCTCTCTTACACTCTAAGTGGGGGTGCTGTTTATATATAGCGCCCACTGTAATGTCAAGTCACTTAACGGTTGTCTTCCGTAGAGTCTACTACAGCTGATGATGCCTCGTGTTGAGGCGAAACGCGCGTCGTGTGTTATGTGGAAAAGTGGTAGTGTGTGTTTGGTGGTGTTTATAGTGGTCGGGAGGTGGCGAGTTGCTGACGATCGTAAATACACTTCGTCGCGGATCTTAGCTGAGTTCTAACTGTCCACACATAATGTGTGAATGAGGCTTTATAATCATAAATATACAAAATGAACGCTCCCACTCCAAACACGGGTGGGAAATACATTATTTTTGTGTCGTTGTAAATCTGTCAGTGTGTATATGCCTTTATTTGATTTAAAATGCCAACTGTCCTTTACATGAAGTTCATAAGCTTTCTAACGTTGCCATAACCGAGTTGTATGCATCGACTGCGGCTATGCTGATATTTTTATATGTTATTTAATTTTGTATCATTATAATGAGCTATGTTTGAGAAATGAGAAATAGTTCATTCCTTTCAGTTTTCATTTGACGGTATTTCAATTGCTATTGACTAATGACTAACTTACAAGTTGGCAGTACGAACATTACCCATGGGTAATTCATCGTCCTAAATCAGATGATATTTCTCCCATTATATGCATTTATCTAGGTTCCTGTGCAATTTCGATTGTAAAATACTTTTTTTTTCACGGCCCATACATGTCCCACTGCTGAGCACGGGCCTCTCCATTTCTGGGGGAACGGACGTTAACCCACCACGCTCGTCCAATGCGGATTGGCGAGGTTACCAGACTCGGAATAAATACTTGCAATCCATACATATATTTATTCGATGCGGGGACCGAATCAGCGACCATTGAATCCGCGGGCGGAGGGCCTTGCCACTGAGCCAATGTGAGTGTGAACGATATTTCATAGACAAGCGTGATGGGTTAGTGTTCTTTCCACCAGAATAGGATAGGCCATAGACAAGATCAGCATAATACGTAAGATGTATACAACATCCTCCCATCTGTTGTTTGTATATAATATAGTGATACTCATTTATGTAAATGTGTATTTTGAATTGTTGCGTTTATAGAGATAATTATATCATGTTAGAGATGTGGGTAGACTGCGATGAAATACACCTTTACTGGATAAATGATTTTGAGGGTACTTTGTCTAATTATAAATCTCTCTCCTCTCCCTCTCTGGTCGATCCTTCTTGTCTGAAGATCGCGATCACCAAACTTAATCCAGCGGTTCGTTAAGCTCTTCCACTTCATGACAAATTCGCTGCTTTCTTCGTGGCTTTCATGGTGATTTTCTTGGGAATTCAGTGACGTGGTTTCCCGTTGCCTTCTGCACTAGACACTTTTTTTTAGTTATTTAGACCCCAAGGCTCGCTGGTGCCTCTTCCGACCGGATTCCCGGTCGGGTGTATGGTTATTTCGTCATCGCTCGGTAACCAGAGCCTAGTCTGTTATCTAGCAAGGAGCACCCGGTATCCGCTTGGGTACCGCAGGCGAAGCGTGTGCGGGTGAGGGTCTTGGGCCGGTTAATAAATTATTACCATTCTCCGCTTACTACATCTACCCTCAATAAAATTCTGCATAGCGGAAAGCCTATTAGAAACTTGGATTACGTCGATAAATATCCACGTTTATGATAATTAGATTCTCTATGAAGACTTTAACGTACTAGAAGAGACTTTTAATACCTTCTAACAAATAAATATATATATATATATATTTTTGGTTTTTTCACTAGTTTGAACTAAATTTTACCACTATTTGACATTCTGCGATTATTTTACTTTTCCAAAAAGTTTCAACTTCCCCTAGCAACTAAATAGATAGCTTCCACTGAGTTGACACATGAGTAGGAATTTTTATCGAATTCAAAAATTTCAATTCGATTGTGAGATACGATAGTTTGTTTGTTAATCCAGAAAATATTCGACACTTAGTACTTTTTTATATGACAATTTATATAGAGGTTAGAGCCACGCTGCAGACGAATACTTTGTCGAGATAACGGCATAATATTTGTCTGTAGCGTGAATGGGCCGGCTCGCCCGGGGAAGTATCACACTCCCGCAGAAAACCGGCGTCTCAGTGTTAGCTTACGTACGGTGATCAGCTGAGTTCTCGAGCCCCAACACCCTCCCCCTCCCACTCCCATAATGACACTTTTAAAGGTCGGCACCGCTTCCGCAATGCCTATGGCGCTGCGGATGTCTATGGGCGGCGTTGATTGCTTTTCATCAGCTGACACGCCTGCTCGTTTGCCTTCCGTTTCGGAAGAAATTCGGAACCGTAAACCTAGCTTATCTTCTAGCAAGTGATTTGCTTAGATTTTTTATGGGATAGGCAGTGAGGAAGCGACCTTTAAGGAAAGAGTCATTATTGGAGTGTGAATGGGAGCAGTAGAGGGGGGAGGGTGTTGGGCCTCCGGAACTCGGCCGCTCACCGTACGAAGCGCGGTAGCTAAGCTACCACTCAGACGACGGTTTTCTGCGGGAGTGTGGCACTTCCCCGGGCGAGCCGGCCCATTCACGCCAACAAACCAACAGACAAATATGCTATTCTTGACAAAGTATTCGTCTTCAGCGTGGCTCTACCACTATTAAAGCCTTGAACTTATTAAAACTAATAATGGCAGTCACTTAACGTGTGAATACCATTGTCGAATCCCTCGTGGTGATTTCTCGGCAGCTTAAGTGAACATATAAGGCTGGGTATAGGTGAATTTCGTCGCAGTCACTTTAAAGGTGTGAGTGTTGAATGAATCACTAGTGGTTAGTTACCCTGTTTTCACACCAGAGGGCAAATATAAACGGAGTAAAATGTAACTGAATACTAATATATAATAAAACTAAAATTTTTAAACGGTGAAATATTTGATTTGACTCGAAGATGTTAATGCTGGTAACCTATTGGCTATAACAGTTTTGTCGAATACTGGACCCGCGGGCATGTAGCGAGTATTTAATAAGACACAAACTGTAAGGCGATGGATGGATCATGAAACGCCGTGGACTGTATTAAACTGGTTGTATATCGACGAACAATGAATGATATGGATGTTACTGCTCAAGTGGATTATGAATGGATGCGATTAGCGTTCGCGCGCGTTCCCCTCCCCCCCCACCCACCCATCACCGTTGCATCCACCGCATAGACGATGAAAATTTGGAATATATATATACTTTGATTTATATATATATATATATATATATATATATATATATATATATATATATATATATATATATATATATATATATATATATATATATATATAAATAAATCAAAGTGTGTTTAGGCACAAAATTGTCGTTGAAAACGGATAAATAGCAAAGTTTATCGAGCCTTTAATAAACGCTGTAACATTTTAAAAAAAACTACTAAAAATCCTATCCTATATAAGATATAATTACTGCACGAATATAAATCGGTCATCAAAATATACATATACAATGTACCTGGTAAAATTATAATATTCCGTTTTTGACTATATTTCCGTAAAATAAACGTAACAGAAATTGATTTGTCTAGCCATAAATGTTGTATATTTTTCTTTCCAACGAGAAAATTTAGAAAACGCGACATCGCTCCGTCTATATATATCCCCTGGTTTCAACCTACCCACAGTAGTTTGCTTACAATCGGCCAGTAGTTCTAAGAAATTATTTAGTACTTAATGTTAATTAATTGCACAAATTGGTACTTATAACGCTTGTTGTATTAACTGTTCAAAATAACGAAAAATGTAACAACTGTGTGTTGTTTTAGCTACAGTCAAAAAAGATTGGTGCGTGTTACGATTTTTCCTTCGTGTCCAGATTGCATTTGATATATATATATATATATAAGTCAAATTGTGGGTAGTTTTTGTTTATATCGAAGTCTTGGTTCTGGCTGGGAAAGTATTAATTTCGGAAAAGACTCTGTGTTCGTTTTGTCATCGCTCTCTATACGCCGTGTATGACTTTTACCAACTTCTTCATCTTTCCACCATCGTATACTTTCACCAAAGGCTAGCAACACATCCGCAATCCCCTGTTGTAGACATTTCCCGCCAAATTACATCAGTGATAATGTGATTTTTTGTATTTCATTTTCATAAACTTATATTATTATCATTTATATTGTTTAATTGTGGTGGCGTGTTGTACAATAAATTTCGAGTAAGCAAAATAAATGCGTGTATCGTGTACTCTTTAAGTTGATAGCAAAAGTCTGTAGAAGGTTTTGGTAGAATGGCCATCATATCATGGCGTAATGTGACAAGTTGACTATATAAGACGATCTCAAAAAGCCTCGAACCCAGAGCCATAAAACCGTTCAAAACCAAAAAAAAACCCTGTTTCCTTTCATTGATGGCAATTAGTTACAACTAGTATGCCAGTGTCAACTAAAATACGATAACACCAAATCTCTTGAAATATACAAGTCAACGTATCACGTTACGTCTTGATAAAATGGTGGCTATTCTACCAAAAACCTATGGACTTTTCAGTCGACTAAAAAAGTCACGATAGACGCATTTATTTCATATCACTTCAATTATACGCCTTAATCGAACTTTATTGTATAATACGCCACCACAATTAAACGATATAACTGATACTAATACAACATTATGAAAATGAAATAAAAACATAACGTCACTGATGTGAGTTGGCGGGAAAAGTCTCAAAAATCCTGTTATAAGCGGGCGATAATAAGCACTAATGCTTTTAATAACATGCTATTTAAAATAGCGTAATGCTATTTTTTATATTTGCAAAGCTTATTTATATAATATGTTTTAAAAACATATTATTAAATACACGAAGGAAACATACTTATTACAACAAGCCTTATATTTAAATTATTTATCACGTATTTTAAATTATATTACGTAGCGTACAAAAAAAAACTAAGGTCACCTCTTTTTAAATAAGGTCTTTGCAATTTTCAACTCTATTTCTATTAAGTAGCCGTTATATTTGTATCCATTTTGGAGGTATTTATTTATGCTACCTCTTATACTCTTGTAATAATTCAATCCGACCAAATATGCTTTACAGTTGTGTAAAAACAGTAAGAAAAATAAAAATTTGCACGTACAAATCATTCGTCAGTTCCACTTATAAATAACCCAGTGGCGCCATCTGCATTTGTATTTTTCTGATTGTTTAAACGTTAGGAGCAATATATGATAATAATCTATGAAAAGTAATGTTTAATCCGCTAAATATTTTTGATGATCTATATATTGACTTTTGTTACTTCTGGAATTTAAATATGAAAGTAGTTTTACTATTAATTGAATGTGTTTTTGACAGATTGAATAGGACGCCATCTTTGATTAATTATATAAAATTATATATGTTCTGTAGGGTCCTGTTATATGTTCTGTAAGTTGATAAAGACCGTCGAAGTCCTTTAATTGTTATAATATGACATTAGATGCCAGAAGTTTCAAATATTGAATGTATAACCGTTAAGAGCAAGTTACGAGAGTTAGATAATTGTAAATATTCAATAACCACAGATAATCTTGAATCTACCTGCACATGTATTTTGCCGAATTAGGCTTGCCACAGCCGATGTAGCCTGATGACATTTACACAGTTGCAGTTAGTCTTGGATAATTTATTCTCTTTTTAATACGAGATTGAAAACATTGATGTATAATATAGAAAACGAAATAGTTATCAATAATAGATTGTTGAAGTGAAAACTTCTATGGGTTCGCGTCAGCAACATGCTAATGCTTAAGGTATATCTCTACACAGTTGAGGCGCGCGCAGCTGCTACGTACACTCATCACGCCCACACATTGTATATACCCGATTGTATTGTGTGCGTTGGACGCTTAATGGATGGATGAAGTTTTGTGAGTCGCGTCAGCAACATGCTTTATGTAATAGCAGCATTTAATATTACAATTAGTTTCACTTCTGTCGGCAGTCCTCATGACTCGCTTCTGATTTTTTAAGTCCCCAAAAGCTTAGTAGTCATACACTTAAAGTTGTAAATGTTATGCGTAGATCATATTGACTCACTTTGACTTATGTTTCTATGTCCTCCATGTGAGGCAGAAGGTGTCCACATTGCACCACCATCGCGTTCTATCTGCTACGCGTTTTATTTCGCTTCAGGTTATTCCGATGCTAGTCGTTTTACTATCACCGCACGTCGCTATGTTTGCTTGGGGCGGCCACGCTTCCATTTGCCTCGGAGGTTCCAATCTAGGGCTTGCTTAGGGATGTGATTGGGCTCCCGGCGTAGGATGTGGCCGATCCAGCTCCACTTGTGACGCTTGACCTTCAAGCTGATAGGGATTTCGTTGCAGCGTATCAACAGGGTTTCGTTTATTATTTTCTCGGGCCAGTGAATGCCGAGAATGATGCGGAGGTATCGGTTCACGGCCACATGAATATCTCGCGTTATTTTCCTGGTCACCTTTCACTTCTCACACCCGTAAAACAGGACGGATATAACATTTGTGATTGCGATACGAATCTGTCTGTTACCTGTGCGCAGGTCGCTCTCGCTTTGGCGATCCTAGAAGCGAGTTTCTCCAGTCACTGACTATTATATTACACCACAGATAATTAAATGCATTGTTAATCAGTCAAAAGTTTTAGTGCTTTCCACGGTATTCAGACTAAATGAAAGAAATTGAAGAAGTATTTCAAAACCACATATAATACGTTGGTCGGACATATCGGTGAAAGGTATTATTTATATTATAAATAAAAAAAATTATATGTATAGCGTCACAATAGGGTATCATGCCCTGTGTGTCGTTGTGACTTGTAAAAAGTTATGCGGGTAATAAACGTTCGCTTTGAGAATACCGTCGTATTATATTATCTAAAAATTGATATGCATATGCACTCGGAAATTAAATAGTTGAAATAGTATTTGAATAATAGCAAATATTTATATACAATACTGCATTGTGAACAAATTTCAACGTCCAGTATTGTTAAAGCCCAAAGTTGAATCGGCAATATAAATAAAACACCGATGCATGGAAGCGATTTTATTTGTCAAAAAAGAAGAAACGAAACGGGGACATCTTTACCCCCACACAGGGGTGTGGGATCGAGCCTCGGGGATGAAACTCACTACTCGGGCCGAAACTCAACGGGGCGACCGCCCCCCGGTCATAAATAATGAAAGTTTTCAATAAAGATTCATTTTCGAAAACTTATACTTCCACTTCAACAGGCAAACCATATCGTGTGTTAGTAGCGCCATCTATCGCTAACAACTGTAAATACATAAGACAGTATAATTGAAATTCGATAGAATATAGTAGCAATAATTTATAAATAGTGAAACATTACAAAGATGTCACGCTGCATCGGAATATCTGTTATTTTTTTTAATTATCTAAATACAAGTTCAAGGCTTTATGTTTAATTCTTACATATGTAAGACGTATGTAAATCAGAGGAGCGAATGTAATATTTGTATTGCAGACAATAAATGTAGAATTATTAATTAGTATATTTACGTACATATGGAAAACTTTAAAGCCTATGTTATATAAACCACATTAGGTAACCGCTTTTTTATTACATTGGCCCGAGAGTATATAACGAATTCCCGAGATCATCTCTGGGCAAGACATATAGAAATAAAAATATATAGAAGTAAAAAAAATGGATAAAATTACTTAGTAAGAACCAAATCGACATGTTTTTTACAGGGCAGTAACATCACTTTGCTGACACTTATATTATGTGTATATATGTATGGATATGTATATTTGTGTATATAAATATATATGTTATGTATGTATGTACTTATTTATGTGTATTTATATGTGTATTCCTAATTTGAATAATGACCGAATCGGAACGTCTCAGTACGGGCCTGCCTAGTGAGACCTACTATACTACATCCAACTTCACTCGTAAATTGTCACAAATAAAATAAAATATATATGTGTTCGAAAAATATATTTTCTCAGTTGTCCAATCATGCCTTTGGTTCTTTCTCGGTATATGCAATTTCTATGCATTTGTTTATATATTCTTGTACAAAATCGCTATCAAGAAGGTATTTAGATCACATTGAAAATATTATTTTTACCAGATGATGGGTGTCCGGGTGCAAAATTAGGTTTTCTAATCTCAACTGCTGCTTTAAATCAAGGAATATTTGACCTATAACCTAATATAAATAAGGTTGAAAACCTATTTTCGACTTAATTTCGGCCACCAGACATTTTATATATTAACTTTTAGTTTAAATGAAAATGCTTGTCATAATAAATGTGGGTAGTAGTAGTACGGTTCTCGTGGATAAATCGAATACCGTGAATAAGTAATCGTTTTTAATATTCTTTAAAGGACTATTCATTGAAATATTGTTAACCTTTCAGCTATCAGGGCCTCAGTAGAAAAACCGCCAACGCAGTCCAGATGTTTATTTATATATGATACCAATTATTATTTGGTTTTGTGAGATGTATTACTATATAACGATAATGAATGAAAAAAATACTATATAACTATATAACGTTGCAAATAAGCGAAATGAGCAATTTTATATACCGACAGGAATAAGTGACACCGGGCTTTAGAAAATAATCCCATTTGTAGCCATTTAAAAAAAATCGGCTCGTCACATATATGTGACGCTGTTAGCGAAAGTGTTAGGCTAAAATATGTTTAAATTGCGACAATATATTTTTGTGTGCAATATGAAGATTATATGTGTATTATTATAATATATATGGGATTTAAACACTCACAGCGAACTTTCAACGCGACGTGAACAGCGGTCTAATTAGGAATTGTTACGTATGACACACACTGATACAATAATTGAGAACATATCAGTTATATTGTTAGTTTTATATATAGCTTTATATCATAGTGTATATTTTATCGTTAAAGTCGAAAGTTGTATCGGCAACGAGTGTTTTTCGATTAACTATGGTTCAAGATACATTTGAAGTAATTTTTGGGAATTTTTTTTCGAAAGGCACACAAAAAAACGGTTATTGACCTCTAATTTTACCGTAGGAGTAAATCGGTATAGTTTGCCGTTGCATTCGCTGAAGCACATTACTAATTAGATATATTATTAAAAACTAAAACAAATGTCAGAGTTAATATTAACCTTTTAGGCACGACGTGCCACTATAGTGGCTTTCGCGGATGTGTTCTTTCTGAACGACGTGCCACCATAGTGGCTTTAGGGAATCTCATCTTCCTGTAAGATAGGCTATGTGCTGCATTCTAGTAACACGCTCGCTCACCGTTAAAATTAAATAATAATTTTCACATATTGTTTCACAATTGTTTTGTCTTCACATCTGCCGTAATGAGAAACATCCCCGTGCAAAATTCAACCGTGCCTAAGGGGTTAAACCATTAAAAAACAAGTTGCCCTGAAACTCATCACTTTCGTATATCGCCTTGGACGCAAGCGACCGAACTCATACCATGAAATGCGATAAAGTGTATAAAGTGGTAAAAAATGTAATATGAATATTAATAAATAGCGATTCGTATCGTTCATTCGACGCTAACATAATACGTGTGTCAATGGCCGTTTCGAGTTCTACGAAATTCAAACCTTATGTGTTTCTATTTTAATTTTATTAAATATTGTTACAATTAAATTGCCATTCGTTTTCGAAAAATAACTTTCGCACACGCCAGTTGCTGTAAATCGAATAAGCGTCTATATTCGCAGTATGCAATCACTTGACACCAACACATTTAATGACTATGATAATAACTAGCCAATGATTAGTTCAACACTTTTGGTGATTTCGATCGTGGTGATGTCGTCCATATATTTCGTTACGTGACTTACATGAGTTTGGTGCCCACCCATTCCATATTACAGTTGGAGTTTTGAGTTAAGAGTTCTAGGAGTAAATTAATGTATGTGGTGCCACAATGATTAAAACTCATTCTACTCTTATTACACTTTGTTTTACCTTAGCATGTGATGTAATTTATATATGGCCCCTAAATATTGTATATATGAATCTTTATATTAATTTAATTCTCTTTTTCCTGTCCTGAATCTCACGAGGGCGAAAAGCGACCAATGGAGAGCCGTTTCGCTGCGATGTATGTATGTATTTTTTAACGGCAAAAATAATTTGTGTGTAATATATAATAATTGTGTATAATCATTTGCAAACGTACTTTGTGGAAAAGTAAAAAGTGAACCGTATGGTTTCGAATGGAACAGAAGTGTTGAACTGAATCAACCTTTTTCTAATGTATAGTACAAATGCGTCCAGCCTTTCCGATGCCTTACCATTGTTAGTGTAAGCCAATAAAATTTTAATGTTTTAAAAAATACATGTATTTTAATAACGTTCTCCAATATTCTTTCATTGACAACCATTCCTTTTTCATTAAAAGAAGAGTTCTACATCCAGTTATGCATTGATTGATTTGTTCATTGATTGATTGATACATATATATATATATATATATATATATATATATATATATATATATATATATATATATATATATTTATTCCGATGCGGGGATCGAACCCGCTACTTTTGGCCGTGCTTAGCAGTGGAACGTATCAATATCAGCCTGCGGCAGTCCACTGCTGGACATAGGCCTCACCCAAGGCACGCCACCTAGCCCGATCTTCAGCTACTCGCATCCAGTCTGCCAGCCGCCTTGCGCAGATCGTCGCTCCATCTAGCAGGAGAGCATCCCACACTACGTTTGCCGAGTCGAGTGGAACATAAATGGGCAGTTAAAAAAAATATATATTTAACGAACAGCAGTCCATACCAGCGTTGGATTTAGCTCGTTTGAATGTCAATACTGGAAATCTTTTTACATGGGTTCGGGGGCAGAATTAGATAACAGGTCGAATAGTCAATAAACGCATGCTTACTGATTATTTTCTGCCAATATTAAGGGAACACCCTGCCTTCACTTCACGCACACGGTTTCAAAAAGATGGCACGCCTCACACTGCTTTCTATAAAATTAATAAGCCTGTTTCGGTGATAACCCCTGGTCACCCAAGTCGCCGGATCACACCCCTTATGGACTTTTTTCTGTGGGGGTGTTCTCCTAAAAAGTAGTCAATGAAATAAACTCGTAGAGTATCTTAGTACTAAAAGAAAATTGCGTCTGCGAGGTTAACGGCATCCCCACGTCACTAGTTCAGCTAATGGTCCAATACTGTAGATAGATTCCAAGTGTGTTCGACATGGCGGTCAACATTTTATCATAAAACCTGTATCTTCTTCGTGAAAGCTTTTTTATTACTTATGTTTGATAGTGGTAGAGCCACGCCGTAGAGGAATAGTTTGTCAAGAATGGCATAATATTTGTCTGTAGCATGAATGGGCCGGTTCGCCCGGGGAAGTACCACACTCCCGCTAAAAACCGCCTGCTGAGTGGTAGCTACCGCGTTTCGTACAGTGAGCGGCTGTCCGGAGGCCCAACCCCCCCATCACCCCTCCCACTCAGGCACTTTCCTTCAAGTTCGGTAACGCTTCCGCACTGCCTATGGCTCTGCGGATGTCTATGGAAGGCGTTGATTGGTTTCCTTTGGGTGACACGCCTGCTCATTTGCCTTCCTATCCCATTAAAAAGAACCTAATTCTCTACACTCCTATTCATAATGTTTGAACGACATTAATGCTACGGGCCCCGCGCATTAAATGCACATTCACTAAGTTAAATTATGCGCTTTCCAATCGAAATTATAATTACTTTTAACTAACTAAGCAGTTGTTGGATCCATATGAAAGATCCGACCGTATATGTACAAAGCAGGGACATACACTAGGCTCGCTAGGCCCGAGCCTAGGGCACCGTGGCAGAGGGGGGCGCCATGCGCCGACCCATTCTCTTCTGCGCCAATACCGATCTTATGCCCACTGCGACACATCCTGACTAGCGAATTAACATTTCTTATCGTGGGATACTGTACAACTGTACAAGTACCGATCATCGATCTTCAATGAGATAATCAGAATAGTGCTCGATGCTTTTGTTAAATATCTTCGTGATATAATTTCCTACCCTACATTGTAGTACAGCTGGACAAATGAGCGTCAATTAAATGAATTGCGCCAAGCGCGGTAAATTGGCGAAAGAAGAGGAAATAGAGTCGCTTATAGCTAAAAAAAATTCCGCAAATTGACACTTTTTTCATCAATCACGAAATCGGTTCAAGCAACGACGCAAGCATCAAGTTCTGCTACAACTCAGGGTTCGGGCAAGGTAAATATGGACGTACCCTGATAATTTAATAATATACATATCGGCCTGTTATTTAAATTTCTTTTTATTCTTCTATTGCCCAAGTTTTAGTAGAATTTTAAAATAATTTATTTTCATCAAAGAGCGAAAAAACTATGTGGGCCATAAACAGAAAAATGACCAAAATAATGAGGTAACCCCCAGTTGGTTGAAAAACCTCATCTTTCGAGGAGGTTTGTAAAAATATAACAAATTTCAGTCAAGGGTCGCCGAGAACATTCAAGCAATGTGCCAGGTTTGAATTTGTTAAATTTTTATTGATTGTTCTAATAATCTTTGTTTTGTTAAAATTTGTTATATTTGACAAATACATGAACCTTTTCGGAAGAAAGAGCTTTTTGTCGATTGAGGCTTGAGGCCTACAGGTTTCTTATCATTACTTATATAAAACGTTTGTAATTGGAAAATATTTTAAATTTGTCAAAATTAAATTCGGAAAAGTTTGTAAGATTTTTTTTTTAATACAATAAACTTGATAATCTAAAGCAAACCAAGAGTCACTTGATAGAATTTGCTACAGGCCCCTCGCTGGCTTAATCCGGCATTGATATTTGCCTGAACGACATTCAGTGTTGCCGCAACTGGAGAAGGTCAGCATGGTGTTGGTGGAGAAATTAAACGTACAGCGTTATGGAATTGGAATTGTTTATTAAAATAATATTTACAGGATATTGAAATTTTGTTAACACGACTTCTAACTAACTTATGGCAAAGTAGATTGTCTACCCTATTCGCTACACGCTTAACGTTCAAAATTGTGCGAAATGGACGGGAAACGAATTGCCACAAACTTAAACACAGTATCACGAAATGCAGGACACTCGGTCCCCGCAAGTTCTATATTAGTCTATGTGTCTATAATACATGCCAATTAATGGATAATATGCTTTTTGAAATATTTTTATTTTATATTTCCAGCCTCTCTCGCACAGCTTTGGTCTCGTTGCAACATAACATATTACGTTACATACATAACTGACGTAAACACTCTGTATTTGGACCACACACAACGAAATGATTATTGAAGGAAACTAAAGTTTTCCTTCCGATATTCTTGGTGCGTGACACTCCTTTAGTAACTACATGAACACTAGGTGATCTAATCCGGTAAATTAAAATTCAATACTGCACCAATGTCGCTACAAGGTTTGTTAAATACACCATATTTTACACATAAAAACAAATGTATTATTACCAATTAAAGATGAACGTGACGCGCCAGCGCGAAAGCGTTACTTTATATATCTCTAGAATCAATTCTATGACGGTAGGACAAACTACCTTCAGAAAATAAAAATATATATGAAGCTCCTAACGTCGGCTAAACAACCCGTAGTATATACAGAGTGGATACGTTAATGTGTTTTTGTTGTTGGTTGTACGGATATACCACGCATTCACTTATCAATATATATTTACAAAGCACGAGTTTTGGACTTAACGAACTAAAATTAATCTCTAAAACAGTTTGGAATAAATAGTTTCACCGACGATGAGCCGTATCAGCATAATATACACAAATATATGCAAAAAAAAAGTATGCAATGGTAGGTAAATAACCCCTATGTACATTGGCTGTATCGCGGTTGCCGTTCGGACTGAAAAATGCACCTCTTCACAAACATTATAACTTTTATATCAATCAAACAGACACCTATTATTGAAACCAGTACGTAAATAAGGAGATCTAGTATGTGTTGGTTCTATTTAACTGTGTATGGCAGTTAGGAAGTCCTTTTTCAATGTTATAATTACACCAATATTATAAATGCAATAAATCTTTTATCTTGTCAAATAAAGTGGCTAAACTTTAAGTCCAGACATTAAAAAGTCGAAATAACGATAGAAATATTAATGTGAGTGGTCAATTAGTCATACATCGGACATTAATAACACACACAGTAGTGTATTAAATTACATATTTTAAGGTATCCAAATATGTTTACATTCAACCGTTCATTCACTCACTTCACTGAAATCAAAATTCGGTCATCCCCATACATTTGGAATCTAAATTTGGTCACATCCATACATTTGGGAACCAGAATTCCAATGAATCAAAAATAAATACCTAAATCCACTATTTTTTGAAAACCAGCATTTGTGGCCTGTAAAGCTTATCTCCGAGTCAAACTAAACATAATGTTGCACATGAATGAATGTAATATATAATCGAGAGTTAGGGACGTTGGAAGTATAGGCCAGCTATAAACTAACCACGGCCCTACTCCACTAAAAATAAGTATAATTCACTCTAGTACATTGTAAATATGATAATATTATTCATTATGAACGTACTTTAGATGGATATACCCTCTTAGCTCACGAGATTCAAGGTCACATAATTTGTTTTTTAAGTAGGATTCGATTTCATTATTTTTGATTCTAACTCCTCTTCTATGCTTTGCCAAAGTTCATACTTAAGCAAGGGTATAGCCATGCTTTTTAAAAAGTATCATTTCATATAGTCCGTCAATTTGTTAAGAGTGTGAGGTTGTCTTGCTAAAGATCACACCTCGACATCAGCGATGTTTTTCTGCCGATGAGGAAATGTCATACACTGCCAACTCAAATCTTATTCAATGGAAAATTCACGCCACTCTCAAAGGTGTTTAATACTTACTTAAAAACAGACTCAAACAAACAGACTATCAATCAATATCTACATGTGTAGATCTTTTTGCTTCTACTTAAGTATAAAAATTGCTTGTATGTTTTGAACATTATGGATCCATCATCTTTGATACGTTCCACCTGATCTCACTGTAGAAACACTCGGTTCGAATCTTCTACGATTTGAAATTTTCACACGGTACTCAGAGTACCTTCAACATACACTAATCACTACACAGTAAGACTGGTGATGAGTTGTTGGCACAATTTCCCGTACTCCCTTTGATCTCCCGATATCCGTCTCATTTTCAAGCCTTTCTTCTCTTTCGCTTTGTTTTCACACAAAACTAATTCTATTTGTATACCACCGGAATACTCTAGGTTGAGGAAGCCGGTTAGCGCTTCGGAGTCGTCATGTTTTTCCGTCTGGTCGCCCGTCTCCACGAATATGTTCTGCGGTGGCACCCTCGTGTTGATCGTTTCCTTCAATAACTCCACTATCCTTTGCGAGTCCAACTGCGAGCATACAGTCGACAGGGCGACTTCATAATACTCTTGAAAGCAGGACACTTTCTGAGGGCTGAGCAAAATAGGGATTTTCTGTTCTTCAGGTCTATAGATCTCGGTCAAACGTAAATCCATTGTTGAGCGTTGCAATTTGTCGATCTCTTCGTGCCGCGGACTCTCCTCTTCGCATCTCTCTAGGCAATATTTGCTGCTGTCGCGAGGCATGTGCACATCTTCGTAATATTCTTTTACTTCGCCGAGGGTCCCTTGAGCGGAGAAGGAGGATCTGGGTGTTTCGCCTTTCTCAGAAAAGCTCCCTCGTCCGAAATCGCTCTTCTCTGAAAACGATGATCGTCCGAAGTCCCCTCGCTCAGAGAAGCTTCCTCGGTCGGAAAAAGAAAACGATTCTCTATGCTCCGAGAAGCTGCCCCGGTTTTCGCTAAAGCCTGAACTAACGGAAATAATATTCGAGTATATGGAGTGCACGTTCTGTTCGCAGTTCGGCGACACGTTCGCCGAGTCGTTGCTCAGCGAGTCGTCGCTAAAGCCCAGCGACTTGTCGCTGCCACGCCGCAGGTACGTCGCGTCCTCGGTCAGGAATCTGTTTGTTTCGTCAATGCTTTCCTTCGGCGACTGCATTTCCGTGTCTTTGTCAAGGTGCAGCTCGAGATCTTTGGGTAGTTCTAGTTTGGGTGGAGGTTCGTTTTCTTGGCTAACTTTCCGTCCGATTCCCTTCGTGATGGAGGGTCTGTCATCTAAATCCGACGGCTCCGAGATTACGAACTGTGGCAAGGAGTACTTTGAATTCTCTAAACTGTCTACACTGTCTTCGGAAGAGGACGCCACTAAGGTTATCTCGGAGCCCAAGCAATCTGTCAAGCTAATTTGAGGGTGATTTGAAACGTAATTAGGGAATGGTACGTTTCGACTAATTTCTTGTGGATACAATTTAATTTCACCATTATGACTTCCGTTGCCTATTTCTTCCTGTATCATGTCTAAAGGAGAACCTGGATTCGATATAGGGGAATTATTTAAAGATCTATGCGTGACCATATGTAGTTGAGGGTGAACCATTGGATGAAGTTGGGGATATTGGCCAGTATCCATGTCCACATTACTCCTTAGATCTAAGGGTGTGGCGCTTGCTTGTGGCGTTCCTCTAGTTATGGAGCCAGTGTGGAGGTAGCTTAATCCTTCGGTGATTTGATGAAGGGGGGAACCCGGACTGACGGGTGAGGTGTGGCCGGAGAGAAGGCCGAAGTTTCCATATGAGTGGATAGCCTTGAGGATCTCCTGTGAAATGTTGACGTGCGGTGAGTACAAGTTGTGGAGGTTGATGCCCATCTTGAGAGCCAAGTCCTGAAACAAGATCAATGATTTAATTATTAATATATTCTTTGGAAGGCAGTTAATGTAGACATAACCCGTCCCTCCCCCCTCCAGGGTAGTTGGACATCTGTAGCGAAATTTCCCCACGTGAAAAACGAAGGTATTTTATTTCTAAAAGAAATTACATAATTTTTTTATAAATACCTAATTTTTCTTACGTGTTGTATTCTTTGTGTTACGCACACTCTAACATGTGTTGGCAGAATGACCAGCGCTGTAGTTAACCAACTACATACCGCATTAAAGCTGAGCTAAGGCCTATTCTTTGACACATTAACGTTAATTTTAAGTAATCCGACAATTTATGTAGTGCTTTACTCTAATTTCTTAGCTTAATTTTTATTTTGATTGTTATTTTTGATGCTGTTTGTATTTTACCTCGGCGGCGTACTGTGACGACCGAAGTGCAGAAGATGGGCCTATCCCGGAGCAAAGTAAAGCGTATGGCCTCCGACAGGTTGAGATGGAGAAACATCGTGTCTGCCCTATGCCCCACCAGGACTTAGGACTCAGAGAGAGAGAGAAAGAGATTTATATCGGTAAGTAATTGGGGTTGAGCAAGTGCATGGTGTGTTTGAAATTATATTCCTCCTCTTGTCGCGCGTGCTAGTTAGTAGGTAACGGATGGTACCTGTGTGAGTTGCAGGGAGCGCGGCAGGTCAGCGGCGGCGGGGTCGGGGAGGGTCCGCGCGGCCAACAGCACGGCCCGCGCTGCCTCAACAGACAGCGCACTCAACTCCAGAGGTGGAGGTGCTCCACAATGCCGGGGGGAGCCTGAACAAACAAACCAATTTTACACAATGCCATCGACGACTATCAGTAGTCTGACCGTATATATCACTACACAAATGCTGAATAGACACTCCTACATGTAACCATAACTGTAAAAATGTAGAATGACAGCAGGTGAGATTTGCTAAAACTCATCGATCGGTATCCTTAGTATTAATAATAATAAAAATGAATCTTAATTCACTTTAATTGAGACAAGACAAGACGAAGTGGTAGCGGTACGTTTCAGACGAATACTTTATCAAGAATGGTATAATATTTGTCTGTTGTATGAATGGGCCGGCTCGCCCGGGGAAGTACCACACTCCGGCAGAAAACCGGCGTCCGAGTGGTAGCTTAGCTACCGCGCTTCGTACGGTGAGCGAAAGTTCCGGAGGCCCAACACCCTCCCCTCCCACAATGACACTTTCCTGAACGGTCGGCAACGCTTCCGCACTGCCTATGGCGCTGCAGATGTCGATGGGCGTCGTTGATTGCTCTCCATCAAGTGACAAATCTGTTCGTTTGCCTTCCTATCCCATAAAAAAAAAGATTTTTTTAAAATAAAACTTTTTTCAAAAAAAAAAACAATTTAAAAAATTTCAAAATCGCACAAAAGAACCGACAGTTTTGTATATACGTCAGACGATAAAGCCGTCACGAATGCCACCTATTGACAGACATTGGAAGTACAAAACTGGCAATTTCGAATTTTTTCGTTTTTCCACCCGTTCTTTTAGGCTTTCGGTATATTTTTTTCCATAAATCTCCCCTTCCATTTTTAGCGAGACTAACCCAAAGTCTTTTTTAGAGGCTTGCAGGGATATAATCACAGTGAAAACCTTAGTTGGCTACGATAAATCCCATACATGACGTCCCGCTCACCCTTTTTCGTGTAATCAACCAACCAAGGATGTTATCCATATACCGTAGACTTACCTGGTACAGAGGTGGTGGGCGTATGCAGGCGGGGCTCGGCGCGCGGTGGGGATGCCCCGGGAGTAGATCCGGAGATATTACCCGCCCCCGCACCGCTGCGACGCTCCAGTCCTCGCTGTGCATCAAAGAGATTAACAGTAAGAACCTGGTCTTATTTATATCCGATCCTACTAATATTATAAATGCGAAAGTTTGTGAGTATGGATGTATGTTTGTTACTTTTTCACGAAAACACTACTGGACGGATTTGGATGAAACTTTACAGTAATATAGGTTATATATCGGAATAACATATAGGCTACAATTTGTAACAATTTTATGTAATTTTGGTCGTAATATAACGATACATGTCAATTAAGTCGGAAAAAATCTGGCCTCTGAGAGCTATCTTGGCGTACGTTGCCCAAACCATTGGAGTTACACAAAGATGATGTACCGTAAGATTGTTTGTCTTTCAATAGTTCTAAATAAAAGTCCGCGACAGCATATATCTACCTTTTATGTGGAAGCCACTATAACCAAAATTGTGAACCATAAATTAAGTAAAAAAAAATACGTTTATTTAAAATGATCTGTCACTAAACTTAATGTGGCAGACTAAATTCTACGCGAGCGAAGCCGCGGGCAAAAGCTAGTATGAATATAAATTAACGAGAAACCTAACGTGTACAGTATGAATACCTCAGGATTCGAGCTAGTATAGACGATAATGTAGAAATCTAGCAGAAACTGGATACGGGAAGCGGAGGATCTTTTTTAAATTTTTTTTTTGGGATAAGAGGATGAATCCCACTGATCGCGCAGCAACTAAAAAGGTCGACCGCTCCCCGGTTCTAGATGCCGCTATTCCCACGGCTTCTGAGCGTCCTTTTAAGACTAAATATAATATAATATAAAAGGTTTTAATGCATTAGTGATACATTTATGAATGTATCACTACAGTACCCTTAACCGGCGGATTTGTATGCATGCATGAGGAGTATGATAAGTGTGGAGGAAACGAGGAAAGTGTGCCGAGATCGTAGCAGATGGACATCTGTGGTCTTTGCCTACCCATACGAGAAACAGGCGTGACGATATGTATGTATGTATGTTTTAACAAGTGTGTCACCGACCTGCAGCTGTTGGTATTCAAGGCGGGCTGAGGCGATGTCGTGCGCGGCGCGTGGGGGCGAGCTCTCCGCGCGCCGCACTGGCGAATAGCGCTCTGCGTGCTCCCGGGCTGCAGACATAGAGACACACACGAACTTTATAGCAACTACCCACGGACACACATCTTACATGGTGTACTGGTGAATAAACTAACCTTGACTAACCTTGCTCTGGTTCTCTTATATCTGTGGCACCATATCCCAAATTTTTGCTGATATACGATTTCATTTTTATTTCTGGTAACTTTACACAACAAATCAAAATTTATCAGCCCATATCCCACTGCTGAGCACGGGCCTCTCCATTTCTGGGGGAACGGACGTTAACCCACCATGCTTGTCCAATGCGGATTGGCAGGATTATCAGGTGTAACGCACACTTTAACAGGTGTTGGCAGAATGACCAGCGCTGTAGCTAACCAACTGCGGAATTAAATCTGAGCCAAGGCCTACTCTTCGGCACATTAACGTTAATTTTAAGTTTTTCCGGAAAATTTGTGAAGTGCTTTACTCTAATCTTTAGCTCAATTTTTAATTTGATTGTACTTTTGATGTTATTTGTATTTTGACTTAAATAAACAAGTTTTCTATCTATCTATTTATCTCTTTCTGTCTTATCTATCTATAGTACACCTTCCTACGCTGGTCATGAAACCTAAATTCCAATCAACTGTGATCTTCGGGTTTCTAGGAGTAATTTTGAGTTTTTACGGATAATGTAAGTGTTTAGTAATGGGTAGAGCCACGCTGCAGACGAATACTTTGTCAAGAACGGCATATTATTTGTCTTTAACACGAATGGGCCGGCTCGCCCGGGGAAGGACCACACTCCCGCAGAAAACCGTCGTCTGAGCGGTGGCTTAGATACCGTGCTTTCTCCGGTGAGCGGTTGAGGTCCGGGAGCCCAACCCCCCTCCCATAATGACACTTTCCTTAAAGGCCGGCAAAACTTCCGCACTGTCTATGGCACTGCGGATGTTAATGGGCGGCGTTGATTGCTTTCCATCAGGTGATACGTTTGCGTTTCTATCCCATGTTTAGCAACCACGTTTCGTCCGGTGAGCGGTCGAGTTCCGGAGGTTCAACCCTCCTCCCCCTCCCACCCTCACCTCCCCTTGGAAATTGAAAACTCGACTTACCTGATTCAGTACAATATTTTGGTTACGACTTCCAAAGCCTTCGTTTATATATATACGCCACCATTTTCTCTTAATCTACTAAATAGTAAACTACAATGCACAACTAAGCAGAATTCACACACGCACACACACACACACACACAACAAGCCTGAATACGGTTAAAACATCAAGTGTCACTTTGTACTAAACACAAAACGATACTGTTGCTCAAATATAACAAAAAAAATCATGCATGGATTTCTAACACCTTGAATGCCACGCACAATTTTAGGGTCTGTGACGCCAGGATATTCTATTATGCGATACATATAATGATCAAATGTTATGTTCAATGAATAAGTCACAGTGTATCACCATGTTGGACACGTTATTTGCGACCGAGGTCACTGGTGACCCCCATGGCATTCGACGTGTTGATGGCATTAAAAAAAATTGACTAGCACTTACGTTTTTTGAAAATGTGTTGATTAATACTAAATTATTTGATTTTCTCTAATAATGCGCTAGTTACATTAAAAAAAAAACAAAACATCAAGCACTAAAAATAAGTTTAAAGTGTTAGCAATGAAAAAAAATAAAGAATAGAATTGTCTATGGTTTTTAAGTGTATCGCTGGCACTATCCACCTACTCGTAAGGACGTATGTACATATGTTTGTATATGGAATGTAGCAATATGACCATCCGAAAACAACGTCTCCGACTTTCTCTTCTGGCCGATAACTTTGATTGTACGCTTCAAAAAACTAGAAAAAAAAAAGAAATAAAAAACAAAAATTACCCATTTCCTGTACGGTGGCTAACATTTGCAGTTTGATCCGCTGCGGGCCGGAGTACTTGCGTTGTCTGTTGTACTGGCCCTGGTTGTTGTAGGTGGGGGGCGTCGCCGTCATCTGACACGGCGTGCCCGCGGTTATCGAGCCCGGCACGCTTTGGTTCTGGTACGTGTTGATGGGCGTGCCGCTCGTTATCGAGCCCGCGACGGTTTGGTTCTGGTACGTGTTGATGGGTGTGCCGCTCGTTATCGAGCCCGCGACGGTTTGGTTCTGGTACGTGTTGATGGGCGTGCCGCTCGTTATCGAGCCCGCGACGGTTTGGTTCTGGTACGTGTTGAAGGGCGTGCCGCTCGTTATAGAACCCGCGACGGTTTGGAACGTGCAGACCGGCGTGCCGCCCGTTATCGAACCGAAGTTGGGGGTGCTGTTGAAGTTCGTGCTCAAGTTAGCAGCGAAGCTGTTGAGGCTCGGGAAGTTGGTCGCGCTTGTGTAACCGAAGTCGTTGAACGTGTTGTTCGTGTCGAAGTTGGAGGGGGTGATTGGCGTACCGCTGACGATCGAACCTTGCGAGCTCTGTGCGGCGATGGTCCCGTGATTTGGAGAGAAGGGTCCAGTGGGAGGGGTGTAGGGAGTCGTGGCAGTGTTACTACCGCTTCCCGTCACCATGGAACCCTTCGTACTCATTATGCTCCCCTGCGGTATCGTTTCCAGAGACGGCTTCATTTTTTGATTGTTCTGCGTCTGGTTGGTGTAGTTCGGCGTTCCTGCCGTGATGGAGCCTTGCGTTGGACTCTGCGGCACCGGTTGTTGGCTGGGCCCGGCCGGCGGGCTTTGGTACCCGGACTGGTTTTGGTATTGATACCCGCCCTGTATCGACGGAGGTAAATAATTCCTCTTCATCCGTGCCTCTACCTCCATTACCAGCTCTGGACTTATTACTAAAATATTGGGTGGTGAGAGAAAAAAAAAATTAACAAAACAAAAAAAAATGCAAATTAATAGCGACATGCGGTACTCAGTTGCAGAATGCATACACAACTTGAAAGAATATTAAAAAATAACGTCGTGCGTTTAAAAATGAAACGTATGTGCGTCTACTTTAAATACACTTTTAAACGGCACGACAGTGTTAACAATAAAAAAAAAAACCAAGATAAAATTCAAGCATTCCAATTAATTTTATGTTGCATCCTTTCACTACGATCAAGAACGTCAATACTTAGGTCCAATCCTCCGCAGAGGTTGGCAGAGACAACAGAGCTCCATCCACTTCGATCCTGGCATACCCTCCCCGCCTCCTCCACACTCATCCATTCTTTTTCTCTCACATTCATGGGAATTAGGACTTGACGGGTGGCGAACCACGTCACCGTCATTTAAACGAATTAGGTATATTAATATTCGTCTAAGTGAATCCCGCGAGTCGCAAGGGAGGATGGAGGTCAGCCCCAGCAGAGCCCCGCATGCTGAGGTAAGGCACTACAGTACCCGGGCACGCTAGCGACTAAGCTCGCTCCTAGCCACGCATCTTTTGGCACGGCACACCGTGGATTGGCGGAGAGGAAGGGAAAAGGATAGAGAAGAGGGAAAATAAAAGATGGATTTAGACAGGATGATAGGAATATAATACTACCGCAACGGAATACAAGGAGAGGTACGATGAGAAACGAAGGAAGCTCGGGAGGCCGGGGTCGCACACCCGTGTACCAATACCATAACTAGCGGACAGGCGGCTAGGCAAAAAATAGAACGACTTTTAATGATCATAGTGCAAGGATTGCCCATACAAACTATGGTTCTACATACAACACAATTAATTGAACGAATAAAGCAACCGAAGAGCACTCACCCGGCGGTCTCTCGGTCACGGTCAAAAGACCAGTTCTGCGCACTCGGATGTTGGCCGTCGACGATGGTGAGGTGCTGGGCTGTGGATACATTAAACATTCACTGATGAAGGGGACACATCAACAGCCTACGGCACTGTCCACTCCTGGACATATGCCTCCACCAAAGAGAGCCACCTAGCCCGATATTCGGCTTCACGCGTCCAGTTTCTGCCAGCCACCCTGCGCAGAACGCTCAATTTGGCCGCGGGGGGGGGGGGTCCCATACTGTGCCGGGACGCGGTCTCCACGCCAGCACTCGTTTGCTCCAACGATTGAAGGGTCACGATGCTCACTATATATTCGTTTGTTAAATATTATACATTATATCTGTGGCACCATATTAAAAAAATTGCTCATATAACTTTATTGCTAGTATCTTTACTCAACTATGAAAAACTGGGTGTTGGGCCTCCGGAACTCAAAGGCTCACCGGACGCAGCGCGGTAGCTGTGCTGGTAGCTTCACTCAGACGCCGGTTTTCTGCGAGAATATTGTTACATAGGATATGGGAGACGGTTACCATGGGTCCCGTGCTGCAGGCCGAGGTGACGACGTTCGCGGCGTCCTCGGGCGTGGCCATCGTGTGCCGCTTGCTGCTTCCGCGGTTCATCATGTACCTGTGACAAAAAAAAAAAAAAAAAAAAAAAATATATATATATATATATATATATATATATATATATATATATATATATATATATATATATATATATGTGTGTGTCCCATTGCTGTGCACGGGCCACTCAATTTCTGGATCAATTTAAAAATTTCACACAGACTCCGCTCAGACCACATTCCTCTCAATAGTTTTTCTCACATGATGGGCAAGCTGGCGTCGTCCAACTGCACTGAACGTGATACATATTGTGGAGGATGTTCATCACATCATCATGGAATGCACAAGGAATGAAGGAGGGAGATTACATGTCTTCAATATAGTAAACATAACCCGGTTTAGCTAATTCCTATAATTAGTAACAGCATATTGGCCTATCCGCTCTCAGAGGCCGCTATGTTGCTGTACGAGCTGGTACTAGTCGGCCTAGGGAGACGGTAGTTTTAGCTAGAATAGATATGTATAATTTGCCTAATTACATATTTCTATTTCCATGTCCTATAAAGGGTGGCATCGTCACCGGAACAAATCCTTTTTATACCAATAAAGATTAAAAAAAAACCACGACATCGTGGCACTAGATTTTTATATACTAGACTACACTGGATACCTGCACAAATTGGTGTTATACGCAGAGTCAGCGGATTGCTCTTCAGCCTGTTCAGGGTTGTCAGCGCGCGCCGGAGTACCGCTATCGGACACCTGTAATAACAGCAACACAATACACCTTCAGTCAGGTTTCAATATGACAGCCACGCTGTGACGTCACAGCCGGGGAAGTACCGTATGATCGCAAAAGTGCTTTTAATTTTTTTTTTACTGTATTTAAAATCGTAAGTCTTTCTACCTATTGCCCCTCGCTCTTTTTGTCTTTCCCTTCGGATTATTGTATCTCTCTCTCTCTAATCGCTTTGAAACTTGAATGTAACCTGTACATAAACGAACGATCTCCCGGCTGTCTGTGAGACTGTAAACTTTGATCTACACACACACACACACACACACACATCCTTTAATTGTGAGGGAGGGCAATGTGTCCTCTCAATGTGCCCAAACCATCTAAGCATCCCTTTCTCAACTTTTGTCACGACACAAATCCTTTTACTCCACATCACTCTCTTATATCTTCATTCCTTATTCTATCATTCAAAGTTACACCACACATACTTCTTAATGCTCTCAATTCCAATTTGTGTATGCCGTTTTTTTATATAAAATATGTATGTAATAATGTAACAAAGGGAAGGGGAGGCCATTGAAGCAATTCATTCATTCATTCATTCATTCATTTGAATTAATAGCTTTTAATAGCGCCAAAATAGCAATGTCACGTAGAAGGGAGAAGACACGAAGGAGGTTAATTGAAGCAATTCATCAAACTTCACTGAACTAATGGATGCATAATAATATTATTGAAGGACTAGCTTTTGCCCGCGGCTTCGCTAGCGTGGAATTTGGTCTGCCACATTAAGTTTCGTGACAGATCATTTAATAAATATATATATATTTTTTTACTTAATTTATGGTTCACAATTTCGGTCATAGTGGATTCCACATAAAAGGTACATATACGCTGTCGCGGACTTTTATTTATAACAATTGAAGACAAACAATCCTACGGTACATCATCTTTGTGTAACTCAAATGGTTTGGGCAGCGCACGCCGAGATAGCTCTCAGAGGCCAGATTTTTTTCCGACTCAATTGACATGTATCGTTATATTACGACCAAAATTACATAAAATCGTTACAAATTGTAGCCTATATGTCATCCCGATGTATAGCCTATATTACTGTAAAGTTTCATCCGAATCCGTCCAGTAGTGTTTTCGTGAAAGAGTAACAAACATACATCCACACTCACAAAGTTTCGCATTTATAATGTTAGTAGGGTAGGGTTTTGACCAATGAAATGTACGCACGTGGTGCGCGGGGGCGGAGCGACAGCACGCACGCTCGGCGCCGCGCGGCACGTGCGCGCCGCCGTCCGATGCGCGCCGTCCGAACGACGACGCTGTAACCACAATACAATCAAAACTATATATATATATATTATATATTATATATATATATATATATATATATATATATATATATATATATATATATATATATATATATATATATATATATATATATATATATATATTGGCAGAGACCACAGAGCTTCATCCGCTGCCATTCATCGCAGCGAAACGGCTCGTCATTGGTCGCTTTTCGCCCTCGTGAGAATCAGGACGTGACGGGTGGCGAACCACGTCGCCGTCATTTTCGACAAATTAGGTATATTAAATTCGTCTTTAGTGAATCCTACGAGCCGCAAGGGAGGATGGAGGTCAGCTCCAGTAGAGCCCTGCATGCGGAGGTAAGGCACTATAGTCCCCGGGGAAGCCCGACCCCGGGACGATCGGCACGCTTACGACTAGGTTCGCCCCTAGCCACGCATCCATTGGCACGGCAGACCGTGGATTGGCGGAGAGAAGAAAGGAAGGGGCAGGAAAGGAAATGGTGATTGGGGGGTTACCAGACTCAGAATAAACATTTAAAAATCCATATAAATATTTATTCCGATGCGGGAATCGAACCCGCAACGAACAATCAAAACTACAGTATAGAATAATCTTCTACTCCATCTTTCACAGTATTGTACTGGAAATGACCCCCCGCCCGAGGAGTCAATGGTCGCGGGTTCGATCCCCGCATCGGAATAAATATATGTATGTATTACAAATATTTATTCCGTCTCTAGTAACCACGCCAATCCGCATTAGACAAGCGTGGTGGGTTAACGTCCGTCCTTCTAGAAATGGAGAGGACCGTGCTCAGCAGTGGGACATATACGGGCTGGTCAAAAAAAAAATGGCGTCAGGCGTTAATTTGCGGAAATCCATTACTATGTGGACAGTTAGAATTTTTACTTAGCTAGACAGCCGTTAAGTGTTTTTACGGTTGTCTTCAGTAGAGGCTACTATACCTGAAGATGCCTCGTGTTGAGGCGAGACACGCGTCGTTTGCCAGATGGAAAAGTGGTAGTGTGTTTGGGTGTTGCGTATAGTGGTTGGTGGGTGGAGAGTTGCTGACGGCCGTTTTTCGGTAAGATTTAACTTAAGTTCCATGTAAATCAAATTCATCCAGCAGGAAAATACACATTATTAATTTTCTATTGTTGTTTGCTTGCCGTGGATCTTAGCTAAGTAAAAGTTTTAACTGTCCATATAATACAATTACGTTTATACACATAAAACTTGCGTTTTGGGGCCCCTTAAAGTTACCCGAGCGTTTCGGACTTTTGCCAAATTTCAGCGAAATCAGCCCATAAATGTCGATCTTCAATTTGTACGGCGGCCATCTAGTTTCCGCCATTTTTAGTTTGATAATAATATTCATTTATTTGCCCCCACATAAGTACAGGCTATAATATAGAGTGAGAATAACACTTATGTGGTGGGCTATAGCCTGAACTCGGGGTGAGCCTGTATCTCAGGTCACTACCCATCCACCTTTTATTTTTAATTGATCATTTAGTTGATTATTAGTCAAGTTGTATGAAACAATTAAAAAACTTAATCATGTAAAAAAATCCCGCGTCCAAAAGAACAAGTTCCTGACTGCATACTTAAAATTAGATTTTTGTATTTTTTTAAAACATATTAATAGTGTGCAAGTCATGATGAGGTGCTGGCAAGTTGTTCCAACACTTGGTTGCGGTGTGATTAAAGCTACCACGAAACGCAGCTGAGCAGCGACGAGGACTATGGCTTGTCGATGATCAAATCAGTTCGGCGCCCCCTGCGTTACACTATCCCATAAAAAATACAAATTAACTCTACGAGTCACGAGACTCCATAAAGTATGGAACTTTTATGAGAATATTCACTTTTTTTTTAAACCCTGAAAATGTTCTGACCCCGATATCCCTTTAATGCACCGACACTGGTGTGTTACCGTGGTTCTGCATCGCGTGCGGGGGCTTCAGTAGGTGCTGGTCCTTGACGCTGAAGTACCGCGGCGGCTGATGCTGCACCGCCGGCAGCTTGGCCGCCAGGTTCGTGTTGGGCAGCATGGCCACGTCTGGTGATGCCGTGGCCTGCAAATACCATATTTATACAAACATACATACATACATATCGTCACGCCTGTTTCCCGTAGGGGTAGGCAGAGACTACAGATCTCCGTCCGCGATGATAGAGGCTACACCTTCCTTGCTTCCTCCACATTCATCCATCCTTCTTCTCACGTTCATCGTAGCGAAATGACTCTCCGTTAGTCGCTTCTCGCCCTCGTGGGAATCGGGACGTGAAAGATGGCGAACCACGTCGCCGTCATTTTTAAAAAATTAAGTTTATTAAAATTTGTCTAAATTATAATAACGAATATTTTTTTTCTTATATTATTATATATGTTTTTGGGTATAATATATTATATTACTAGCTGACCCGGCAAACTTCATACCGCTTCAGAATCAATAAATAAACAAAAAAGCCGAACCAATGAATTGCAGAATGTTTTTATCATATTCGTTCACCTTTTAAACCTTCCCTGGACTTCCAAAAATAATTCAAAACCAAAATTAGCCGCATCGATCCAGCCGTTCTCGAGTTTTAGCGAGACTAACGAACAGCAATTGATTTTTTTATATATATACATATATAGATTATATATTTTTGGGTAAGGCTTAGTTTAAGTTCCCCGTGAACCCACTTCTTCCACTAAGAAGCACGCATTATTATTTTCCTATTTAGTTCGCTTGTGGCGGATCTTACCTCAGTAAAAACTTTTTTTCGTTTATATATATATATATATATATATATATATATATATATATATACATTCCGACATATAACAGTTCTAATAGTTATTATATATTTTTGTTAAAAGTCATACGTACACTGAAGTGGGCGGACACGCAGAGCGGCGCGGCGCGCAGGTCCGCGGACGCCGCTCCGCACGAGGACAGCTCTCCCGGCTGAACAAGAACAGTATACGTTTTCACATCTGGTGTATTGATTTCTCATACAAAGGCAATACATGGTGTTGGGAGACACAGCACCCACACTGCCAACATTATGGTTCACCCCATGAGGAATAAATTTAATTAAAAGGGATTTTTTTTAAAGTTATTCTTTCTTTCCATCCATCGGAAATGGTAAAAAAACGTCTGGCAGATCAACTTTAAAATTATACAAGAAAATGAAGTATGTAAATGAGTGGTGGACGGTGGATGGTGTAATGGTGGGGGTACCTGCGCGTGCCGACAGTCGCCGGGGCCGACGGTGTGGCGGCGGGCCGCGGGGGGCGGCGCGGCGCGACGCTCCTCCGCCACTGGAGCGCCGCACTCTCCAAACTGTGGACCATATGTTATAGATAGAGAGAATAAATGAAATATAAGAATCCTGTACTTGTATGAAAAATAGGAAATGGGTTTGTTGTTATGAACTGAAACCTTCAAAAACCAAACCCACACGTTTCTTAAAGGCCAGCTCATGAACGTTGTAGAAGGATTCTACAATGGTTATGAGCGGCGTTTATTGCTTTCTGTTATGTATCACGACTTGTGAGAACCTGATTCTCACGAGGGCGAAAAGTAAATAATGGAGAGCCGTTTCACTTATATATATATATATACGCCTGCTCGTTTGCCTTCCTATCCTACAAAAAAGCTAGTCCCCACCTTCTCAAGGTTGTCGTCCCGATCCATGAGGTAGTCAACCGGCTCGCACGGAATGGACACCAAGCACTCTTGGGAACTGGAATCCTCCGCCTCCATTTGCTCATCTTCCGTAGTCTGCGACACATAATAACATTGATTAATGGGGTCAGTGGTTACTTTCTGGAAATCCATCACTGTGTGGACGGTCAGAATTCTTACTAAGGTATAATCCGCGAGGGGCAAACATGAGAGGGCAAATAGAGAATGAGACGGATGACGCCTCGTGTTGAATATCTTTTTGTCCGACTGTACATTGATATCTTACAATGTCACTGTACACTCAGCCATTTTGTTAATGTTTCGGCCGAAACGTCTTTTCGGTTGTCTTCCGTAGAGTCTGCTATACCTGAAGATGCCTCGTGTTGGGGCGAAACACGTGTCGTGTACAAGATGGAAAAGTGGTAGTGTGTGTTTGGCGTTGTGTACAGTGGTTGGTGGGTGGAGAATTGATGGCCGATTTTAGGTAAGTTTTTGGTTTAAATTCCAAATAAATCCACTTCACCCAACGGAAAAACACACATTATCAATTTTCTGTTATTGTTTCGCTTGTCGCGGATCTTGGCCAAGTAAAAATTCTGGCTGTGCACGTACATAATAATATTTATATCCACCTGGTGAAAAATTCTACCGTACCTTACAGCTAGTGAGATCCAACGGCTGGCCTGTTGCAGACTCCAGGGAGTCTGGAACAAGTGACGTCACACATCATTATTTGTTATTATTTCACGTAAGTATTGTACAAACGCACTTCGAGGGACACTAGATTTTTATCGGTAAGATTAAAATATTAGAAACTTTCAACAACTATTAACCGCTTCGCTTTTGGCAACGACGGTTGCCAAATTTTCGCATTTATTTTATTTATCAATATCTATTATCTATTTGTATAGATAGTTTCTTAAGACTACAATTTCATAGAATTGGGCTTTGCATACAGTTGTATGTTGCAACTGTATGCAACTGTGTATGGTGTTAGTGAAGGTATGGATCGTCAGGATTTTCACACCATCGGAGGCAAGGGATCGTTACCGCGGTGCTGGAGGGCGCCCCGCGCAGTGCTGCGCTGCTCTAACTTGTCCATCAGCAGGTGGTAGATGGCTGAGATGTGATCGAAGCGCTCCTCCTGCACCGACTGCGGATGTGAACAGTGTTTTCTTAAATTAAGATCACGAAATGTTGTTTCTGTGATGTTTCAAATGTGAATTCAAAAATGAACGTATCAACAAACAAATACAGAAGTCATCCATTCAAAAACAGTCGGTTTCATACATACATACATATCGTCCCGCCTGTTTACCGTAGGGGTAGACAGAGACCACATTGAGAGACAGATCTGCATTCGCTACGATCCCGGCACACCTTCCCTGCTTCCTCCACGCTCATCTATCTTTTCATCTATCCTTCCTCTCACTTTCATCGTAGCGAAACGGCTCTCCGTTAGTCGCTTCTCGCTCTCGTGGGACATGGGAGTTGACGTCGTCGTTGAGCTCCACAACATTTTCTACTGGACGTGCACACGTACGTCACAGCTCTACACCTGAGTGTGAGAAAGCTGCGCAGAATTTGTTTCTGATCCGAATATGCAACAAATATTTTTTTTACAGCTGTGTCATTTACGGCGTTTTCGCTTGTTTACGTCGATATAAATATCTTTTTATGTATTCGTTTATTATTTACGGTTAACCTATATTTGTGTGTATGTGTGTGTACGTGTGCGTGCGTGCGTGCGTGTGTATATGCTTATATATTTGCTTATGGCTATTATGTTTGTTTATTAATTTTTTTATTTCTTCTCCATCATCAAATTATATTTTTAACATTGTGTCCATCCTACGGTTGTCTGGAAGAAACCGCTATTAGCGATAAGACCGCCATTTGTATATAAATATTACAATCAATAATTGTATAACTTGTTTTATATATATATATATATATATATATATATATATATATATATATATATATATATATATATATATATATATATATATATATATATATATATATTCACGCCTATCCCCCGCAGGGGTTGGCAGAGACCATAGAGCTCTATCCGCTACCATTCATCGTGGCGAAACGGCTCTTCATTGGTCGCTTTTCGCCATCGTGACTCGTGACTGCGTTTTCGCCTCATATCTATCTATCTATATTATTTTTGTTTCTCCCCTGCAGGCCGGTACGTACCTGCAGCACGAGCGGGCGCGTAAGGCCCGGCAGCGCGAGCATGTGCGCCAGCGCCGTGTCGTGCGCCGCGCGGCCGGCGCCGGGCGGCGGGGGCGGCGGCGGCGAGGGCGGGGCCTGCGCGCCGCGCCCGTGACACGCGCACGCGCCCTCCGATGCGTCTGCGAACGTCATCACTACTGTACTGATACACTGATCAATGTCGGATCCGATCCTACTATCCTATCCTATCTTGCTAGTTATTTGTCATTCTTTCATATGGATATTATAAATGCGAAAGTTTGTGAGTGTGGATGTATGTTTGTTACTCTTTCACGAAAACACTACTGGACGGATTTGGATGAAACATGTACAGTAATATAGGTTATACATCGTGATAACATATAGGCTACAATTTGTAATGACTTTATGTAATTTAGGTCGTAATATAATTTTACTATGAAGTAAAAAAAATATATTTATTTAAAATGATCTGTCACGAAACTTAATGTGGTAGACCAAATTCCACGCGAGCGAAGCCGCGGGCGAAAGCTAGTAAATAATATGTTAAAGTGTGTGATATATATGTACATGTGATTTGAAATATTAATATAAATTAATATTATAATTATTTATTAATTGTTCTGTAATATTAATGTAGTATATACTAATATATATTAAAGAAAAATAAATTGATATTATTGGAAGACTGCTGACGAGCAGATGTTGCTGGCTCCGCCGGAGAGAGAGTTACAGGAGATGATGCATATAATGCCTATGCATTTTTAGCAAGGAAAGGAATGAAGATGAATGTTAGTAAGAAGAAACTGCTGGTTTTGTAATGGTTAAGATACTACGACGCAGTGTGAGGTGCTGATTGCACGAGAAAAAATTGAGCAAGCGAATGAATTTTTACATTTGGGATCATTGTCACGTACGTGTGCGCCGAGTACGTGCGTTGCGTACGTGTGTATGAGCACGTATGGGAGCTGCGTACGTACCGATTTCACCAGGGCCAGGGCCGGGCTGGTGCGCGGCCAGCCAGCGGTGCCGCGCGACGCCCCGCAGCGACAGCCGCTTCTCGGGCTCCACAACCAGCATATGCCGGATCAGGTGCTCGCACTCTGCAACATCGTACACAACACGATGATCACAATATCCCACACCGGGGATTATCAAACTATTTTGGGCAAGAGAACCTTTTGTCTAAAATGAACTGAAACCTCAGACCCCGTAGCCAAATTACTTAAGGGTGATCCACATATCGACCCCTTTAAGAATCTATGTCTTAGACAATTCTCGATGTGTCAATTGCGTAAAAATAGAAGACAATCTCGTTCAAATCCTTGTCCAACGGAACTATTTTTTTAACATCGGACAAGAATTTGAATCCAAAATCTTAAATAAGTTTGAAGGCAAAAGTTTTCAACCTATGTGTCGACTTCTACTCTCTAACTTTGTCGAAACGTGGACATTGACAGTCCGTCTGCTTCACAAGCACAGAGTCGCTCAAAGAGCTATGTTCGAAGTTTCTCTGTTGAATATGATTTGGAATGAAACAATCCGCCAGAGAACCAAAGTTACCGACATAGTCTTCCGAATTAGCAAACTGGAGGGGCAATGGGCTGATTTGTCGGAGAAACCGACAACCGCTGAAGTGGACACCTCGTCTCGGCGAACGTAGCGTGTGACGCCCCCCCAGCCAGATGGAGCGACGATCTGCGCAGGGCTGCTGGAAGAAACTAGATGCGTGAAGTCGAAGATAGGGCTAGGAGGCGCATATTACGGGAGGCCTATGTCCAGCAGTGAATCTTCGAGACAGGCTGGTAGGAAACTCGATCGCCATTAATTCGGAGGGTAGAGATGAAGTTTTGATATATGTATGTGGGTAGTTATACCTTGCGACATGAAGTAGGGTATGCGGAACTTCCCGCTGAGTACTACAGAGCGCAGCTCTTGCAGCGTGCCGCCATCAAAAGGCAGCGCCCCGCACACCAACACGTAGAGTACCACGCCGAGAGACTACCCGCACCGCACATGAAACCAAATAGTGAAACATATATGTGGGTATATTAGAATTAATATCATTATTTAATTATTTTACACAATAGGCAAAGCGTAATTTTATATTTCTTGCAGCGCCATCTGTTGGCAGATAATGTAATAATAATGGTGGTTTATCTATATATGTATATATGAAAATCAATTGCTTTTCGTTAGTCTCGCTAAAACTCGAGAACGGCTGGACCGATTTGGCTGATTTTGGTTTTGAATTATTTTTGGAAGTCCATGGAAGGTTTAAAAGGTGAGTGAATATGATAAAAATATTAGGAATATAGTAAAACCAACAATTTCGTTTTCCCTTAGAAATTATTCCTACCTGTCAAATATTTAATCGTTGTGACGTGACTATTTTTAAGTAACATCAAAAGTGTAATATATAATAAATAAAACTATAATCAAGATATTATATTAATTTGTATTGTAAGCAAGTTTCAAATTAGAACTGTACACTACAATCCACCAATATTAAATTCGAGGACGTCTTAAGAACATTCGGTGTGAGGGGCTGGAGGGAAAAAGCTAAACGAAGATCCGACTGGAAAAATTTACTGGACAAGGCTAAGGCCCACCCGCGGCTGTAATGCCTTGATGATGATGATGATGACCAATATTAAATTAATAGCCATGTACGGTCAGCCATTCCTGTATGACAAATGTACCCATATATCTGCCTTCGGCCCGTCGTACTGACGCCCCTCGAAGAGCTCCGGCGCCGCGTAGGGGGGGCTCCCGCACCACGTGGCCAGCGGTGACCCGGTCTTGTACTCATTGCTGAACCCAAAGTCCGCCAACTGGAAACGGAATACCACCAGGGCTGTACATGATCTAAACTTATATGTATGTCGACGTATTAGTATAAATATCATCATTTAGTTATTTTATGGAATAGGCAAAACTTAATTCTATATGTCTTGTGGCGCCATCTGTTGGCATATGATGTAAAAATAATGTTGATTTTTATAAAATGAATTATTAAGAATGATGTTCAAAGGGCTAGTCAAAAATCACTAACTTTATTTTTTTTTTATGGGATAGGAGGGCAAACGAGCAAGCGTATTACCTGATGGAAAGCAACGCCGCCCATAGACAACCGCGACACCGCAGCAGACACAGAAGCGTTGCCGGTCCTTTTTTATATCTATATATCTTTTTATTTATTCATTTATTATTTAAAGAAAGTATGCCGAAATCTTAACAGGTGGAGAACTGTAGTCTCTACGGGACACAGGCGTGACGATATGTATATATGTTCTTAAGAATACAGGTGGCGTCGATCGAATTCGATCAGGTGACACGCCGGTACATTTGACCTCATATCCCATGCAAAAATGCTCCAAAAATTGGTTTTAACGTACACTAGTATGGTGTTCTTTTTATTTGGTACGGAGGGAGGTAATCGTTTACCACCAGGTGACTCGTATGCTCGGGGGTAAAAACCTACTCAGGGATAAAAAAAAAATGTTGCGTAGTATATGAACGTCGCGAGAGTTACCAACCTTAATGTTCATATCCCGATCTAGGAGAAGGTTCTCCGCCTTGAGGTCCCGGTGCACGACCCCGCGGGAGTGGCAGTAACCCACAGCCGCCACCATCTGGGCGAAAGCTCGCGCCGCCTCCGACTCCGGCATGCGACCCTTCGAAACCAAGTGATCTGCGGAGAGTGTCATGACAAATAACTAAACAACGGCAATAAAGCTCTGGAATGACATTAACTTATTCACTGTCACAAACATTTCATATGACGAGGAACATTTAATATTCTCCGAAGGAACCCCGATCACATACCCAGCCAGGCGCTGGATTGGACTCCTCAAGGGAAAAGGAAGCGAGGCTGAACCAAATATCTGTAAGCGCTCCGTAGCGGCCGAGATGAAATCCATCGGGCTGACGTGTCCTGAAGTGAAGCGCGTCGCTCAAGACCGATCCCAATGGAGAAGCCCTGGGGACGCCCTCTGCCCCACCTCGGGGACATAGGACCATAAGAAGAAGATATGGCATAGTAAAGATCAACCGTTTTCTTCCCGTGGCTATCATACTAGTAGACCACTGGAGAACACTAATATTAGGTGCCACTTAAAATTTTTGTGGATTACAATACAAATCATAATTAAAAGTGTTTTTAATAACAAAAGTCTCAAAAATAATAAAAACTAGACTAAAAAAGGTAAACATATTTAATAATAATGTCTAGTATTATATCCACGCTGCAGACGAATACTTTGTCAAGAATGGCATATTATTTGTCTGTAGCATGAATGGGCCGGCCTCCGGAACTCAGACCACTCAACGTACGAAGCGCGGTAGCTAAGCTACCACTCAGACGCCGGTTTTCTGCGGGATAGTGGTACTTCCCCGGGCGAGCTGGTCCATTCACGTTACAGACAAATAGTATGTCATTCTTGAAAAAGTATTCGTCTGCAGCATGGCTTGACAACTAATAAATTAAATATAAATTAAAGTTGTTTAAAATCCTTTTTTTTACAAAACTTACCAAATATCTCTCCGTTAGGGGCGTACTCTGTGACTAGGTATATTGTGTGGGCACTCTCCATCACCTGAAAGGAATAAATGAACCTTTATATATATAGAACCTTTATAGAATAGAATTTTATTATGTTTGCAGATACGGTGAAGAAATTTTAAAGAAAATTTTCAACTGGAGAACATTCAAACAATCAACCAACAGGCCGCGGTAGTCCACCGCTGGACGTAGACCTCTCCCAAGTAGCGTCACCTAGCCCGATCTTCGGCTTCACACATCCAGTCGCCGTGCGTATATAGTCACACCATCTAGCCTGGCGTCATTTCAATAATAAAATGCCTTATACAAATTAATCAAACACATCTGTTATAGGTAATCAATTGATTAGTAGATTATAGATTGTAGGTTTATATGTGGGGTGGATCACAAGTATGTATATGGGCTTCGTGTTTGGCCGTCGCCTATTTCATCTTTATGTACTGTTATTTTTTAATGATTTAATGTGTATTTGATTTTGTAATAATTGTATGTTGCTACAGAGGGAAATAAATGTATGTATCTGTCCAATTTACTGGTCAATTTGGTCAAAAAGTTTGGCGACCGCTGGTTTAGAGAGTCATATACAAGAGAGAGTTGATTTTAGAGAGTCATATACAAGAGAGAGTTGATTTTTGAGAATCATATATAACAAACTATTGATTTTATAATAATTTAATGTGTATTTGATTTTGTAATAATTGTATGTTGCTACAGAGGGAAATAAAAGTATTTATCTATCCAATTTACTGGTCCATTAGGTCAAAAAGTTTGGCGACCGCTGGTTTAGAGAGTCATATACAAGAGAGAGTAGATTTTTGAGAGTCATGTATAACAAACTATTGATTTTATAATAATTTAATGTGTATTTGATTTTGTAATAATTGTATATTGCTACAGAGGGAAATAAATGTATCTATCTATCAAATTTACTGGTCCATTAGGTCAAAAATTTTGGCGACCGCTGGTTCGGAGAGTCATATACAAGAGAGAGTTGATTTTTGAGTCATATATAACAAACTATTGATTTTATAATGATTTAATGTATATTTGATTTTGTAATAATTGTATGTTGCTAGAGAGGAAAATAAATGTATGTATCTTGCCAATTTACTGGTCCATTAGATCAAAAAGTTTGACGACCCCTGGTTTAGAGAGTCATGTACAATTTAGTGAACTAGGGTCAAACTCGAAGCTCACCTGATACAGTCGCACGATGTGCGGATGCCGTAGTTTCTTCATGATCGCGATCTCTCGGAACGTTTTCTTCAGGTTGTCCTCGTCCAGGCGGGCCTTGTCTATTATTTTTATCGCGACCTGCAATCACGAATAATTAATTCAAATAATGCTTGCCTTTGATACATTTTTCAAGATCGTTTGTACTTGTTTAGCATATGTTTTTTTTAAACATTCAACTACAGTAATACCCCGAACTTACGCGATAGATGGGACCGAGCGCTATCTGTGTAAATTGAATTCGCGTAAGTTGCATATAAAGACATACAAAGTACGTTTAATTGGGACCGGAGACTGAATAAAACAATAATTTAGAAAATAAATGTGAAAATTAAAAAATCGTGTAACTCCGAATTCGCGTATGTCGAGTTAGCGTAAGTCGGGTATTACTGTATACAGTTTCAGAACTTCGAAATATTGCTATTCTAGAAATAGACAATTAGATTCTAGAAGTCGCGAGTGTTTTGGGTTTATCCCAAATTGGGCAAAATCAGCCATAAATGACGATTTTGACTTTTTATGGCGGCCATCTTGTTTTTGGCCGAATCGGATTTTTCTCTCTCCCGCACCCTACTTTTTTTTCAAGAACGACCCCCGTAGGTGTTACGGTTTGGGCGGGCCGTCAAGCAGTTCTTTGCCACCTTCTCATCCACAAGGTTTGGATATAATTTCACTGCCACGAACCCCACCCGAACGCTTTCTTCGAACAAACTTACCCCCCATCTCTTACAGTATCTCCAATAACTTGTCAGTGGTGAGACAGTGAGTGGTAATGTAATTTTATGTAATATTGATTGATTAATTGGTATTAGAAATTCTAAATGGGTTATTTTACGTCAATTACAATGGCATACAGACCGACAGATTTGGTTTTCACATATAAAATATTTTCATGAATCAAAGACGTCATATGCTGACACATTTCAACATTATCAGCAGCCTGCGGCAGTCCACTGCTGGACATAGGCCTCCCCCATTGAGCGCCACCTAGCCCGATCTGCGGCTACACGCATCCAGTTTCTGCCAGCCGCCCTGCGCAGATCGTCGCACCATTCAACATCGTCAATAGCGAATTGTCCACGCCGTGACCAAATCGAGTGAAAAAATATTAATTCTGTGTTTAAAATACTAAGACTCCGTTATAATAATAAGACTCCGCATAGACTCCGTTGGCTCGACCACTTGGAGAGGATAGGTGAGATGGCGAGAGGCAGCCCAAAATCGTGACCAGTAGCCAGTTCTCGTATCGAAGGCCAAGATACACTTGGGGCGTTGCTTTTTTTTTTATGGGATAGGAAGGCAAACGAGCAGACGTGTCAAATGATGGAAAGCAATCAACGCCACCCATAGACATCCGCAGTGCCCTAGGCAGTGCGGATGCGTTGCCGACCTTTAAGTAAAGTGTTACTATGGGAGGAAGACGGAGGTAAGGAGAGGAGAGTGGAAGGGGGGAAGGGGACGGGGGGAACGGGGTAGATCGGAAGGGGAGTGGGAAGGAGGGTGTTGGGCCTTCGGAACTCAACCGCTCACCAGACGAAGCGCGGTAGCTAACCTACCACTCAGACGCCGGTTTTCTGCGGGAGTGTTGTACTTCTCCAGCGGGCGAGCCGGACCATTCATGCTACAGACAAATAGTTTGTCATACTTGACAGAGTATTCGTCTGCAGCGTGGCTCTACCACTTAAAACTTGTGCCGGCGAAGTAAGTAAGTCAGTTTAAAATATTGAATTAATATTAGCTTAACACATTTAGTCTTTCGAATTTCGTCACTCTAAACTAATCATTACATAGTTTTGCAACGTAGATCTAAAACATTGTATGTTATGAACCGCGTCCTTTGGCCGCAGGCCATTTTGTCTAGACATTCTAGATAATAATTGTATGGCCTGAGCCATAAGCATGTTTTTAAAGTTCAAATATACAAGGAAAATATTTACAAAAAGTTGAAACAGGAGTAATATACTTACATATACATGAAAATAATACACTGTCTCACATATGATATAAAATTTTAATTTATAAATTATTATTAATAATTTATAAATTAATATTCTGCTAATGGATGCGTGACTAGGGGGCGAGCTTAGTCGCAAGCGTGCCGACCGTCCCGGGATCGTGCTCCCCGAGTACTATGGTGCCTTACCTCAGCATGCGGAGCTTTGCTGAGGTTAACCTCCATCCTCCCTTGCGGCTTGTGGTATTCACTATGACAAATTTGAATAAACCTAATTTTTAAATAAATGATGGCGACGTGGTTCGCCAGCCGTCACGTCACTCTAGTACTTTCAAAGTCGACAAATTTTGAAAATTTTAAATTCATAGTTTAACAAATAATTTTAATTCTAGGAAACTTGGGGCAATTGTGTCATTATTTTCTACTGTGATTCTAGAAATGTTATTTAGGGTTACGGTTCCAAAGTTTAAATGAACAAAAATAATAAAAATTAACCACAATAACCGAAAAATGGTTACAGTTTGACGAAATTTCTAGGTTTTTCTTAAATGCCCATGAGTTCTGGGACACCCTGTATGTATGTAATGCAATATTTGTATAAGATTAAAATGTCAGAATCTTTTCTTCTCCCCGCCTCAGTTATTCAGTTTATTTCGTTAGAGATTATAATCAGAGTAGTACTTTCTGGCGATATGAAACGCAAACAGCATATTTTTTTACATGTCAAATTAACATACAGTATTTTTTTCACGAATACTATTTATACGTTTTGCGGATGTGAGAACGGAATGCAAATGTATGTCTTTATGATTTAAGACGACAAATCTGTCCATGAAGTGCACTCGAGCGTGTGGCATACGATGGTAAAAAGAACACTTGGCGTAGGTATATATATCTCTTGTAACACAATTCCATTGGTCGTGAGATCGATCAGATTGCCAGACGGCGTCGCTTCAATGACCAGCTGGTGCTTTATCGCTACTCCAAGCCGATAAATGACGGCGTATCTATCTGATAACGTGCTTTGTTTGCACCTGTCACATTGTGAACGATCAAGATATTGTACCCCAGTAAGTTCGTTTGGTTGTCATTGAGACAACTCGACTGTCCTATAGACAAGAAAGACATATTATTTGTCTGTAGCATGAATGGGCCGGCTCGCCCGGGGAAGTACCACACTCTCGCTGAAAACCGGCGTCTGAGTGATAGCTTGTCTATCGCGCTTCGTACGGTGAGCGGTCTGAGTTACGAAGGCCCAACACCCTCCCCTTCCCACTCCCACTCCCCATCCCAATCCCATAATTTCACTTTCCTTTAAGGTCGGCAACACTTCCGCACTGCTTATGGCGTTGCGGATGTCTATGGGCGGCGTTGGTTGCTTTCTATCAGGTGACACACCTGCTCGTTTGCCTTCCTATGCGATAAAAAAAAGACAGGGACGGCCTTCGCCTCCTAAGGCGTGCCTCTCCGACTTGCGAAGGTTGGCAGCCAATTCAGCACAACTCTCCTCCTCTTTCGCGGGGGCACTCACTATCCCGGTCCACTCCCTGATATTACGTAGCCAAAACTTTCTTTTGGCCGTGACTTTTCCCATCACGATCAGTTGCAGCAACTTGTGCCTGTCGTGTTCCATGATATGATCCGGGTTAGAAATCTTTCTACCTTTAACGGTCTGCAAAAGTTCACGTTTTCGCTTGAATTGTCGGAGAACCTCGTCATTGGCCACCAGTCCAGTTTGAGTCCAGCTAATAGCGAGCATCCATCTATATGTCCACATTTCGAACGCTTCTATACGTTTTCTGATGTCTTCTTTAAGCGTCCAAGCCACATCCTTATAGAAGAATGGGCCAGATGTAACAGTGAAGCATTCTAAGTTCGTTTGGTTATCATTGAGACAACTCGACTGTCCCTTAGACAGGAATGGCCTAACGCCATTTGCAACAGTAGCCAGGAATATACAGGAACAGTTTAACATACAGTGAACGGTCTACCTGGGACATTTGAATACAATAGAATACGTTTCATTACCTTCCACAGTTCAATGTCAATACGATTATAAATATATACATTAAACTACTAAGCTACGCAAGCGTTTCCGGCCTAGGTCAAATTTCAGCAAAATTGACGCATGAATGATGATTTTCGCATATACAATCGAAAGTCGCGCGAAAGAATTTAAGTGAAAATTTCTATAGTCGTGTTGCACGACTCTGGGTAGGGAAAAAGTCTACGTGTTCGCGTCAGCAACATGCTAATGCTTAAGGTCTACTACGCTATGAGTATAGCAATAGACATACTGTTTTTTTGTATGTCTTACTGCTGAGCACGGACCTCCCTATTTCTGGAGGAACGGACGTTAACCCACCACGCTTTTCCAATGCGAATTGGCGGGATTACCAGACTCGGAATAAATATTTGTAATCCATACATATATTTATTTCGATACGGGAATCGTATCCGCGACCATTGATCCGCGGGCGGAGGGCACCGCCACTGAGCCAATTGGTCGTGAGCTCGAGAGATATACTTTAAACACAGTTGAGGCGCGCACAGCTGCCTACGTACACGCATCACGCCAACACATTGTATATACCCGATTGTATGTGTGTGCGTTGGACGCTTCATGGACGGATAAAGCTTTGTGAGTCGCGTCAGCAACATGCTGTAGCAATTGTAGCATTTGTGATTAATTCATTTGAAATTTCAAATAACAGTTTTAAGTTTTCACTTCCGTCGGCAGTCCTCATGAATTCCTCCGATATTTTGTATGTAGTCTTATAATTATGATTTCCGTCATACTAATTTAAATTTCAAGTACTCCTCGTAGGCCCCAATAGTAAATTAATTTATATATATATATATATATATTTACGCCTATCTAATTAGGTATATTAAATTCGTCTTAGTGAATACCACGAGCCGCAAGGGAGGATGGAGGTCAGCCCCAGCAGAACCCTGCATGCTGAGGTAAGGCACCATAGTACCCGAGGGAGCTTAATCCGGAGACGGTCGGCATGCTTGCGACTAATCTCGCCCTTAGCCATGCATCCTTTGGCACGGCAAATCGTGGATTGGCAGAGAGGAAGGGAAAGGATAGAGAAGAAAGGAAAGGGCAGGAACGGAAATGCGGATTGGGGGGGGGGGGGTGTACCAGACTCGAAATAAATATTTATAAAGCCATATATATATATTTATTCCGATGCGGGAATCGATCCCGCGACCACTGACTCCGTGGGCGGAGGGCCCCGCCACTGAGCCAATCGGTCGTCATTTTTCACTTGTATCATTTTGATAACCAACATGATTCACCACCACCCCAAGTTGTGTCGATCATTAATCTACATTGAAATGTCCACTTGTTGATTATCTAATTAATTATGTACCGTACATGAAAAAATTACAGTCAACGGACTCGTATAAATTATTTGGTGTATAATATTTTTTTATCTGGCTTTATTCACACGTAGTGGTATGAAAAGAATTAAATTAAATATTATAATTGGATGGAGTTGGCCATCATTTTACGTCTTTTAAATGTTATAATTAATGCAATATAGAGTTTATCTTTCTATACCCTGTACAAGTTAGCTTGATCTTTTTGACAGATGTAAATTTTTCTGATCGACATAACTTTGCAATGACGAACATATTATTTTCCTAATTTAATGATTTCAAAAATTGGAAAAATATTAAAAAAATACATATAACACAAGTGTCCCTAAAGATTCATGCGTTATCCGAAAATTTTAAGACTTTTCATTGCTTCAAAGTAAAATTTAAATAGGAACACTGAAAATAATAGACGCTTGTACAATGTTACATCGGTCTATACTGTATACTGCCTGTTATTCGTGTCCCATCCGTCCGACCGATGTAACATTGTACAAGCGTCTATTATTTTTAGTGTTCCTATTTAAATGTTACTTTGAAGCAATAAGAAGTATTAAAATTTTCGGATATAGCTTGAATCTTTAGGGACTTTTGTATTATATGTACTTTTGTAATATTTTTACAATTTTTAAAATCATTAAATTAAGAAAATATGTTCGTCGTTGCAAAGTTATGTCGATCAGAAAAATTTACATCTGTCAAAAAGATCAAGCTAACTTGTACAGGGTATAGTTAGTTGTTAGTCACGTATCGTGTAGCTCAGAGGCGTGAAACGAAATTCTTCGAGTGGTGCCTACGTGCTTTTACTTATATGAAACTTAGACATCAATCATTGGTCCGCTTCGCAAGCGTTTCTGGTGCACGAACTAAGTTATTGACAGATTTCCGTATAAGCAAACTGTAGGTATGGATTGGTCACGTTTTTTGGAGAATCTGACAACCGTTGGAATAGATAAATGCTAAGAAGTCTTGGCAAACATAGTATGGGAAGGCTTAAACCAAATGGAACGACGATACATTGATCGTTGTCCTATTTGCTCTAAGCCTTCTCACTTCTTCAAATAAAATGAAGGGCAATCTTTTTTTTTTAATAGGATGAAAGTTAAACGAGCTGGCGTATCATCTGTGGAAAGCAATCAACACCGCCCATAGACATCCGCAGAGCTATAGGTAGCGCAGAAGCGTCTTTAAGGAAAGTGTCATTATGGGGATTGGGCCTCCGGAACTCTAACTGCTCAGAGGACGAAGCGCGGTAGCTAAGTTACCACTCAGACCCCGGTTTTCTTCGGGAGTGTGGTACTTCCCCGGCGAGCCGGCCCATTCACGCTACAGACAAATAATATGCCATTCTTGACAAAGTATTCATCTGCAGTCAAAGTGGCTGTACCACTTTGGATGTCCCGTAATTTCATTCCGTGCACCACCACTCTATTGAACCAGCTACCTTCAGCGATATTTCCGAACTTATGGCATTGGAGTCTTCAAAACACAAGCCTACTCATATCTTACAGGCGATAAAAGCATTCGCAATGCCTGTTGTGTTGCGGATGTCTGTCTGTGAGTGGCGTGATTGCTTATCATCAGGCGACACTCTAGCTCGTTTGCCCCTCTATAACAAAAAGAAAAGGAATGTTGCCAACTGATGATACGCATCCCAGGTTAAGGAGCAGTCTATATTTCTAAATAGTACAATTGAAAAATAAAACATCCAAATTTCAACTAACTATACCGAAGTTTATGGTCGAGTGACACTATATGAATATTATCGTCATCAAAAACTTTTCAAAATTTCTAAAAAAACTGAAAAATGAACATGATGTAGAACGCATCAAGATAACACAACAATGGAAGGCCTAATAGCGATCCGAGATTTGGGTCAAGACCTTGGTAGAGCACACCAAAAAGGAAGGACGTAGTTAGTCTCGGTCTGGTCCACGGGGGACCTTGCGTAGACCGTGAAACGATGGACCTTACGCCAACCCGGCCTGCCATTCCGTGGAGAGGTTGATAACAGATTCGAAGGCTATGGTATTACCTAATATCTGGCCGTCCTGATCATCGAGAATATGTTTCGGCCGCCGACGTACATAGTGAAAGTCTCTTTGCTAGATGTATAACAATTAGACGCTTTTACCGTCATTAGATTAGAATAAAATACTAGAGAATCTTTCATATTGGTAGAGCCACGCTGCAGACGAATACTTTGTCAAGAATGGCATATTATATATTCCCCTACCGACCCTTCCATCCACATCCGCAACGTAAATTTCTTTTGCCAGTTGTCTTTCATCCATCCTCTCTATGTGCCCAAATCATCTAAGCATCCCTTTCTCAACTTTTGTCACGACAGAAGTCCTTTTACTCCACGTCGCTCTCTTATATCTTCATTCTATCATTCAAAGTTACCCCAACCACATACTTCTTAATGCTTTCTTTAAATAAAATTCAATAACTTTTCAGAATAGAAGTGTGGGTTTAATTTATTTTTTAATTATTTCATCTAAATACAAACACACCCAATGTACTATACATACACCCACACCCCCTCACGACGGTATACGGAAAAACTTAAGTTTGTGTATACCACTTCGCTCCAGGATAGGCCCATCTTCTGCACTTCGGTCGTCACAGTACGTCACCAAGTTTGTTTTGGGCGCGCACATGTTCTTTGCCCCTGCGGATTCCATTCGAGGGCTTGTTTGGGGATATGACTGGCGTGGCGCCGGAGAGTATGCCCTATCCATCTCCATTTATGTCGACGTTTCTTATATATTATAATAAAAAAAAAATATTATGTATAATACAAAAAAATGTTGATTGCCACGTAGAAATACACTCTTGGAGTATAGAATGAATAGTGATCGTTGGGTGTTACCGTCGGTGGGGTTGAAGCGGTGAGTTGGGCGTTCGCATTGATAACGTGGACCGGAGGGGTCACAGCACACCGCCGGGCGCCGCCGCGAGTGGGAGGGGGGCGCGATGGCGCCCTTGACCTGGGCACCAGTGCACAGTGCGGTAGAGGCGCGCCAGAGGCGTACGAAGTGATAAAAAGGCGGGAGCGTCAGAACGCATTCGCGACGTGGCGCGCTCGGCTCTCTGAAGAGCATGTGGCGCGCAAACGCGTCGTCGGAGCGATCCTGCCGCTCTTCGAAGAATGGATGGAGAGGCAGGGGGGCAGGCTCACCTACAGACTCACACAGATAATCACCGGGCACGGTTGTTTCGGTGATTATCTGTGTAAGATCGGACGCGAGGCGACGGCGCAGTGCTTCCACTGCGACGAAGGGACGCAGGACTCCGCAGAGCACACGCTCGCGGTGTGCCCAGCTTGGGAACCAGAGCGACGGGTCCTGATCGGCCGGATCGGAGAGAGTCTCTCCCTGCCAGCAGTCGTGTCGGCGATGCTGTGCGGGGATACGGCGTGGAGGGCCGTAGCCACCTTCTGCGAGACCGTCATGTCCCAGAAGGAGGCTGCCGAGCGGGATCGCGAGAGAGCGGATCCCGCCCGTAGACGACGCCAGCGCGGTCCCCGCGCGCCTCGTCGCGGCCCTGCAGGAGCTGGTGTTCCCCCACCGTAAGCGGGGCATTTGAGGTCGTGGGCACTCGGGGGTGGGGGCCCTCAGTGCTCATCAAGCGGCCTTAAGGAGGACGGTGGTTCCCTATGGCAGGAACAACCGGTTAAGCACCGCGAGGGTGTCGGGGGTAGCGAACTCACGCAACCCTCGAGACGGGCTTAGTGAGCCAGGCGCCGGAGGAGCCCCGGCAGAAGCAGTTCTTTAAGAGATCCCGGGACTCTTCCTTGGTGCCGATGGCGGCCGTCGTGGGGTTTTAGTCGGTAGACGCGCACGCGGAGTCCGACATAACTCGCCGTCCCCCCTAGGGCGGCAGGGTATCCGTAACGGATTTCCCCACGTAAAAAAAAAAAAAAAAAAAAAAAAGGGCACCAGTGCAACCGCCCGCCGCCATACTACACCAAGTGTGTGTATATGTGTGCGTCAACCGTGGACTACGTACCAGCGATGTCGAAGCACATCGCAATAACTTAGATCACAATGAAGAGTTTCAAATGAACAGTATTATTATTAGTTTATTTCTAAATGTGACAGTACGATCTCAAATCATAGACAAAAGGTGCGAATTCAAAAAGCGACGAAGAGATCTCAATCAACAAAAGATATGAATTCGAAAAGCGACGAAGAGATCTCAATCGACAAAAGATGTGAATTCGAAAAGCGACTAAGGGAGAGCCGTTTCGCTACGATGAATGCGAGAGGAAAGATGAATGATTGTGGAAGAAGCAGGAGGAGGTGTGCTGGGATCGTAGCGGATGGAGATCTGTAGTCTGCCTACCCCTACGGGAGACAGGCGTGACGATATGTATGTATGTATGTATGTATGCAAATATCATCTACAGTCATAGAATGACGTAACACTCCGCCAGGACCGTCTAGGACTTAAACTTTTTTTTTATCAACCTTTCAAACTATTAAGGAAGGATGAATGAGTGTGGAGGATGCAAGGAAGGTGTGCCGGGATCGTAGCTGATGGAGATCTGTGGTCTCGGCCAGTCCCTACGGGAGATAGGCGTTACGATACGTATGTGAATTAAAAATAAGAAAGCTAGATCATATTATGCTATATCAACACTGTATTTTTACGCGAATCATCCGGCGATTTATTCCAACATAAAGGTAACGGTGTCCGCTAAGAAAATTAAGGTTTATAGGTCGAATAATCAGCATGCATACTGATTATTTTCTGCCAATATTGAGAGTACATCCTGCCCTCACTTCACGCACGTGGTTTCAATAAGGTGACGCTACGCCTGTAACTGCTAGAGAGACCGTGGAGCTTTTTCGTGATGTCTCCCCTAACAATTAATAAGCTTTTTCGACGATATCCCCTGGCCATCCTGGTCGCCAAATCTCACCCCTGTGTATTTTTTCAGTGGGGGGTACCTCAAAGTAAAGTCTATGAAACAAATCCTATGACCATCTCAGCACTAAAAGAAAATATCGTCCGCTAGGTCACTACTTCAGCGAGTGGAACAGAATACTGCGGCTGGACTTCAAGAGTGTTCCCGACTTAGCGGTCACAAAATAATCAGTGAGCATGAGTTTATTAATTATTTCACCTATAATCTAATTTTGATACCGAACACCCTGTATAACAATTTTTTAATACGGCAATGGAAAGTTTGAGTTATTCCTATACTAGCGATACTTCTAAAACTGCTGGCGATATTAACAAAATTCTTTTTTTATAATATTTTTCTTCTTCTAACAGTGCCTCCTCCCTAGCGAGGTGCAGCAGTTCTGGAGCACTCGCTATCCCGGTCCACTCCCTAATATTACGTAGCCAAGACTTTCTTTTTCGACCAACTTGCCTTTTGCCCGCGACTTATCCCATCATGATCAGTTGCAGCAACTTGCACCTGTCATGTCTCATGATATGACCTAGGTAAGCAACTTTTCTACCTTTGACGGTCCGCAAAAGTTGCTTGACTTGTTGGAGAACCTCGCATTGGCCACCCTTTGAGTACAGCTGATAGCATCCGTCTATATGTCTACAATTCGAACGCTTCTATACGTTTTCTGAGGTCTTCTTTAAGCGTCGAAGCCTCGCATTCGTAAAGAAGAAAATCACAAAATAATGCATGAATTTATTAAATATTTGACCTATAACCAAATTTTCATACCAGCCACCTTATACAACAAATTTTTGATATGGAAATGGAAAGTTTGAGTTATTCATGTAGCGATACTTCTGAAACTGCTGGCTAGAAATATTACGAAATTCTTTTTTTGAAATATAACAAATTTCGATTTCCGTTTATGTTCAGCTGTAAATGGAAGTAATCCCGGCGAGGTCGCGCGGCCCCGTCCTTGGCCCCAGGCCTCGCCCTGCGCTCGACAAGGCCTTGTACACACGGTCGTCTCACACGACTCGAAATTATACTGTTTGCCGTATACGCTTTCAATTTACCGGGAAACTGAACGGTAAAACAACCATAGTTTTACCGTTTGTATGGTATGTAAAAGAATTTGTTTACGGGGTCTTCATCTTCGCGCGTAATATTTGATTATGTAATCGAAAATATAACAGTGTAGGTATAAATTAATTTCTTTATAGACATACATATAGTACTGTCTGCACACACTACAACGCCTGTAGGGTTAGGCAGAGACCACAGATCTCCATCCGCTACGATCCCGACACACCTTCCTTTCTTCGGTGGGTAGCGAAACGGCTCTCCGTTCGTCGCTTCTCGCCCTCGTGGGAATCAGGACGTGACGGATGGCGAACCACGTCGCCGCCATTTTTTAACGAATTAGGTATATTAAGATTCATCATAATGAATCCCACAAGTCGCAAGGGAGGATGGAGGTCAGCCCCAGCGGAGCCCCGCATGCTGAGGTAAGGCACTATAGTACCTGGGGTAGCCCGATCCCGGGACGGTCGGAACGCTTGTGACTAAGCTTGCCCCTAGCCACCCATATGGATCCATATGCGTGACGCCAATGGTGGCACGGCAATCCGTGGATTGACGGAGAGGATGGGAGTGTGTAGTGTTTGGCCATACGGAAGCAACTAATAATAAATGAATCCTTTGAAGTACTACCTAATACATAGTAGATCCTTCCTGGATGTTAGTCCTGGTTTGGCCACCGTTTGAGCTGCTTCACCACGGTTTGACCACGATCGAGGAGATCTGTAGTCTGCCTACTCCTACGGGAGACAGGCGTGACGATATAAAAAATATATAATCTATAGTCATAGAATGACGTAACACTTCACAAGGGCCGGCTAGAACTTAACCACTTTTTTATCAAACTTTCAAACTGTTATCGATTAAAGCGATCGTCTAAACATTTTTTGTTCGTGAAGCAAGTAAAAAGCGAGCTCAATGATGCCTTTCGTTCCCAGACGGTTGTAAAAAAACGTTCAGCTGAGAAGTTGGTCGGAGAACGCAAGGTCGCCCCGAAGGCGGGTCGTCGACTCTTTCTAGCTGAAGTTTAAACTATTAGGCACGGCTGAATTTTGCGCGGGACTGTTTCTCTGTGCGGCAGATGTGAAGGCAAAACAATTATATGTGAAACAATATGTGAAAACTATTATTTAATTAAAACTTCGAGCTAGTGTATTACTAGAGGGCGACACTATGGTGGCGCATCTTTCGGGAAGATGACATCCGCTTAAGTCTCTATAGTGGAGCGTCGTTCAGAAATAAGACATCCGCTAAAGCCACTAATAGTGGCGCGTCGTTCAGAAAGAAGACATCCGCGAAAGTCACTATAGTGGCGCATCTTTCGGGAAGACGACATCCGCTAAAGCCACTTTAGTGGCGCGTCGTTCGGAAAGAAGACATCCGCTAAAGCCATTATAGTGGCGCGACGTTCAGAAAGAAGACATCCGCGAAAGTCACTATAGTGGCGCATCTTTCGAGAAGACGACATCCGCTAAAGTCTCTATAGTGGCGCGTCGTTCAGAAAGAAGACATCCGCTAAAGTCTCTATAGTGGCGCGACGTTAAGAAAGAATAGCCTGATAATGGTAGAGCCACGTTGCAGACGAATACCTTATCAAGAACGGCATATTATTTGTCTGTAACATGAACTTTTTTTTTTGATTGATTTAATGATGATCATTTTCATAAATTCTCGCCGAAGTAGGGATTAAGTCAACCCCAATGTTGGGCCAATATCCAACAAATGACTTTTACGCTTGTATCTGCCTGCAACTGCACTTTTAAACATATTATATACCTTAGTGTTTTTTATGTAATCTTACTTAGTTTTGTTTTGACGGTCAACACGAGCGGCAAAAAATATTGTTACGTGACATTCAAACGATGAATAACTAACTGAACATTTAAACTTTATGTACTAACGAAAACTTTTTAAGAACCCCCATTGTACGAAAGTTTCGAGGTGTTTGTACGGTTGCTTGTTTTCAATTTGCATGAGTCCATACAAAAATTAATGCTCGCAGTTTCTGTGGTAGATATGATTCGAAACGAACAAATCCGCCAGAGGACTAAAGTCACCGACACAGCTTTTTAAATTAGCAAACTAAAGTGGCAATGGGCTGATCACGTTTGTCGGAGATGCGACAATCATTGAAGCAGACGAGTGGTGGAATGGAGACCATGTCTCAGTAAACGTAGTGTGGGACGCCCTCCGGCTAGATGGTGCGACGATCTGCGCAGGGCGGTTGGCAAAAACTGGATGCGTGAAGCCGAAGATCGGGCTATGTCCAGCGGTGGTCTGCCGCAGGCTGTTGATTGATTGGTTGATACAAAAATTAGAATCGTTTTTTCGTCGATTTTTGTTATTGGCCTTGCTGTCTCTATAAGCCTACACATACTTTAAAGGTCGACAACGCTTCCGTAATACCTAAAGCACTGTGGATATCTATAGGCGGCATTGATTGCTTTCCCGGCAACATGCTTGCTCGTTTGCCGTCCTATCCCAGAAAAGTAACTTATTTAAAAGGACTCGCGGGAAGAGAGTGGATCGGGAAGGATGAAGATGATAAATTGGCGACGAGAGTTACTCTTCAGTATCCAAATGTCGTTAAAATGATGGGAGAAGCATCAGGGCAGAAGAGGAGAGGCTAGTAACATCTCCGTAAGAGGCGTACGAGGCAGGGGTAGCAGAAAATCAGTTTCTCTATAGTGGCTTTAGCGGATGTAATCTTCTTTAAAGATTCGCCAGTATATTGGCGCACTCTAGTAGTACACTAGCTCGCCGTTTAAAGTAAATAGTCATTTTCACCTATTGTTTCACATATACTTGTTTTGCCTTAAAAGGCCGAAGCGACAAAATTTATTGTAATTACATAAACAGAAGAGACTCGTAGTCAGACTGTGGCGAGTGAGTCACGAAAACTACTGATCGCGTTTCCTTGCAGTTTTCCTTCGTCTCTAGCAAATTAGGCGCTAATTAAATAATTTGTATTATTTAAAACGACCCTAAGGTCTGATATCCTAATACCAGAATTTTAAGCCAAGTATTGTGTAGAAAAAACAAAAGGAAACTATAATATAATATAATATATATATATATATATATATATATATATATATATATATATATATATATATATATATATATATACATATATATACATATATATATATATACATATATATATATATATACATATATATATACATATATATACATATATATACATATATATACATATATATACATATATATACATATATATACATATATACACATTGGACAAGCGTGGTGGATTAACGTCCGTACTCGGCAGTCGGACATATATGCGGTGTTAAAAATATATATATTTATATATATATATATCCATCACCATCTAGCCGGAGAATAATTTCCGCAAAGTAATGCCTGACTCCATTAATAAACTTCTGAACTTCTTTCCATGCACCACCACTTCATTCAACTAGCTACTAGGTCACAATATTTCAGATCAATGACCTGAAAGAATAAATGTACACAATTTTAAGAAATAAAAGAGAACAGAACAGAAAACACAATGCACTTATAAAATATGAGTTCCATCACTCTGTAGAATTGAATAGAATGGGGACATCATATGGAAACCTTCAAATAGCAAGCGTTTCTCAAAGATCAGCAATGCGTCTACAATGTCTACGGTGTTGCAAATATCTATGGGCAGTGTTAATTGTATATCATCAGGCAATTTAATTGCTTGTTTACTTTACCACAAAAACAATTTTATATTACAATCAACCTTCATTTATAATTACAGATTATTGGTATATTTTATAACTGGAAATAGTCCATTTAATCTATCTGTGTTAGGTGTTACAGATAGGCCACTATGCAGGACCTGCATGAAGGAGGAGGTAAACGGTTGCTCATATCATGCTTTAGTGAAGGGGAGTAGCCTACTACCAGGCCAGATACCTGGGTGTACTCATAGATACTGTAGGCAAGCTAAAGAGGCTGCTGCAGTTCTTCAAGGAGCTAGGGTGGACAGAATAGGAGCTATCGATGCTGACAACATGCAAAATAGGCGCATAATGACACCAAGTTGTAGAAACCAGCCGATTTTACCATTTACCATCCAACATGTGATTTTGTAGTGGGGTCTACAATTTAGTGTTAAAATAATCAACAAAAACAGTTCTCAATAAATAAGAGCATTACCATACAGGTCCATGAGAAAGCCCCCATAATAAAGTTACAAAGGAAATTACTTTACAACCCTCTAATGGTTTAAACAATCTTTGTCTCATGTTGTAGCCACCGTCCAAGCAAGGCACAATACATTTTCTCATGGTTTGCGCAGGCACCATATAAAGATCTGGTCGAGATGTATACAAAAGACATAGTATTGAGATAGTCAATAGTCAACAGTCAGAACACACGCTCACTCTAACCATCTGTTCATTAATTCTGTATTTAACACTCAATGATTTCTCACTCACTCACTGATCGTTTGTAGTATATCGCATGTGAATTTATAATTTAATATTTACAACAATTGTCAAACAAATGTTGGTGGATCTGAGTGCTAGTTTATTTAACACGCACCCTGAACTCAATTCAAAACTAGCACACCTCAGAGACCCCCAAAATTTCATTAGCAGCTGAAAGATCACGGGTAAAATGTGATATAAAAAAAAGCATAATAATGAATCTGTTGATATGAAAATCAATCTTCCAAGAGTTTTATAGTCAATAATTCCGGGAAGATTCATTAAAATTAATTGAAAATCAAATGGCATAGCTCCTTGAAGCGATGCCAGTGCAAACAAATAACATGTTTTTGTTTTCAATGCAAATATTATGTTCGGGGTAATATTGTGATCCCATATGAATACAAAGTAAATGAAAAGTGTGAATGGATATAATTATTATAAGTTTGAAAAATATTATATAATAATAAATAAGCCTTTATTTCCTTAAGCAACAAAATTTAAAACTATTAAAAATATTAAAAAAAAAATTAAGACTAATTGATCTTATTTGATTAAGGCCCCTCTTGGTGTCATGGAGAGGAGCATCTTGAATAAAAGGCTTAAACACAAACAAAAGTGCAAAAATATTCGAAAAAAAGCTTATGTTCTGGATGCCCTGCAACACGCCCAGCACTTAAAATGGAAGTGGGCTGGCTATGTACCCCGCGCTAAAGATGAAAGGTGAACCAAACTAGTCACTAAATGGGCAGATCCAAGCGGCAAACAAGGGAGAGGCCATCCTAGAGAAAGATCTGCCTAGCTAGAGACAACTAGATGAGACAGATGTTGAACAAAAAGAGTTGGAAAGTTATCGAAGAGGCCATATCCTATAAGATTGGCCTTATTCGATAGAAATTATGTACAGAAGAAAAAATAAAATAAAGCAAATACTATTTCTTCTGGTTAAAATCGACAACAAAGTTTTGCAACAAATGACTTACCAAGATATATTCAGTGAAAAAAAAACCCTAGAGATCTGTTTATAAAATGCAGGATAATTTTTAACAGTTTAATATCAATGGCGAATGAAACGTTGGCAAATCTCGTTTGATGTGTTATCTGTGTGAGATGAACAAAATATGAATTAAACATGTCTATGTAAATTTCTTATCTTGCGAAGTTGACATGTCTGGGAACTTCTCCAATGTTACTATAACCCAATCAGTAAGATACATGGTTTTTTTAATCTAACATATAAATATCACTCTCTTTCAACAGTCCATTTATGTTACACACATGGTATATCATCATGGTACATGAAATGTATATTAACCCACCATGCTCGTCTAAGGCATATCAGAATAATTACAATGTAATTATTGTATAATGTATAATGTAATACAGAAATATATGTATGGCCTTCATGTAATTATTACATGAAGGGCATACATATATTTCTGTCTCTGAAAGCGTTAGATTCACCATTAGATCGTCATGGGTAAAAAAAATTATAGCAAGTATCTTTATATGTTAAATATTTTTAATATATATGAAATTAATTGCTTGTATAAATTAAGATATCTATATTTGACAAACTAAATAGGGGACTCATTGGTATAAATATTGCTGCTCTTTGAAAAATGAGCTAATAACACCTAAGAGTGTTTAAGATAGAACAGAAGAAGTGGAATAGGCTTGCAGAAAATAAGCAACTGAGGAGAAATATACTAAAAGACAGTGAAAAGCCTCACCATGAAGTCTAGTGGAAAAGCCCAATGGAAAAGAAAGCTAGAGAGCACAAATGTGTTATTTAATCATCTATTCTGTCACTCATGCTAGTAGGGTTAATGAGTTTGATCACCGAAGAAGTGCAAGAAGCATTAATCGGCTATTGTTTAAATAATTTGGCAAAGACAAAAGGATCTGGATGGAAGGGTCAGCAGGGGAAGACCAAGGAAAATATACCTTGACAAAATAGCCAAAGTTTTTAAGAAAGGCCAGGTCAAGATTACCCTTAGCCGGCGGGCTTGCATGAGAAGTGTGATCAGCATGGGGGAAGCTAGGAAAGTATGTCGAGGTCGTAGCAGATGGAGATCTGTTCCTGCCAACCCCTAAGGGAAACCGGCATGATGATATGTATGTATGTATGTAAAGACAAAAGGTTAAAGTAGTAAGTAGTAGTGACTAAATACAATGATTCAATTCTAGAAAGTGGGATGATTACAGTCAATTTTCAGAGCCTCGTCTGTGACCCATACATGTTTTATTTATTATTTTAATACTCCATTTTGTGGAAGTCAGGTTAGCAATTATTCTTAGTATATATTTAGAAAATATAAGTATTTTATTTTTTACTTTATTATATTATTTTGTTATTTCTAATAAGTGTCCTATTTGAATTTAATAATTATTTTACATCTTTTTTCTTATTTTTTGATCATGTTATAAGCTTATGGGTGATTTCTATGTATTGATTGAATAATTAGTTAAAAATATCGTCTTATTTATCATGTTTATGATAAAATGTATATCTCTTTTTTTCCAATCGGAATATTCATGGAGACATTTGAATAGCATATTAATGAAATAACCGACTATCTCATGACTGTTTCTATGTTTTATTATAATTTAACCTAGTATTATTTTAGTTTATAATTTGTAATGTATTCAAGACTTTCCATTTATAGATTTAGGTTTTTTTTTGCTACTTGTATGTTAATTATAAGTTATTTTGATCCATCTGATGGTATATTTTTGTTTTATATGCTAATTAATTACATTTAGTGCATTTGTATTGGATAAAATTTAAATACTGCTCATTCTAAACAACATAATTTGCTACTAATGGATTAAAATTGGCTATTACGATTTATAAAATAAGTTGTCATTCCAATAAAATTATTAATAATCTCACTTCATGTAATAAAGCAAAGACTAATGTACGGAATAGTGTCTCTTATTTAATTACAAAAGAAACCTATGACACTGCGGCTGTCTGCATAAACCACAAGTAGTACTATTCTGTCATAAATACATACCAGGTTTTACACCTTGGTTATAAATTATAATATGTTATGTAGCTCCTGAAATAGAGTAAAGGCACCCCAATACTCCCCCATAAATTCAAATCCTATTATCATTGCATTGATATACCAAATCAAAAACTAGGAAATAGAGACAGAAGATTTACTTATTGCATCTGATGTTGTCAACCCATAATATGCCCAATACAGTAACTATTGTTAAATCAGGAAATATAAAGTAATATTAAGGAACAAGATTGAAAAAACTGGGAGAGGCCTAACGCTTATGATGGAGTTAAATAAGCAATTGAATAAGAATAAAAAAAGGGAAAGAGTGGTGATTTTTCTTCGTTGTGTAATATAGAATTAAAACACTATCTATTTAGATATTCACTGAATACATTCACTAAGGCACCAAATTGTCCATTGATTTGTTATGAAAACATTAGTTATATGTAATATTATTCTTATTTGTTTTCTATACATATTGTAATATAATTTATATAAAGAATTTAGAGATTTCAATTTGATTCTTATTGTATTTCTGCTTATTAGATTAGACGAAGAGATAATAAATGTTTTCAAATGAGCAATACAAAAATACGTATTTTTATCTTATGACATTTCATTCTATATCTTAATCTGAATTCTAATTCTGTTAATAAAAATTAAGGGTTTTCGACTTTACATAAAATATAAATGAAATTGGAAGTACTCATAGTGGGAATATACATATGACAGTATTCTATAACAAATTGAAGTACATAAACTTATCTATTAAAACACTCCCACATAAATCCCGATGTTTTGTGGAATTTATTTAATGCAGTCTTGAATCAAGTACGTAATGATACTCAAAAATATTAATTATCTTTTAAACAGCGTATCAATATCAAGTTCTATGGCCGTAGCGTATTAAAACAATGTTTTCGATTGTTGTTCTACTACGTAGCGGAAGTGTGGTAGCTATTTAGTAATACGTGTAGACAAGATGTGCTTTAGTTAACTATGCAATAACAAGTCACCATAATTGAATGTGAGGACATTGTGAACTCGCCAATTGACTATAATTGTCGCAAAAACATTTTGGAGGTCATCTTACAATTCCCGCTGTTGCGGAAAAAGTTGTAGTAAAAAATATTAGAGAAAGAAGTAACATGTTTGCTAACAAAATTTCGCCCTTTGAGGGAAATTTTGAAGATATAATCCGACCGATTTTGAAAGTTCTTAACTTATGCTGAAGTTGAGGTAAACAACGCATCGTGCAACCAGTCGGCTTATCGCATTTTTTTATTGCCAAAGCCAGTTTTCGCCCCTGTAGCTTCAGGAAACAAGTTCTTAAAAGTATGGCTAACCTGGGTATTGAAGACTTGAATCATGTGAAAAAAAAAACGGGAACACTACACGAAATAACACCCACAGATCACTGTTGAAAGATACGCCTCGCGCGTAGAGGCCAAACACGTTTATCAGGACCAAAAACCACACAAATAAAAACACTATAATCACTGAAATACGCGACGGAACCTGATAAGTACCCACCTTGGTCTTCGTAATTACATGTGTGGCCAGTTTTACCACGGCGAAATTTCCTGTTCCAATCGTCTTTTCCAGCTCATAGTTGCCAACACATACTAGCTGATCGATCGGAAAGTGCTTGCTTTTGTGTATCGGCTTGATGTTGTTGGCCATTTTCGTGAAAATCACGATTATACCGATCCGCCTCGCATTCACCGCGGCCGAATTTTGACTACTGTTGTTAGTTCGTGCTTACTGCCGCTCCAGCGCTATCATCGCTCACGTCATTCGCTAGGGACATTCAATTACGGCCGCCAAGTTTTCATTAAGAAAAACACATAATATTATAATTAAATAATTAGCTTTTTTATTATATATGCAAATAAAATTGATATGATTCTTCAAATTGTCAATATTTATAGAAATAAATTTGAAAGTATGCTAAGATTGCTCTTATCAGTTATTCTGTTATCAATGCGTAGAGCTTAAATTGAACATCACCACGGTATGAAAAAAGAACTCAATTCACAACCTTTACGTGAGTAGTGTTATCTACTCACACTGGTATATTTATCTTGTGACAGAGTGAGAGATCTTATATGAGAGGGGGCAATGACGTCAGACGTCAGCGTTGACGTCACACGCGGCAATTTCAAACGAGTTAGCCTAACGTACGTCAGACGAAAATATCGATTTATCATTTAGAAGGTAAATGTAAAAGTAACGTTTGTATTAAAAGAAATGAAGCCTTATTTAAACTCTGCAGAATGAGATCAATGAATTAAAAATAATTATATATCATTCGCAGCGTACAAAACATTATATAGATGCTCTTGAATATACTGCTTAAAAATCTGCTCCGACCAGAGCCCTAACATATTAAAAAGTATACATATATTAAATTACAATTTGAAAGCATATTGCGGACAAATACATATAAACATGCACGCACATACACACACGCTCGCATCTATACACACACACACATATTTTAATATATAATGTTTAGGGTTTTATATTTATTTCTCTTTAGATATAAATAATCGACACCAGAGATACAAGCTCACCCCTAGTTCAGGCACTAGCCCGCTACAAATGTATCATTCTCATTCTATAGTATAATAACTTATTCATGAAACTTTGTGTCGAAATAAATGATTATTATAAGCTCAGAGTCGCTCAGAGAGCTATGGAGAGAGCTATGCCCGGAGTTTCTCTGGTAGATACGATTCGTAATGAACAAATCCGCCAAAGAAGTAAAGTCACCAACATATCCTTTCGAATTAGCAAACTAGAGTGGCAATCGGTTGGTCACGTTTGTCGGAGATCCGACAATCGTTGGAGCAAACGAGTGCTGGAGTGGAGACCGCGTTTCGGTGACCGTAGTGTGGGACGCCCCCCGGCTAGATGGTGCGACGATCTGTGTAGGCAGGGCAGGCGGCTGGCAGAAATTGGATGCGTGTAGCTGTATTAATTTTGCTATTTTTTAAATCTTTTCGAAGCCTTATTTATTTTATATATTGAACTCTTTTAAACTGGATAAAACGTTATATTTATAGGTGGTTATAGAACTATGTTAATATAGAATAGAACATGTTTTATTTAACTAAGCATAGAAGTACCCGATAAGCAATACAAAGAATAATATGTACGGTACAAAGAATAAATGATATAAGGAAGTCTATGATCCTCACAATAGATAGCTACCAGCTACCTTCGACGGTCTTTCCGAACCGATACGACATTGGCACCTTCAAAAAGCAAGCACATACCTAAAAGGCCGGTAACGCTTCCGCGACTTTTGCGGTGCCGCGGTTGTCTATGGGCGGGCGGCGCTGATTTCTTTCCATCGGGCGGCACGCTTGCTCGTTTGCCTTCCTAGTCCATAAAAATCCCCTCGTATCATTAAACTTCACCATCAATACAGTAGTAAGAGTGACTGGATATATATTAAGTTTCCCGTACATTAACCGGTCAGGGAGTATCTTCACCTAGCCGCCTGTCCGTTAGTTATGGTATTGGTACACGGGTACGCGACCCAGGCCTCCCGAGCTACTACCGTATCACTTCTTGTCTTCCGTTGCGGTAGTATCATATCCCTAACATCCTGTCTAAATCCATCGTTCCTTTCCATTGCTCTTTCCTTTCTTCTCTCTATCCTCTTCGCCAACACGGTCTGCCGTGCCAATGCATGCGATGGCCCCCTAGTGGACAACCGTTCGCTCTTTGTGGGTGTCTAGTCGCTGTAATTGTGCAACAGGACACTGGTTGCAGGCGAGCGCTCCCTACTTTCCGACGACTGGAGGGGGGGAGGGGTGGTTTCGCCCTGCGCTAATCACGCCGGATGAGCTCGGATGGCATTTGGTATGTTTTGGCGATGGGCCGGTGCAGGGACACTTGTCGTCGTACACGGCGATTTCTTCCTCCGTTACGGGGGAGGGGGGGCTGTGCTTGAGGAACCAGCGTGGCAGGAGGGTTAGTCCGCCTCGCAGCAGACTCACGCTAGGCAGACACGGCCTCCTGCACCGGCTTTGTAAACGTGGGCCACTTTTGCCCAACAGTAGGCGTGGCCTAATGGGTCAAAGGGGGTCAAAGGGTGTCGGTTTTCTCCATGTAGGGAGCGAACTGACTAGTGGCTGAATTACCTCCTGTCACTGTGGGCGGGCGAGTGTTTTGGTCGGACGGCCTCCTTAAACGGCATGGCGGACCAAGATAAGCGTTTCCGCGGCTTTGGGATGCGATGGCTGGGTAGACATTGCTAATGTCTATGGGTGGCGTTAATTGCTTTCCAACAATTATCACGCCTGCTCGTTTACCTTCCTATTCCATAAAAAAAATTATATATTTCGTATAAGTTTGATTTACACAATAAACTCAATTTTAAACTGTTCCGCATAAAGATTGGTCGTAATAATTCAAGTAAGGTACTCACCCTCACAATTATATGTATATATAAAAATATATATTAATAAAAGCCTTCTCTTTTTAGAGCAACACAATTTAGTATTTTCTTTTCTTTGATGGCAATTAGGTAAAACTATTATGTCAGTGTCAAGTAAAACGGAATAATATCAAATCTCGTAAAATGTCTAGTCAGCTTGTAACGTTACGTCTTGATAAAATGGTGGCTATTCTACCAAAACCTACTATAGACTTTGTCAATCAACTTGAAAAGTCACGATAAATGCATATATTTTATATTACTCCACTTATAAGTTTTAATCGAACTTTATTTTATAATACACCACCACAATTAAACAATATGTATGATAATAATACAAAATTATGAAAATGAAAATTAAAAACACGTCACTGATGTAAGTTGGCGGGAAAAGTCAATTTAGTCTTTATTTCAAAATATCAAAGTCCATAAGTTATTTAAACACTAAATGTAAATTAATTAAATTATAAAGTAAGATATATATCATATTTAAAATGTAATGAATGAGATTATATTCATAACATAAATATATTGAATATTAGTAACTAATTGGCATACAAGTTGCGACGCTAGCGTGGGAGTTTTTAAAAAGAAATAATCATAATACATGTAGACGTGTATATATTTACTGGGCAAGTTCGATAATGCGTGGGAGATTCTTGGGACGAACGAAGGAAATCAATCACTGATAACTTGCATTCGCTTGTAATGCGACACTCCAATTACAGACCAAGCCCGTCAGATACCCGGGGCGCTAAAGCTGAATGACGCCCCCAGTCTAAGAAGTTGATTTAAATGTACAACCTTTACATTTGACCTTATAATATAAATACTTACTAACTATATTTTTTAAATGTTTTAATATAAAATGTTTTAAATTTAAAATATATTTTTTAAATCTCTTGTTCAGCGTAATACTGTAGGATTTAGAATATAGTATTTTTAAAATAAGAAAGGCAAGGGTTGACGTAACGTTGATAGCAAACCGCATATAACAAAAAAAAAAAATATATCAGACATGTTAAAAAAAAATTGATAAATATCAAAAAATAGGTTAATATCAAAAAATATCAATATCATCAGATCTGGAAAAACTAGGTCGTTATTATTTCAACTTTGAATTGTAAAGAAGTCGCTTAAAAATTCCTTAAAAAATGCAAATGAGTAAATTTATTTATGTCAAATATCACCTGTTGTAGTACAGAGCACAAAGACAGCGCGTAACAAATAGAATCTTGGACTTATAAATAAAGCTTTCTTTATAAAGAATGATTCTATTCACACCATACGAGGGAGTCGAGCCTTTTGCGTTTGTGCACAATGTTAAGCCTTTTATATATCTTGCGCTGCTGAAAATTCTTGGCAGTAAATATAGCTTGTCCGGTCCGGTGGCAAAATATGATTATCAAATATATAAATAAACTTCAATAAATATTTTTTTAATTATTTCGTCTAAATGTCGACACACTCCTGGAATCTAGCCACACACAGTATTCTGTGCTAATCGCTGAAGTGGTGATAGACAATATTTTCTTTGGGGGTTGAGCCTCCGGAATTCAACCGCTCACCGGACGAAGCGTGGTAGCTAAGCTATCACTCAGACACCGGTTGAGTGCTGGAGTGTAGTACTTCTCCGGGCAAGCCGGCCCATTCATGCAACAGACAAATAATATGCCATTCTTGTCAAAGTATTCGTCTGCAGCGTGACTCAAATGAGAATACGTATAAAATTCACAGACTGGTGACGAGGAATAACATTATGTAGTCTAAAGTGGCGCCAATAAGCAAATGATCCTAGTTTGGGTATGAACTAGGTTCGCCAGTCAACTAATAACATATCGACCCAAAAGGCGAAAACGCAGTAAATGACACAGATGCTTAAATTTTTTTTATTGCATATTCAGATAAGTAAAAAATACCTTGAATGGTCTTAATCTCACAGCTCTACGACCTACAGCGTTGTTTTTGAGTGATCAGATACATTTTTTTTCAGAAACGATTAGATATAGGAGAGTAATGAGTGTGGACTAAGCAGGGAAACTATTCCGGGATCTTAGCAGATGGAGATTTATGGGTCGATATTATTATTTTGGATAATTTACTAGGTTACTAACATTAAATACATATGTTTAATTCGTTTATCATGTAATTTTTGGACAAATAAAATAAATATAATCATATTAATAAGCAATAGTTAATTAAAAATAACCTCTTATTTTAATAAGAATATCCCCGTGACAGATTGTCTGCAAAATATAGAAGCGCGCTTGCAAAATATAGGAGTAAATTATATATTCGCATTCATTCTTGCAGTGAATGGGTATTGCTGAAAATAGATAACCGTCATATTGTCACGGTTCATTCATGAAATGCAAAATCAGAATGGGAGAAGCTTACTTTCATATAACTGCTGTATTGATCGCTACTAAAATTATATACAGCGTCATCTATTAACAAGTTTAGGAACAAATAGTAATTCAAATTTGGAAATATTTTAGATAATAAGTTTCTTACTTGACTTTTACCACCAACTTACACCAGTGACGTTGTATTTTTTATTTTATTTTCATAATCATATGTGTAATTAAAAATATATCAGTTATATTTTGATTATGGTGGTATATTGTACAATATAGTTCGATTAAGGCGTATTATTAAGTAATTAAATAAATGCGTATATCTTAACTTTTTAAATCGACTGCAAAAGTTCATGCAAGTTTTTGTCACCATTATTTTAAGACGTACAAATTTCTCGCGAGAAGCTGAATCTACATTTCAAGATATGAAGATGTTATTATATTTTACATGACACTGGCATAATGGTTATAACTGATTGCCATCAAAGAAAAAGAAGCTTGAATTTGAGGACTTTTGCCACCAATTTACATTAATGACGCCATTTAAGTAATCACCGCTATCCAGCACAGTACATCGCTAATATATATATATATATATATATATATATATATATATATATATATATATATATATATATATATATATATATATATATATCGTCGTCTGGATCGTAGATGTTGATGCTGGTAGCCTGTTAGGCTTTTACAGCTTTATCGTATACAGTACCCGAGGACTAGGGGCCCTCGGGCAAGATGTGCAAGATGTATATATATATATATATATATATATATATATATATATATATATATATATATATATATATATATATATATATATATATATATATATATATATAATATAGGATTTTTTTTTCTTATATTACAATTTTATATTTCTTATATTACAGAAAGTTTTTTTAAAAGTTTGACAATGAGTTGTCTCTGTCAACGACAAAGCGTGCGTTGTCTGTCTGTGGTCACAACATACAACAACAACAAAAAATGGGTGGTCTTTGTTCGCTCGTCAAGCGAAGCGTCGTATATATGGAAGCGGAATACACGATTAACGTAACATCATTTATTTAATTAAATTGAGAGGGGTCTGGGCCCAGGGAAAAGCAATAAGGTTTATTGGGCTCATATGTATTATAATATAACATTATACTTTCTATCAATTAAATAAATAAATAAAAATGACACGATTAAAATCAAAATACGCGTGTGCGTCCGAACGGCAATGAGCCAACTGGAGCCTGCGTTTAGCGCAGGTTTTCCCGAATCATCATTTTGCCCGCGTGCCCAGTATTCGATAAAGCTGTTAAAGCCAATAGGCTGCCAGCATTAACATTTTCGAATCTAATAGAATATTCGCACACACCTCGAATTGAGGCGCCGTCAGCGCACCGTGTCTGCGACGAATCGCTAATTGTTCATTTTAATTGTAATAAGTGATTTGAGACTGAAGAGATTTATATCTAGAGTGAAGAGTACTGGAGAAAATTATAATCCATTGTCTATAAAGTGTGTGTCATTGAGTTTCATTCCCATCGTCACGCCCACGATTCTCAGGATGAATAAAGGTGAAAGCTCTCCTGCGCTTTCAAGTTTTTAATATTTTTAACACTAAAAATTTATTTTAATGAATAAAAGGTCGAAATGAAACACTGTTATAATAATTTACTCATTTAAATATATATTTCCATAATAGAAATCTGTTACGTATTTTACATAAATAGTTATTTTAGGGTTACCCCCGCAAACCGTATTACCGTATTAAAATACAATAATAATAATAATAATTATTATAATAATAATAAATTAATTTTAATATTAATAATACAATGATCTCGATAACAATTTAGCGATAATATCTTTGGCTAAGTAAGATTCCTTTGTGAATTATGAACAAAAATTACGTTGAGGCACCCACATCAAGTGGCTGAGTCTGATTGCCTTAAATTAAAAAAAAAAGATTTGTCAATTTGACATTTATTAAAATGAATGTAGATTTTTTTTTTTATTTATGCCACTTGAACATTTGTCAAAATGCATAAAGATTTAAATGAAATTCAAAATTTTCATATCACTGCCAATTTGATATTTGTCAAAAAGAATTAAGATTTAAATGAAACATTTTTTTAAAATCCATTCTTAAATAACGCTAATAATTTTCAATTAACTTCGCTTTTATACTCTGTCAATTTGACATTGTTCGACAACATCGAAATTGTTTTAGAAACTGTCAATTTGACATTTGTCAAATTAAGGAAGACACGGAGGTTTCTTGTAAAAGGCGACTAGCAACGTTTTAATATTAAGAGGCCATCAGACTCGACATAGCGAACGCGCGGCGAAATGGGGGCGTGGATACGAGACATTAGTAAAATTATTGTGGATGAGTCATAAGGCTAAAAAATGCTTACACAACGTGCTAAAACTAAATGATGGTGGCGCCCCAACGGATGATCAACAACAATAAACATTATATAAAAAATAATAAAAACAAAATAATCACTCAACAACGCCGCAGACTTAACTAACCTCACATAAATTTAATATAGCAACACTGTGGCGTCCGCCACTGGTTTACAATTAGCAAGTTTATTTCGACATACTTTAAATTACTGTGTACTAGACACAGTAATTTGACAGTTCACGTATTCAGCCGAAACACTTGTTTTTTTTAATTGTGTACACAGTAAACCCTCCTATAACGCGGTAGATCGGTTCCGCGTTATAGAAAACCGCGTTATACGAGGGATCACTGTAATGTATAATCAACGTTGCTAAAACTCAAACGCTGGGAACAAAAACTAAATAATATATAACTTTTTTTGTATTATTTACAAAATGTGCAAACAAAATTGACTATGGACTGTCAAATCATTACAATATTTTCACGGTACATACAAATATATGACTTGGGAAATTCACGCGTTATAATACGAGGGAAAATACGTGTTATACGAGGGACATGAAATCGCGTTATAGGAGGGTTTACTGTATTTACCACAATATCCATTCTCTCAAACTTTGTACCAATTTGAAATTCACAATGTCAAATAATGACTTAACTAGTGCACTGAATTGATAATTTATTAAATATATTACTATTGAGACTAGAATTAAAACAATCGAGTCACATTTTGAAACTTTTAAAAAGAAAATCATACACAAACAGTACATGTTACTTAGCATGAGACAAAATGAATGCGAAACACAAAGTGGTGGTAATGTATATCACTGGTATAAGATTTGCATATATTTCTATCGGTCTTCTAAACCATCTAAGCTTCATCTAACATTCCTGGTTAGCTGTCGACAGCTTCTGAATTGTGGTACTTATCATGTCAATGATATCTTCAATGATGTTGAGGAAATATGGAAGCTGACCTATTACAGTTAGACACTCATCATTTCGTCCCATGCTAAAATGAATCAATTAATATGTATGGCAACACTTATCTACAAATTTCCATCACGGTCATTACTAAAATATTCTCACCAATGTGATTTTGAACGGGTAAAGTTCCCTTTTAGCTTAGTACATTAGATTATAGATAGTTATCCATCCGTTTGGACATTATCAAATGCATTCGAGACACATAGTCACTCTCTGCCAAACTCCGTTAAACGCTATGATTTACAATGAATCAACAACAAATAATATATGCCGCATCAATAAATTAGCTTTACACGCGTATATACAAATGGGACGTATTTTTCGATTTCAATAGAAAAATTGCCCTAAGAAATATTTTTATTATCATTTGATTTTAAAAGAGAATATAATTATATGTAAATTATTTATCTCGAGTATAGAGCGCACACATAATTTCAAATGAACCCTTACACATATATATTGTGTACTCATACATATATCTATTATATATTGAAATGACAAATGTTGTGTGCGCCTAATACATTTAATTTATTGACTAAACAAATGGCGGAGGCAAATTGTTCTTATAAATAATGTTATCCTGTCTCCACGCTGCTCAAGCGCTTAAATTTGAAAATATATCTATACGATTGTATATGTGAGGCTGAACTAGGAATTCAGTGAGGTATAATATAGCTTCCCACTCGACAACTGAACGGGGATGTTGACTGTGATCGAACAAATTGCCATGAAACGGTAGTTTCTACCATAAAAATACTAAAAATACAACATATTTCTTTATCTTACAGAGTTTAATTTCTATTACATGATCATAATACTATTGTGTTTCAACTTGAGACCTAAGGAGACTGTTGTTGGTGAAGGTAGTTTTACAAATGTAGATTTCCCGTGTATATGTTCATCATACCTTCACTGATCACATCATACAACACATTACGTGTCATGTGGGGGTGTATACACCCCACGCTTTACAACTGTGTTGTTTTGTTTTTCATGTATGACTTACAGTAATTAAAATAAAGTTATGGGCCTGATAGGAAAAATCTTTAAAGTGGTCTGGCAGGGAACAAAACAAAGGATAGGTAATTAAATCAATGGAGCCCTACACTTCTTTATGAAATTTCAGAATTTGTCTATTTTTAGCTAAATTAAGTACTTTTAAACACTTTTCGAAAACAGTCAATGTCCCCGTTGACCAATAATTTCTTTAAGTATAAGTAGTTTCAATAAAATATATCTAAAGCTCTCTTAAGTGAACATCAACAATGATTGGTGTTAAACAAACATACAGATCAAATTATCTTTTATATAAGTAATTTAAGGATTTGTATATATTTACCGATGGATTTGTATTTATTTAACGATGGAGGCACTCGGATCTTCGGTTTGTTCAAACCAACGCACATATAAAACACTACAGGCAGGTACGAGTTGATTATTTCTATTACAGTAAGTGAACATTTTGGTTTTAAATAAATCTTTTCACAGTCAACTTGCAGAGTGACACACTAATTTCACTAGATATCGGTATTTGATAACTACAGTTTATTGCGATTGGGCGGAGCTCTGATGGTCAATCTGGATGACCAAACCTTTTGTCGTCTGATCACCAATACTACAATACATTCTTGATTGCATTGAAATTCTTTTTGAGATGACAATATTTGCATTTGTATATATATATATATATATATATATATATATATATATATATATATATATACACACTATTTTGCATATGTCCATACATATATATATATATATATATATACACATGTATTTTATGGACTGAAATCACTTTTGCTATAATTTTATTTGTCTTCTGGTTGAATCAATGTCATTTCAGCAGTATCTTAATTTGACAATTGGTTCTAAAAAAAATAAAAGTTGAATTCAAAACTTCCATACCACAATTTGAGGTCTCATATGAACCCGTGAAAAGAATTTATTGAAATAATTATGTTGATTATTATAATATAATAACATATAGGAATATGTTAATTGTAATGGACAAATAAAATTTTGAAGATGTGAAGATTTATCATCTTCAATAATTAATCCGTAAACTGAGTATTGTAATATTCATCACCAGATTATAACGAGAGATTGTAATTGACAGTTGACATCGTAACAGACACAAGCAGCTAGTGCTTAGATTTGCACACAGAAATTTTTCTACACTGCAAGACGCTTCCTCTTCGCTTAGAATTTTTCTATTTGTTTATAGCACACAACTTGACAATTTTCCAGCACTGTGAGTTGGTGTATTATTCAACGTGTTCAATAATTGTTTCATCGGATTAAGCTATGTAATTTATAAAACACTTCAAGGTGCTGAGTGGTGTATTGTTGTACTTTGATGTTAAGCAAAACGATGGTGGATAGTTCTAGATTCTTCATCATATGTGTTAATATCAATTCATCTTCTGTTATTTTCTTAGCTAACAATTGTCCAGTAATTCACGTTCCATGTTATACTGCAGTGGTTGAATTATTGGAGTAGTTTCAAGTGACTAAATATTCTTGTGGGTCGTTCCTCATCAGTACAGTGCAGTGCTTGCATCGGTTGCAGCCAAACTTCTTTCAGCATGGGTGGTTTAGTGTCTTGCAGCGCTTCAAGCGCTAGAGCAGGCGCAGACAGGTTGCGGGGCAGGTACGCCGCGAGCGCTGACATCGCTGCGTGCGCTACGAGGTGCTGCGGGCAAGCTCGTAGAAGAGCACGTACGCTTCGGCGGAGACCACGTTGCGTGGATTTATTGGCGTCACCCTGCAACGAGGATCAATTTTAAGATTTTATCATCATCAATCAAGCGCATTACTGAGCAGTTACGCCATGCTACGAAATAATTACAAGTCGTTTCTTGTTCATTTTACAATGATATTTATTATATTCAGTAATATTATCTCACTTTCTAAAATATAAAAAATTATTTTTTAAACTATTATATTGTAATGTTCATACAATATTTTTAATACAACGAAATTACTAAAGTATTTAAAGCCGAACATAACATTTGTAATCAACTTTGGTATGATCAAGTTGAAAGCGTGGAACCACACATTATCCAACATCACATCATGAACAATAGTACCTCGGCTCACGTCTTTCTCCTCATTTACTGCAGACGACACATCTTATTTCATGATAGTCAATCGTTTAAGGCATGCAGTGTTGCCAGATACTCGATTAACAAAAGCATCTCATCTAATAGGTGGTAGAGCCACGCTGCAGACGAATATTTGGTCAAGAATGGCATATTATTTCTCTGTCTGTAGCGTGAATGGGCCGGTTCGCCCGGGGAAGTACCACACTCCCGCACAAAATCGGCGTATGAGTGGTAGCTTAGCTACCGCGCTTCGTACGGTGAGCGGCCGATTACCGGAGGCCCAACGCCCCCTCCTACCTCTACACCCTCCCCCCTACCATTCCCACTCCCATAATGACACTTTCCTTAAAGGTGGTCGGCAACTCTTCCGCACTGCCTATAGCGCTCCGGATGTGTATGGGCGGTGTTGATGGCTTTTCATCAAGCAACACGCCTGCTCCCATAAAAAAAATGTATGAACGTACACGTACGCTGTTAGTACGGGCGCGCCCGCTTTTCCAGAGCGTACGTACACGCTCTTCGTATGTGAATGGTCATTCTTCGAGGGCGTATATATACGCCCGTCGGAGCGGAAGTGTTAATATATACGAGTGTTTCCTGACCTGGAGTCATTGTATTCGTGCCAGTCGCCGGTGTACGGATGCTTGCAGTACGCTGTGTAGTGGCCGGAGTATGTCGTGCCTGTAACACCACCATATATACATTACATTATTATTTTATTACAACATAAAAGCACCCGTTGGTGAAGAGAAGTTTTGTACATTCGAAAAAAAAATTCAAGTGAGCAACATCTCACCTGAATATACCTTAACCATATTCCGAAAAGAAAATAAACAAACTGATTTAGGGTCATCATAACTCATGTTCTACAAATATTGTATTATCCACTATAATATTACACATCTCACAGTAACTATTATAAAAATTGTTACTACAGCTCATTACACACGAATCGAACGGACACACGAATCACTTGTGTGAGTGATTCGTGTGTCCGTCCAATAGTTTTATTACAAAAATAAAAATACTTAGGAATGAGGAATATAGTAATCATAAAATCTACGCACGTACCTTTATTCTATTTATTTTTGCAAAGTGCATTTTTGATTTTAAAAATAAAATAAAATGGGGCCACGCTGCAGGCGAATACTTTGTCAAGAATGAGATATTTGTCAGTAGCTTTAATGGGCCGGCTCGCCCGGGGACGTACCACACTCCCGCTGAAAACCGGCGTCTTAGTGGTAGCTTAGCTACCGCGCTTCGTACGGTGTGCGGCTGAGTTCCGTAGGCCCAACACCCTCCCATAATGAAACTTTCCTGAAAGGTTGGCAATTCTTCCTAACTGCCTATGGCGCTGCGGTTGTCTATGGGCGGTGTTAATTGCTTTCCATCAGGTGACACACCTGCGCCTCTGCCTTCCTATCCCATAAAAAAAGAACTATGTATCTTACCTGAGTGGTTGCTGACCGCGTACAGGTTGTATACGGCGTGTTGGTCGCGTGTCGCCGCCAATGGCGACATGTCGAGCCCGCTCAGCGGGAACTCCACCACCACGCTCAGCTTCCCGCGGAACCGCTCCGTCGGCGAGAACCTGCACACACACACACACACACACACAATTATTAACGCACAGCGCCATCTAGGTCAACCAGGCTACAACTAGTCTTTCATTCATTCGAAGTAATGTCTTTCAATAGCGCCAAAATAGCACGGATGATTTCGCCAATGTCACGTAGAAGGGAGAAGACACGAAGGAGGTTATGAGATTGATCGGTGCGCTCGGGGTTAACAATGGAATAGAATAGAGAGGACACGAAGGAGATTAATCGGTACGATCGAGATTACGACCCCAATAGAATGTTGAAGTGAGTAGGTAATAGGTTTTTTATGATTATCCCTTAAACAAAAACAACACCAGCATTTAAAATACGATAAACCTCAAAATTGTTAGTACTATATGTACTAGATGTACATTATGTTAGAATATGCACCAGTCATATTTACAATTTTATTTTGTTTAATATATTTACTTAAAAAAAAAAAGGTCAAAAAGGACTAAACAGAAGCATCAACAAACATTCGATATACAACTGGTCTTATACACAGGTACTGCAAGGAAGCCCAATGTCAGTGGTAAGAGATTGGTACGATCGTGTCATAACTTCGCTGTCGCGTCAACGTCGCTGTCGGCGGGCGCGCGCCGGTTGAGTGACAAGCGACGTGTGAATAAAACACCACGGGCTGGGTACTGTTTCTTTTTATGGGACAGGAAGGTAAACGAGCAGGCGCGTCGCCTGATGGAAAGCAATCAACGCCGCCCATAGACATCCGCAGCATCATAGGCAGTGCGGAAGCGTTGCCGACCTTTAAGGAAAGTGTTATTATTTATGGGAGTGGGAATGGGAGGGAGAGGGTGTTGGGCCTCCGGAACTCGGCCGCTCACCGTACGAAGTTAATCGCTTTCCATCAAGTGACACACCTGCTCCAAACGAGCAAACTAGCTCCAAACTTCCCATCCCATAAAAAAAGAATCATACCCATAAATACGTAGTTACAATTTACTTGATTAGAATAGAATAGATAAGAATTCACGGAAACTATACTGTTTTTCGAAAACTGTCTGTCTTCATAATAGAAGAATTCCTGTGAATGTTATCGCAATCAAAATTTAGTATATATATATATATATATATATATATATATATATATATATATATATATATATATATATATATATATGTATGTATGTTTATTCTTATTGTGTATGTATTTTCTTTATATATTTTGTTTTGTTTGTTGTATTATATTGTTCTATATATTTTGGACAGAACATGTCGAGAGAAGTGGTTAATTTTAGACCGGACACCCCAGCAGAAAAGTCCACGCGGTAGACCCAGGAAGCGTCGGAAGGACTGGCTCCAGGAAGACCTGGCTATCGTAAGGAAAAGAAAATATATTGGAAGCGCGTTGCCCTAAAAAGAGATGGCTGTTGAGAAATTGTGGAGGAGTCCAAGACCAAGACTGGGTTATTGCACCAAAGGAAGAAAAAGAGGAAAGCAATGGACTAGATATTTTGTCACGGTCAGTTGGTTCAAGAAAGTTCATGAAGAGCAGGACTCGTCACTTCAACCCTCGAAGGTACAATAATAAATAAATAAAGAAAATTTAATTAATAAGCCATGAGTTACCTCTTGAGATGCAGCACCAGCACTTGGGGGAACTTCTGCACGGTGAACCACTTGAGGCACTTCCGGCGGACGCCACACTTTGAGCACGTCTGCACGATAAAAGCAAGCAAGGTTGAGTATACATATCTCCCTTCCCCCTCTGGCCGTAGACTTTACAAGTTATAGAATTGACGGCCGAGAATAGAGCGTGGAGTGAATAGACAATAGGGCGTAGTTACTAGATCTTAACACATGTATTATGATCCACGCCTTTGCATCATATGGGTCGCCATCCCAGCACGAGGTATGTCTTCCTCACTCACCTTTTTCGCTCTCTAATAGTTTATCCTGTAATGTATTGTGTCGTAGAATTACAAATTTCGGGACAATCTATGTCACGTGACATGTTACGTGTCAGTGAATCGCGCTATGCCGTTTAAAAAAGGTCACTGATCCCTTTGCTTTAAAAGAGGTCATTAATCCCTTTATTTTAAAAATGTCATTGACCCCTTTACTTTAAACGAGATCATTGATCAACAACAAAGAACAGCGAGCTCTCACCGGTTTCTCGTCTCCATCCAGCTCTTCTTCGCGCACGAAATGCTGCAAGCACTGCTGCAGCTTTAGGTTGCCGGTCCGTGAGGGGATGGGCAGGCTGTCAACAAAAGTCCATTACTAACCCTTTGCTATAGATACTTGTAAATCTTTTATTCTTTTCCATGTATGAGTTCTTGATAAAGTAACTTATCAATATAAGTAATGGTCTATCAGCGGTCGCCAAACTATTTAACCTCACGGACTAGTACATTCATAATTTTAAGTCTGCGGACCACCAATAGGATTATATATACATACATATAGTCACGCCTGTCTCCCTGTGGGGTTAGGCAGAAAGTACATTTCTCCATCTGCTACGATCCCGACACACCCTCCTTGCCTCCTTTACACTCATCCATCCTTTCTCTCACATTCATCGTAGATTAATTCGAGACGGCTCTCCCATAGTCGCTTCTCGCTCTCAAGTGGGAATCAGGATGTGACGGGTGGTGAACCACATCGCCGTCATTCTTTAACGAATAAGGTATATTAAGATTGGTTATAGTGCCGCAAGGGAGATGGAGGTCAGTCCAAGCAGAGTCCCGCATGCTGAGGTAAGGCACCATAGTACCCGGGGGAGCCCGATCCCGAGACGGTCGGTACGCTTGCGACTAAGCTCGCCCCTAGCCACGCATCCTTTGGCACGGCAGACCGTGGATTGGCGGAGAGGAAGGGAATGGTTAGAAAGGAAAGGAAATGCGGATTGGTGGGTTACCAGATTCGGAACAAATATTTATAAATCCATACATATATTTATTCCGATGCGGGTGCATGTGGTATGTGTACCTGAGATCCCAGAACGGGTCGAAGGTGACGCTGTCGTGGTTGCAGTGCGTGCACCGTAGGGTGGACTTGAGCTGCCCGACGAAGATATCGCCCACGCGGCTGTCCTCCATGCGAAGGTAGCGGGACCACGCCTCCGCCGCCTTGGCAGAGTCGCTGCGGACACCAACAGAGCCCATCAATCTTAAGATTCTTTTTATACCTAGACACCGGGTCACCACCGTACTTGCTACAGTAATACAATTCTCAAAGGCCGGCAACGCTCTCCAATGTCTATGGCACTGCGGATATCTAAGGGCAGCGTTGATTGCTTTCTATCATGCGACACGCCTGCTCGTTTGCCTTCCCATCCCATGAAAAGGATTGCAGTCGAAGATCCTGGAATTGTAAGATATAGCTGTAGATGACTATGAGACCACACAGTGGGTGTATATAATCAAGGAAGAAACAACCGTTCCTCTGTACGGCTGATGTGAAGGCTAAACAAGTATGAAGCAATATGTGAAAGTGATTAGTTTAACGGTTAGAGTACCGACAAGCGCTATCGCGCTCGCCGCAACTCAAATTTGACACGAGCGCGACAGCGCTCGCTAAATCAGTTGCTGTTTAGCACGCATCGCTAATTTTGAGTGATAGTAATAATTATGGACGATAACAATTATTTTGCTGATACGAAGATGCTTGAAATGGGCATCACAAGGAGGACGAGGGTAATTGACATCGAAAACAAAAGATTTCTTTGGCATTTTTAAGTATATATGAGTAAAAAACAATGGTACTAAGATGGTTAATTTAAACGATGAGTTAGTCTTACTAGAGTACGCCAATATATTGACATATCTTTCAATAATGTCACTTTACCTGAGGTTGTCGTCGATCTCCGTGAGGATCGGCTTGGGCTTCACTGTGACGCGATTCACGTCCTCGTGCAGTCCCTCCAGCAGATAACGCAGAAACTCCTGGAAACAAAGCCCGTCGAATGTTCAATTTGTATCCCACTCATAACGTATAAAAAAGAAATTCCTTAAAGTCAATTCCTACTTTTTTATCCTGTTAAATACATAGTCACGCCTGACTCCCGTAGGGGTAGGCAGAGACCACAGATCTCCATCTGCTACGATCTCGGCATACTTCCCTTGCTTCCTCCACACTCATTATTCTCCTCATGCAAGCCCGCCGGTTGAGGGTACTCTTGACCTGGCCTTTCTCAAAAAGTTCAGCAATTTGGTCAAGGTACGTTTTTCGTGGTCTTCCTCCTCCAGCCCTTCCATCCACATTTGCAAGGTAAATTTCTTTTGCCAGTCGTCTTTCATCCATCCTCTCTATATGCTCAAACCATCTAAGCATCTTATGCTATCATTCAAGGTTACACCACACATACTTTTTAATGCTCTCATTTCCACCGCATTGTCTGCTTTCATTCATTCATTCATTTATATATATATATATATATATATATATATATATATATATATATATATATATATATATATATATATATATATCAATATCAGCCCGCGGCAGTCCACTGCTGGACATAGGCCCAAGGCGCGCCACCTAGCCCGATCTTCGGCTACACGCATCCAGTCTCTGCCAGCCGCCTTGCGCAGATCGTCGCTCCATCTAGCAGGAGGGCGTCCCACACTACGTTTGCCGAGTCGCGGTCTCCACTCCAGCACTCGTCTACTCCAACGATTGTCGGTTCTTCGACAAACGTGTCCAGCCCATTGCCACTTCAGTCTGCTAACTTGAAGAGCAATGTCGGTGACTCTGGTTCTCCGGCGAATTTCTTCATTTCGAATTCTGTCCACCAGAGAAACCCCGAGCATAGCTCTCTCCATAGCCCTCTGAGCGACTTTGAGCTTGGCGAGGAGACGGACTGTCAGTGTCCACGTCTCGGCACCGTAAGAGAGTACGGTGATATATATATATATATATATATATATATATATATATATATATATATATATATATATATATATATATATACATATACATACATACATACATACATACATACATACATACATACATACATACATACATACATACATACATACATATATATATATATCTATATATCATATATACATATATACATATATATATATATATATATATATATATATATATATATATATATATATATATATATATATATATATATATATATATATAAACAACAAGATAAAAAAGTAGGAATTGACCTGAATATATATTCCAACTGTACTTCAGTTGGAAATACGAAAAAATCCAAAATTGTCATTTTTGTACTTTCAATTATTGTCAATAAATGGCGTTTGTGACGGCTTTATCATCTAAATGACGTGTATACAAAACTGCCGTTTAAGGAAAGTGTCATTATGGCTGGATCATATCACCAGACGAAGCGCGGTAGCTAAGATTAGACACGCAGACGCCAGTTTACAGTCTGCGGGAGCGTGGTACTTCTTCGGCTACGCAACTCTATAGAGTGTGGTGGTAATGCACTAAGTTTGTCTAGTTACTGGAAATGTGACGATTGCAGTACCAGAAACTGTCATCTATATTTATTTATCACAAACATTTTTATTGTACTCCAATTTTTATTATACATTTAATTATACACAAATTACAATTGACTTATAATTTTACACAAATTACAATTGACTTATAATTTTACACAAATTACAATTGATTTATAATTTTACACAAATTACAATTGATTTATAATTTTACACAAATTACGAATGATTTATAAAAACATATATTGTATTCTGATGTATGGAGCCAGTGTAAAAGTGTATCGTTGTTGTATATCGAGATAGTTTGCAGCGCTTTCAGACTGTATCGAAATGATTTACCTGCGCGTCCTGCTGGCTGTAGCCCATGAACCTGGGCGCGAACCGCTGCACCTGCGACTTGAAGGACGTGGTATTCACCACCGCATCACGCTCTCCGCTGCGCCACAGCTCCTTGATCACGCTCGCGAACGCTGCAAATCATATGAACTCCAGTTATGAGGGGGCCATATCGGCAGCCTAATTCATATTTCCTCGTCAAAGCTTCTCCTGTGAATCGCTGGTAAGTTGATAGGGAGTTATGAAAAATAATGGAAATTGTTGCGTTTCAGTACATATAAAAATGAAACTTGTGATATATAAAAATAATAGTATTTACTTCAATTTTTTAATCTAATGGTGTATTTCCTTATCACATATATGATCACGCCTGTTTCTTGTAGGGGTAGATCGTCGAACCATTTAGTTCGAGAGCGTCCCACTCGACGTTTGCCAAGAAGCGGTCTCCACCCTAGCAATCGTCTTGATCACTTACGCTATTGATCACTATTGATTTTGATTTTTCTATCGATTTGACTATCTACAAGATGACTTATGGAATATCTTTAACCCTTTCGCTACTATGAGCGACTATAGTCGCTCTCCATGTGATGCCACTCAGGTACTACGGGCTACTATAGTCGCTTTCCATGTAATGCCGCTAAGATACTACGAGCGACTATAGTCGCTCCCGCTAAAAATGTCGCAGAATTGTATATATAATATTACTATATTGTATAATATCATTTGATCTCAATAATTAAAAGTGTGCATGTTAATAAATATATAAATACTCTATTTTGAACCAAGTTTTTTAATCGAAAGCATCAGCCAAGAACACAGGTTACAATAAGGCGTTGATGCGACCGCTGCGATCGGTTGCGTGCACCGTGCACTGTTTCGGTGTAGCGCGTCGTACAGCGGGAGTACCGCGGACGAGATCCGCCCCGTAGCGAAAGGGTTAATGTACTTATTGCATGAGTCATCTTCTATTCGATAGTCTCTCTCACCTTTGATGAGTGCGCCCTTCATGCAGGACAGCGTGGTGTTGATGTCAGCGGCGTACTTCTCGTCGGAGACGTACTCCAGGAGCGGCCGCGTGTTCGAGAGGCACTGCAGCACGCTGTTCATGAAGCACGTGTTGCCAATGTTGCGTAGCCCGTTCAGACCTGGGACACACACAAGCATCGACGTGACTAGTGCACCACACCAAGACAAATGTGAAACTGTATTGATTAATGGAGTCAGGCGTTACTTTGCGGAAATCCATCACTATGTGGACAGTCAAAAGTTTTACTTAGTTAAGATCCGCGACAAGCAAAACAATAACAGAAAATTAATAATGTGTGTTTTTCTGCTGGATGAAGTGGATTTATTTGGAACTTAAATCAAAAACTTACCGAAAATCGGCCATCAATTCTCCACCCACCAACCACTATTCACACCACCAAACACACACCACCACCTTTCCACCTTGCAAACGACACGTATTCTTAACAAGAGGCATCATTAGGTATAGTAGACTGTATGGAAGACAACCGTGAAGTGACGTGAGTTCTTCACGGTTGTCTTCTGTAGTGAAACACCGTGTACTTTGCAAAGTGGGAAAGTGGTAGTGTGTGTTTGGTGCTGTTGATAGTGGTTGGGTGGAGAGTTGCTGATGGCCGTTTTTCGGTAAGATTTAGTTTAAGTTCCCCGTAAATCCACATCATCCATTAGAAAAACACACATTATTAATTTTCTGTTTTTGTCCTTCCCCTTCCTCTCCGCCAATCCACGGTCTGCCGTGCCAATGGATGCGTGGCTAGGGGCGAGCTTAGTCGCAAGCGTGCCGGTCGTCCCGGGATCGAGCTCCCCCGGGTACTATGGTGCCTTACCTCAGCATGCAGGGCTCTACTGGGCCTGACCTCCATCCTCCCTTGCGGCTCGTGGGATTCACTAAGACGAATTTAATATACCTAATTTGTTGAAAATGACACGCCCTGATTCTCATGAGGGCGAAAAGCGACTAATGGAGAGCCGTTTCGCTGCGATGAATGGTAGCGGATGGAGCTCTGTGGTCTCTGCCAACCCCTGTGGGGGATAGGCGTGAATATATACATACAAAAATAACAGTATTCTTACCGCTAGTCTGGCTGGCCTGGCGTTCCACGCGCGTGTCCGGTGTCTCCCTTTCACTGCTGCGCCTCAGCCCGCTGGGGCCGCTTTTGCCGCCAGCTAACTCCTGCACACCACCATACACCATACACTCATTTCTACCTTCACGTGCAGCGATTTTGCTCAAGTGACACTCTATTTCATAAAAAGCTGTTCACTGACTCCATTGAGAAAACGCGAGTTTTTCTAATATGACAACAAAAGTAATTATTTTTTGCATATAAATTTCTAGTTGGACATGTCCCGCCAATTTACATTAGTGACGTTGGGTGTGTTTTTATTTCATTTTTATGATCTTATGTTATTATCAGTTATATTGTTTGATTGTGGTGGCGTATTGTACTATATAGTTCTATTAAGGCGTATAAGTGAAGTGACATGAAATAAATGCGTGTATCGTGACTTTTTAAGTTGACTGAAAAAGTCCATAGACAAAGGTTTTGGTAGAATTGTCACCATTTTATGTAGACGTAACATGACAAGCTGATATTATATTTGCTGATAAATATATTTATACGCTCTAAAAGGCTAGAACCCAGAGCTGTAAAATTATTTAATGCAACAACAAAACTTGGCGTTAAGTATATTTTTCAATCGTGTATAAACTTGTTGGCATTAATAGAGTGTCACTTTGAACAATGCGGTACAATTAAAAAAACAGCAGTTTTGAACGACTTTGTCGATATTACCAATGAATATATATTAATTTTTCGGGTTCAAAAGTAAAGCAGATCTATTGTACTCGACCGACTTTTTTTGTAGAATTTGACAGATTAACATAGTTTATCGAATTTTCCCGCCAACTTACATCACCGATGTTGTGTTTTTATTTCATTTCGTTTTCATAATCTTATATTATTATCAGTTATATCGTTTAATTATAGTGGCGTATTATACAATATAGTTCGATTAAGGCGTATAAGTGAAGTAATATTTTTAAATTGACTGAAAAAATCCATAGAAGGTTTTGGTAGAATAGCCGCCATTTTATCAAGACGTAACGTGATAAGTTGACTAGATATATATCAAGAGATTTAATGTTATCGTATTTTACTTGATACTAGCATAATAGTTATAACTAATTGTCATCAAAGAAAAGAAAAGAATATAGTAATAGTGTATGTCTATGCATATTTAAAAACTTAGTTACTTTCAAAACTGCTGTTCTACATTGTCTTGAAATAATTTTATATTTACTTCAATTACCTTTCATCTAAGATAATATAAAAATTAAACTAGATATAAAATAAAAAAAATAAATAAAAATTCAGTAATTTAAACAAAAAGTGTACATAAAACTAATCTTAGTTGGACAAATATCTAGTCCAACAGAATCGATCTATTTTAGATCGAAAGTGACCTTTTCAAGCTACAGAAAAGGTATATAAATTGGACGTACATATAACGTTTAATGGAGTCAGGCGTTACTTTGCGGAAATCCATTACTTTTACATTTTATTAGGTGGACAGTCAGAATTTTTACTTAGCTAAGATCCGCGACAAGCAAACAAAAATAGAAAAATAATAATATGTGTTTTATTATATTATTGTTATGTTTTTGTACAAAATAGCAAAAAAATAACTCTTATTACTTCACACTATTCTGTCTGTAATAACTTAAAACTCATTTTATACGCAAACTCTCAGAATTATAGTCTGGGCGAGAATTATAGTGGTTGGGAGGTGGAAAGTTGCTGACGGCCGTTATTACGGTAAGATTTAGTTTAAGTTCCCCGTAAATCCACTTCTTCCAGTAAAAGAAAAAAAAATAGACATTATTATTTTTCTATTTTTGTTTGCTTGTCAGGGATCTTAGCTAAGTAAAAATTCTGACTGTCCACATTACAATATGTAAATAAGGAACAGCTATCAAAAACGAAGTATAATTATTGATTCAATACTATATTATTAATGGAGTCAGGCGTTGCTTTGTGGAAATCCATCACTTTGTGGGCAGTCAAAAGTTTTACATAGCTAAGATGCGCGACAAGTCTTGTCGCGGATCTTAGCTATGTAAAACTTTTGACTGTCCACATATCAATTATATATGTGGTTAAACGTATTAAATTAGTGGATAAATTGGTTTTCGAAGATATACATAAAAGGGATATGAACTTAATAAATATAGAACATAAATATATACAGCATGCAACAACGAACACAAAACACAAAAAAAAAACAACAACACAGAATTATAATTAAGCTATTGGCTCACAAATTGTACTCGTATAAATAGAGATTAAACGAATAAATGTTTTCATGGATAAACGTTAATTACAACGCTGTCTGATAGTCAAGTGTTACGGCAGTTCATGATGATGATGATGATGATGAGCGAACACTGCGTCATGTATATAACATGACGCAGTGTTCGCTGTTTGAAACTCTGGACGCGGTGTCGATTCCCGGTCGAATCAGGGTAAATATTTTATGGCCTACACTTTTCCCGCCAACTTACATAAGTGACGATGTGTTTTTATTTAATTTTATGAACTTGTGTTATTATCAGTTGTATTGTTTGTTTTATCAAGTTGACTGCAAAAATCCATAGTAGGTTTTGGTAGAATGGCCACCATTTTATCAAGAGGTAACGTGACAAACTGACTAGTACATTTCAAGATAATGAATGTTATTATATTTTACTTGACATTGGCACAATAGTTACAGCTAATTGCCATCAAAGAAGAAGATAAAGTTGGGAGACCTTAACTCTATACCATTTTTAAAGTGAAAACTTCTATAGCTACATTACCCGGTAAAATATCTATGAGTTCGCGTCAGCAACATACTAATAATTAAGGTATATCTATAACTATAGACATACTTTAAACAGTTAATGCGCGCGCAGCTGCCTACGTACATGCATCACGCCAACACATTGTATATACCCGATTGTATGTGTATGCGTTGGGAACGCTTCATGCATGGATAGTTTTGTGAGTCGCGTCAGCAACATGCTGTAGTAATAGCAGCATTTAATATTACAATTAGTTTGAAATTTCAAAATATAGATTTAAATATAGTTTTTCAAAATATAGTTTTCACTTCTGTTAACAGTCCTCGTGACTCTGCCTTCGAATTTTTTTATTTTTCTTTAACTCTCTCTCCCTCTCTCTCTTCTTTTTATACTAAAGCATCGCATCTGTAGTGCTCATCGAAATACTTCCATTCAGACTACTTTAAGCAAAACAGAAGAAAGTTAAATAAACAAAACGCACATCTAACAATAAAAATGTATTAAAAATGCAAATTCATTACAGAATGGCAAATCGCTCAACTGAGGTTTCTAACTTTAATAAAAATAGTTTTTCCAGTCAAAAAATCTTTGATCTTGTCTTGGAAAATGTGCAATAGGGGATGTTTTACAACCACGAGCTTTATTAGCTGTACAATGAGCCGAACGTAATCAAAATTGGATGCCTTAATTGGGCTGGGCACGTAATATGGATGGACGAGGCTAGAGTACCCAACTCGACGGCAAACCAGAAGCCGCGGAAGTCCTAACCTCAGATGGCTAGATGGAGTCGGGAACGACTTAAAGGCAATCGGTGTGAGGGGCTGGAGAGAAAAAGCCAAACTAAGATCAGACTGTAAAAATTTACTGAACCAGGCTAAGGGCCACCCGCGGCTGTAATGCCTTGATGATGATGTTGAAATCAGTTAAATTAACAACGAATATAGATGCAGTATGCTCGTATATAGAAAACACGAAGCTTTAATATTTTTTTAGCATTTGGCAATATTATGGTTAACCGGATTGATTCCCGACATAAAGCAATTTAAAGTATTATTCTGGATATGTTTCTTTTAATTTTAAAACTTACTAAAACACTCTTACTAGAAATAGAAAAAATTCTATTTATTTCTTTTACAATAGCTAAAATTAAAACCTTAATAATATTATAATGTACAAATAAACAAAACAAAAAGAAAATAATTTTAATCTAACAAGTGTCATAAAATGGTTCTTGCTCAGCGTTTGCCGGGCGTTCTATTGGAGCACCCGGCGCTGGTTTTCAGCGAGAACCAACGTGGTCAGATCGCGGACCACAGTGACGACATTCATACTGGTATAAATATTAAGAAAATTACATTACGGATAATAATTGGTATAAATAACATATTTAAGCCTTTGGAAAACCCATTATTGAATTAAGAATATAAACGAAGGACCATTAGACTAGATTAGGATTTCATATTTTTTACAGCTTATGTATGTCTCATAAGCAATGGCGACTAACTGTCTAAGTGGCGCCTATGAAATCAATGGTGTGTTCGATCTCAGCATCGGGAAAAATATAAATTCCTTTGTAAAAAGAACAGGGCACCTTACAGTCATTGGCTTTTCTATGGATAATATGTCATTTAGCTTAGATAACTAGAAATTATATTTATTAAAATTTTTTTAACACTTAAGTCCTAGTATAGGTGTTTTAGTCAATGTAAACAGAAATCCGTGTGAAAATGGACTTTTTATGGGTATATTTCTATGGTAGTTTAATAAAAAAAGATAAAAATTAATAACGAGTATGCCATGCTTTCACCATGCTTTCCTGTGGCATGTGTTCCCGTCGCAGCCGAGATGTTTTGTTGAGGTGGTTGGACAAGCTCAAACATTTTATTTATAATCTCACACCATTTATTTGTGGTGTTTCTCTCTAAGATGCTGATAAATTAAAAAGATATCTCAGACAGCGAATCACCATGGACTAAGGCAGTGGTTCTCAACCTATTTTTGTCTATTGCCATACACCTAATAATGTCATAATTTGGCGGCACACTTTTTTTATGGGATACGAAGGCAAACGAGGATGCGTGTCACATAGGCATTGCAGGAGAATTGCCGGCCTTTATGAAATGTGTAGGCTTGTTTTTTGAAGGTTCCAATGTCATATCTTTTTTTTCAAATTCTATGTATGTCCCACTGCTGAGCACGGGCCTCGCCATTTCTGGAGGAACGGACCTTAATCTTTACCACGCTTGTCCAATGCGAATTGGCGGGGGTTACCAGACTCGGAATAGGATGGACTCTCACTGTATGGACTCTGTAGGCCATACATATGTATATTCCGATGAGGGAATCGAACCCGCGACCATTGACTCTGTAAGCGGGGGGCCCCGCCACTGAGCCAATTGATCGTCGTCGTATTGGTTACACTTACTATAAAAGAAGTTTAAAGAACTTTATTTAGCTATAATATTCTTATGTAAACTAATTATTGAGATTAGAATTATTATATAGAATGAGCGCAAGAAAAGTATGCCGAGATCGTAGCAGATGGAGATCTGTGGTCTTTGTCTACCCCTACGGGAGACACACGTGGCGATATTTATGTATGTATGTAAAATAATTATATATTTATGTAAAATAGTTAACTGTCTAAAATTGCCGGCGAATAGGTTGAGAATCACTGCACTATGGTAATGTTAAGGTATTCTTTGTTATAGGAAAGTGGGGAGCAAAAATTAGCGATGGGGACAATAGGGGATATTCGTGGTACCATTCGAGGGCGTGCCAACGTGACCAGCTGCTTCGTGACAGGTAGGGTTGACCAAACGTGCCTGCACCCCACTCCACCTTTAACGGCGGCGCCTGGTGTGTAGTGAGCAAATTATTGAAAATTCGAAATGCTCCAAGTGTAACATAAATCAGGGATTCCCAAAATATTTTGAAGAGATTATTTGAGAGCTCCCTGAAGAGACACCAGACCCTTATAGTTTCGATTCCAAGGGGTCGATATGGACCACTTTGAGAATCACTGATATAATTAATCTATTATATCAAAAACAGTTCATTTCATAAATTTTATCGTTGGCTGTGTCGAAATATTTTTTTATAGTATAGAAAGGCAAACGAGCAGGCGTGTCACCTGATAGAAAGCAATCTACTCCGCCCATTGGTATTGCGGAAGCGTTGCCGGCCCTTAAGGAATGTATAGGCTTGTTTTAACTTCAAGTTTATGGATGTACCAAACTAAGTAATAAAGAAATGATCCATCGCTCCAAATGCCCCGTGGTACGTCAGAAAAGACTACCTTTTTTTTCCACAACCTATATATGTCCCACTGCTGAGCACGGGCCTCTCCATTTACCGAGGAACGGACTTTAACCCACCACGTTTGTCCAATGCGTACTGGCGGGGGTTACCAGACTCGGAATAAATATCTGTAGGCCATATATATATTTATTGCGATGCGGGGATCGAACCCGCGACCGTTGACTCCGTGGGCGGGGGACCGCGCCACTTAGCTAACTGGTAACCTTAACCCTTAAATGCATGGTTTTTTATTGCGGCCTGGAAAAAAATATGTATGTAGACAATTGGCAACACTATGCGTTAAATAACGTTAACGGTATAAAATAACGTGAAACGTGGTATGTATACATTTGGCAACAAGATGCATTTAAGGCTTAAGGTGGACCTATTCGTTAATATTATAAAAAAATACGGTGAAGCTCATGAACGAAGGCTTCATCGTATGAACGTCGTGGCTATCCAGCGCCTAGACAACCACGAACATATTAAGAAGACTCTAGAGAACTAAACCATTTGATGTAGTTTAGTGAAACTCTAGTCATCCGTAGTGGAGTGATATGAATATTTTACTAAGTGTAAAGAACACAAGAACAGAGTGTCTTCACCTTAATAGAAAACTATAAGAAAAGTGACAATGGACGCATTCTTAGTTATACTCTACTTAGCAAATTCAGTTAAAAAACATATTACTATAATAATTAGTCCATAACTAGATAGATTGTAATTATAATGAGAAAAACTACAATAGTAGAGTAAACATTACAAAAAACAGGAAATATAAAAAAATATATATTTATAAATATATATTTTTTAATATAGCAGGGCAAACGAGCAAGCCGCAACTAGTTGCTAGAGTACCAAAACGCCTACTCGACGGCAGACGGCAGGACCAGATGGTCGTAGAATCCTCGGAAGGCTTAAGCTCAGATGGCTAGATGGAATCGAGGACGACTTAAAGGCAATCGGTGTGAGGGGCTAGAGAGAAAAAGCCATACTGAGATCCGTTTGGAAAAAAATACTGAACCAGGCTTAGGTAACTGCGGCTGTAATGCCTCGATGATGATGATGATGAAACGAGCATGTCGCCTGTTGGATAACAATCACTGCAGATGTTTATGGGGAGCGTTGATCACTTTCCATCACGCCTACTCGTTTGCCTTCCTATACCCATTATAATAAAAAAAATCAAATACAGCAACGTTTTGATTTGCAATAATAGTATTTTAGTTGCCACCATAAGTTTTGAGATATGACTTCATTTGAAAGACGGTTTAAAAAAATGCCTTTAAACAGCGAACCGATGGGAAAGTTACTGATATTCAAAATTGGTAGTTTTGTAATTAATCTTACAAACATTGATGGGTTTTTACATGTTCTTGCAGATTCAACTTCTAATACTGACGGAGGTTTAAAACAGAAACATTTTAAAAAATCTAAAGAACCAATTGGTTAAATAGATCTACTAGCCTGTTAACTCCAGCGGTGTATCCGAATCGATACGACATAGGTACCTTCAAAAAACAAGCCCACACATTTCTCAAACGCCGGCAATGCTTTTGTAATGCATATAGCACTGCGGAAGTCTATGGGCGGCTTTGAATGCTTTCCATTGGGTGACACGCCTGCTCGTTTGCCTTCCTATCGCATTAAGAAGACTATGAAAGCAAATACCAGTAGATGAACAGAAGCGTCTATTTGAGAATAAAATCCAATTCGCCACCAAAGGTCGAGATTGAGGAATCAAATTTTAATTTTTAAGGAGGTCTATTTTGAAATAACTATCCCATAAAAAAAATTGTTCACTTGTGAAGTGTCGAGTCTTCACGTATATCAAAACGGTACGGTGGACAACTTAAATCGCGATGTACATATGTACTAAAATGGGTTAGGACCTGGTACGTATCGAGGCCATAGCTCCTGGCGCCCGTGGGCATGCGCGGCGCCACGGTGGGCGACCGCGGCTCGAAGCAGCGCCGGCAGCCACACCTCATTGCTGAGGGCGGCGATCAGGCTCGTCGTCACACATGCCACGATCACCAGCGCCTCGTAGTACGATAGCATAAACCGAGACACCACAGATTCCACCACCACCCTTTGGCTTGCTTACACTCCTAAGCACTCGGTAGACTCAAATTAGTATTACGATCGGAGAGATAAACGTTCGTAATTGGATCACAATAATTTTGGGTAAAGTATCTGGAATTTGAAGTGATCACACGGCTTCTATAGGCACTTATAACTCGATTTTTTTTGATAACGGTTTCTTTAGAGATAAGCATAAATTACTTTTCGGTTGTCTTCTGTAGAGTCTACTATACCTGAAGATGCCTCGTGTTGGGGCGAAACACGTGTCGTGTACAAGATGGAAAAGTGATGGTGTGTGTTTGGCGTTGTGTATAGTGGTTGGTGGGTGGAGAGTTGATGGCCGATTTTCGGTAAGTTTTTGGTTTAAGTTCCAAATAAATCCACTAAACCGAACGGAAAAACACACATTGTTAATTTTCTGTTATTGTTTTATTTGTCGCGGATCTTAGTTAAGTAAAACTTTTGACTGTCCATATAAGCATAAATTTCCTTTTTTGGTCGTGAATAGTAACTTTTCTTAGGTCGTGAATTGTTAATGGTAACTGAATGTGTCAAATGAAATAGATGTTATTTTGACATCAATTTAACGATGTGTTAAAGTGATTAATTATATAACTTGTTAAATATTTGTGATATTCACTTTATAGGGTGCTTCAGAGAAACTGAATACATCGTATTGTGAATTGTTAATAGTAACTGAATGTGTCAAATGAAATAGATGTTATTTTGGCATCAATTAAACTACGTATTAATGTAATATAAACTTGTTAAAATATTTGTGATATTAACTTTATAGGGTGTTTCAGAAAACTGAATACATCGTATTGTGAATTGTTAATAGTAACTGAATGTGTCAAATGAAATAGATGTTATTTTGACATCAATTTAACGATGTGTTAAAGTGATTAATTATATAACTTGTTAAAATATTTGTGATATTAACTTTATAGGGTGTTTCAGAAAACTGAATACATCGTATTGTGAATTGTTAATAGTAACTGAATGTGTCAAATGAAATAGATGTTATTTTGGCATCAATTTAACGATGTATTAATGTGATATAAACTTGTTAAAATATTTGTGATATTAACTTTATAGGGTGTTTCAGAAAACTGAATACATCGTATTGTGAATTGTTAATAGTAACTGAATGTGTCAAATGAAATAGATGTTATTTTGGCATCAATTTAACGATGTATTAATGTGATATAAACTTGTTAAAATATTTGTGATATTAACTTTATAGGGTGTTTCAGAAAACTGAATATATCGTATTGTAAATAGTAACTGAATGTGTCAAATGAAATAGATGTTATTTTGACATTAAATTAACGATGTATTAATGGATGTATTAATGTGATATAATTTTGTTAAAATATTTGTGAAAATTTCTTTATAGTTTTAAGTTGTGAAATAAAAGAGATGCTGATTTGCTAGAATTTAACTGATCTAAAGATCTAGGACGTAAAAAAAATTACGAATTAAATTTAATTGTGTATTTGCAGATATATACTTAATGTCTGAATTTCCATTTTTATAACATGGAAAATTAGATTATGCACGCGGAAATTATAGACGACCAAAATGACAAATACTTTTATCGTTTATGATTATTAAGAATTTTATAATGGATTATTAAGAAAACATGTCATAGTATTGCTAGTGCTGTCTTAAACAAAACGATTTCATCAAGTGGTCGTGTACATTGATATCGATTTGAATGTACAATAAAATTTTACTGTGTGCTTATAAAGAATATATTCTGCGAGAAGCACAATTACCATTAATATCTCATTACTGTGAATGGTTTAGTTTATTACCAAGTGAAATAGACCATAAACAATTCGCAGTAAACGCGAATGACAATGAGGGAAAGAGAGACGTACAAGAAGAAACGATATGATAAATGTGTTGATCTGTGTAGAGTGGCGAGTTGGAATATACAAGTTCACACATTGACTCCTTGCACTACGGTTATGTAAGGTTCGCTCGCGGTCTAGTTTCTGATGTCACAAATCTTATCACGTCCCACGTCACGCCTTATGACACAATTTTAATTTATTATATGTGCAAATAAACCGTATTATTTATTGTGGGCCTTATTACGTTCACGATAAGAGTTCACTTTTAATTTTCCATTGACGCTTTGCCAAGGTCACCGGCGCACAGATATATCTAAGATTCGAGCACACACAAGGTCACAAGTGAAATTTCACATTAACGTTTACAACAAAATATATATATATATATATATAAATATATAAACACAAATCAAGTGATACTGGGCGCGAAAGAAGCTGGTAATTTTGACGCGGATTTTAGCGGGAAACTGGTTTAAAAAATGGCGGCGAATCTAAGTGATTCCCGCGGGGAAGAGCATTTCGCGCGCAAATTGATGACGTCACGACGTGGCCATCGCGAGGGCGAGCGGCGCACTGGGCTGGCGATAAGGTGCAAAGCCAAAACCCATTGCCAAATTTCCCAATCCAAGCCGTACGCAATCTTCGGACCTACAGTCCCTGGCTAAATTATTAGACGCACTGTATTTTTTTTTGTAATTTTATGTTTCTTAAGAGTTTTTATGCAATAATGGTATATTTCAACTACAATATTATTGAAGTTTAAATTATACTAGATTAGCCGGGTAATAGCCCTGATATGAATCCAATTGAAAATGTGTGGGAGCTGATGAAAAGAGAATTGGCTAAAGATGAGATTACCAACAAAACCCAGCTCCTAGAAAATATTATTTATGTGTGGAATCATCATCCTCAAACGCAGGAGAGAGTACAGTCTTGCATTGATAGCACGCCGCGCAGGATTAAAGGTTTGATAGCGGCTAAAGGTGGCTCAGCTTAATATTGACTTTTACTAACATTAATTTCACTTTTCTATAATACTTAATAAACTAACCTTTTCTAAATTAATGCTGTTTTATTTATGTCAAATAAATCGGCAATTGATTGGATAATATAAAAAATAAAAACAAATCAATTTAAAATAATAAAACGGTACAATATCACTCAGTAATTAATATTTTACATGAAATCTTGGAGTGCGTCTAATAATTTGGCCAGGGACTGTATATGCACACACAATACAAACGTTTATCTAAAACGTACGGTCCCGACATCGACGGGTCTCGCGTAAGCGATATCCGCTCACGTGCTGGCCACTTATCGCCACAGATTACCCAAGGTTTGTGGTTAAACACTAATCAATGAAAAAAAAATGGCACGAGATTTATCTTTCAGATAATGGAGCTCAGATATTATGTGACAGGAGCTAATCACTACGCAAGTTGGTACTAATCTGTTGATGGCCTTACCATTTTGTCGATGGCATTCGGACCGATGTTGAACTATTCATTCATTCATTCGCCTTATAAGGCTTTGATTGAATACTCTACAATACGTTACCGGCAGTCCATTAATATATCGACGCAAAAAAATTAAAACACAGTAAAACTTACCGCCTGAGCAAAAAAACAACAACGTATAAAATTTCTGAAAAATGTATCTGATCACTAAAAAACAGTTTCAACGCTGTACAAAATTTTCTATTCGTCGTACAGTTGTGGGACTCAGATCATAAGACGCAATAGATTTTTCTTACATGCATGGAATAGACAGAGTTTTGCGTCGATATGTACATAGATAGAAAGAAGATGGGAACCACTTTGAACCAGGTGCCTTCCACTTGTATTTTTTTTAAAGACTAGCAAATTTTTTTTAATATAAATAGAATTCTTGTTAACCATTCCAACTAAGCTAATAATGCTTGTGCTAGGATATGGTTCACGTCAATAGTCCAATGGAAGATACGAACTCACGACGTACAGATCGTAAGGCCGAGCCTCACCAATCTTATTTGTGTGACGTAAGTTAGTATCCTACCATTAACCTATTGCTGTAAACCATTTTAGTACAAGCATTCATCAGCTCAGTTGGAAAGGTTATTATATATATTCTATATATATTCACGCCTATCCCCCGCAGGGGTTGGCAGAGACCACGAGCTCCATCCGCTGCCATTCATCGCAGCGAAAAGGCTCGTCATTGGTCGCTTTTCGCCCTCGTGAGAATCAGGACGTGACGGGTGGCGAACCACGTCGCCGTCATTTTCGACAAATTAGGTATATTAAATTCGTCTTTAGTGAATCCCACGAGCCGCAAGGGAGGATGGAGGTCAGCCCTGCATGTTGAGGTAAGGCACCATAGTCTCCGGGGGAGCCCGACCCCGGGACGATCGGCACGCTTAAAAAAGGATAGGTTAACAAGAGTTTTAAAAATATTAAAAATAACTACTAGTCTATTTAGCCTCTTAGGCACGGCTAAATTTTACACGGGGCTGTTTCACGGTAGATGTGAAGGCAAAACAAGTATGAAACTATATGTGAAAATGATTGATTATTTAATTTAAACGGCGAGCTAGTGTGTTACCAGTGCTCCACTATAGTGGCGCATAGTTCAGAAAGACGATATCCGCGAAAGCCACTATAGTGGCGCGTCGTTCAGAAAGAAGATATACGCGAAAGCCACTTCAGTGATCTTTTTACACACATATATTATGTGAAAAAAAAAATGTGTTATTCTTCACTCATTTTTTTTTAAATTATTTACGCCCAAATTAACTTACGTAGACATACACAAGCGTACACAACACAAAGAATAAATCGGCATCGATTTATTTATCTCGATTAGCGACGTAACATTACCAGCTTCTATAACGGGCCACTTACGTATCAAATAGTAGATGTAAAACTTATAAATATTTAACAAAATCACGCGTGGAATATATAAATATATCGACTTTCAAAATTGTCCAAAAAGCTTTAATGTAACGAAACTGACTGACACTTTTTTTACGTGATATATGATTATGTCTTTGACGTTTCACATTTCGGCCAGTGGCGACGATTGTGTACGGTACGTCAAAGACATTAAAATAGGTTTAATAAATAGAAAGGTATTGTTAATTTATAAACGGATATAGCTGCCTAAGATATTTGTGGTAAGCGTAAGTATAGTTAGGAACATTTCGCTGAGAAACTATTTTGAAATTATACACAATAGGTTGTCGTAGAAGCTTGTTGGGAGCAGACGAGTGCTGGAGTGGAGACCGCGTCACGGCATACGTAGTGTGGGACGCCCCCTTGCCAGACGGAACGAAGATCTTTGCTAAGCGGCTGGGGGCGACCGGATGCGCAGAGTCAAAAATCGGGCTAGGTGGCGTGCCTTGAGTGAGGCTTATGTCCAGCAGTGGACTGCTGCGAGCCGATGATGAATGGATGAATGACACAACAGGTTATCTAAGACCCTTTTTCTCTTTTCTGCATTCACATAAAATACATTGAAACATAATATATGCAAGCAAATTTGAAACACGTGTGTGTAAATGTCTATAACAACTTCTGTACGGATTCAAATGAACAGACGACAGAAAAAGACTTTCTGCTAAAACGCCTACGTCGAAATCCGAAAACCCACGCGTCACACGAATCCACTTTGAAACACACTGAATTGAACACTTATTGAATTATTTACTATATAATACTATATATAAACTTTTCATTAAACTATTCATTTAACTAGTATTTTGAATTTTATATATATGTATATAAAAAAAATTAATATGTCAAAAAAAAGGGCGCGCGATTTCGCAAAATGGCGACGCTTCACGTGTACGCTAGAAAAACGTGGTCGCCCGCTGTGTGATTTCCCGCCCGATATTATTTCTGGACGCTACATTTCGCGCTGGCATATTTATAGAATGTGATTTTCTAGCGAGGTGGACACTAGACGCCTGTGCGGAATGTTGTCATGTAAAAGCGTTGGTATTGTTCATTCGTGGTCTGTATTCGAATCGAATGTTGTTAGCGCTCGTAGCTTTTCTTAGTTTTACAGCTTTATCGGACTCTAGGCTCTCTAAATCCCCGGGGTGTAAATAAGGTAAAATCTGCGGTTTTTTCAAGTAAAAAGCAATCCAAAGATGAGTGTATGTGTTCACAAAAGAATGACAACATTTGAGGATGCGGATTATCCGCATGTTCGTATGTGGGACACATAGACATACAGCCAAGCCAGAGATGGCTTTAATTGGGTCAGGTCACATTCTATTAAACGTATGGGAAATAGGTTCTAGATTCCCTAAAGACCCTTATAATCAATTTAGTCTCTAAAGCCAAGGGTGAAAACCGAAGAATGTACTCGGGTACCTAGTGAAGCGGTTATTGTAATTAGCAAATCCCCTACTCTGTATTCTCACTCGATTGAATTCGGCTTTGAATTTAGTGGGACGCTTTAATAGTAAGTAAAAGCGTATATTTCAAAACAATGACTCCATTATTAAGGCGCATAGATATAGCAATTATTTTTTTTATTGGGGGATTAATTTTTGTCACCGGAAAGCAATTAACATCGCCCATAGTTATGTACATCAGGCGCATCACACATGCGTTGCCGGCCTTTAAGATATGAGTAGGTATGCTTTTAGAATGTTTCAATATCGTACCGGTTTGAAAGCATATCGCCGAAGGCAAATATAAGTTTAGCGCAGTTGACTTGTTTGAGGTTTCTCAAAATAGGCGTTCAGTCGAATAGGCTTTGCTTTTGAATGACATTTATATTTTAATTTTATAAGATCCATCATGCAAGGTATTTAAATTTTAATTGTATAAAAATTCATATCTAATATAATCTGATTTTTGGAACCAGTTTTAATATTTGTTCTTTTAACTCTCATTAGATGGCTCCACCAGTCTCTTATATTGCAATGTCTTTATCAAAAGATGTATTATAACTTTATTTTTTTAAATACATCTCTTCGACACTGGAAATGATATTTTTTTATCGCAAAGAGTAGGGGCCCAGATGTGACATTACATAGAGTCAATAGTGAAGCTTTGAGGTCGCTCCATCAAATAATTTTTTTCAGGCTGGGGGAATCGAATTCGTCGTCTTTCCGTGAGATGGATTATAACTGACAACGCACGAACACCTAATATTATGTTACCTCGACCTACATACACAAGAAATTTGACATGGACGTTAAAAAATAAAACGGTAGCTGCAAGGAAATGCACCTTCGGTTTGTTTTAAGATTGTAGTTGATATGCAAGTCTTTTCTTTTATGGGATAGGAGGGCAAACGAGCAAGTGTGTCGCCTGATGGAAAGCAATCAACACCACCCATAGACATTTGCAGTGCTATGTAATTGACTATCATGTTCTTCTTTTAACTTCATTCTTTCTATATAACATTTCTACCAGGCTCTAATCATACATGTAGCAGAGTGTATTATTAGTTAGAGTCCGTTGGAGGGCAAACGAGGAAGCGTGTCACCTGATGCAAAGCAATCAACTATAGGTGCATAGACATTCGTGAGACCATAGGTATTAAGGAAGCGTTGCCGACCTTTAAGGTCTATATGTAGGCTTCTTTTTTGAAGGTTCCAATGTCGTATCGGTTCAGAAACACAGGAGCTCCGGTACCGCGTGTAACTCCGTGAGTTTTAAAGCCGGAGGTGCTCTACCTTTAGCTTTAGCTAACCTCTTTCCCGCAAATTATTCACATTCACCCCTAAGATTGGCAAGGTTACAGTGCCTTTAAAGCAGCATACGTCCAGCATATGGATTATTTGTTTATCATCAGGTGACACGTATGTACATACGTCGGCTTACCTATTCACAAAGGCTTGCTTACAGGTTTAAAATATTAGGTGTACGAATAAGTTTCCGCAGTTTTTTATAAAAAATTAGGAATTTATTGTAAAGGAAAAGTACATTACGTTTTATTCAAAGTATTTTCCATCATTTGCCACTACTTTTCCCCATCTTTCTGGCAACATTCGGATACCCCGTCGAAAAAACTCTTCATCTTTTGACGCTATCCACAAATCTACCCAATTTTTGGTGTCTTCATATGATGTGAAGCGCTGCTCAGACAGACCATGTGCCATCGACCGGAACAGGTGATAATCAGAAGGGGCTAAGTCTGGTGAATACGGCGGGTGGGGTAAAACTTCCCAGTTGAGTGTTTCCAAGTATGTTTTTACCGGCGCCGCAACATGTGGACGAGCATTATCGTGTAAAAGAATAATTTTGTCGTGTCTGGAGTAGTAATGGGCGCGTTTTTCCTTAAGTGCCCGACTCAATCTCATCAATTGTGTTCGGTAGAGAGCTCCAGTAATGGTTTCGCTTGGTTTCAGCAATTCATAATACACGACACCAAGCTGATCCCACCAAATACACAGCATGAGTTTTTTTCCATGAATATTCGGCTTAGCTGTCGATGTTGATGGTTCGCCGGGCTTAACCCATGACTTTCTCTACTTTGGATTATCGTAGTGAATCCATTTTTCGTCACCAGTGACTATACGATGCAAAAAACTCTTTTTTTTATTCCTGGCAAGCAGCATTTCACTCATGCATAATCGGCGTTCAACGTCTCTCGGCTTTAGTTCATATGGAACCCAATTTCCTTGTTTTTGAATCATTCCTAACGATTTTAAACGATGTGAAATTGCTTGTTGAGTCACTTGTAGAGTAAGTGCAAGTTCTTTTTGCGTTTGGGACGAATCTTCCTCCAATAGTACTTCTAATTCCATGTCTTCGTACACTTTCGGCCTTCCACTGCGTTCTTTGTCTTTAACGTCAAACTCACCGTTCTTAAACTTTTGAAACCATTCCTGACAACTTCTCTCACTTAAAGCAGCTTCACCATATGCTTCTAGAAGCAATCGATGCGCCTCAGCTGCAGATTTTTTCACATCAAAGAAGTAAATCAAAAGTTCCCGCAAATGATGCTTATTCGGAATAAAACTTGACATTTTTGCACGAAAAAAATTACGTGATGCTGATACGGAATCACTAGTACTTTAAGGTTATGGTGTTGCCAGATGACTAAACTTGGGATATTACGTTTTACATCTGACAATTTCTCCATAACCTTCTGGTGGGGCCATCTTTTGACAAACAGCGGAAACTTATTTGTACACCTAATAGATTCTCCGTTTCACTGTGCAAGTGTAAGTAAATTTCACAGAAATCATTTCTATTAATAGCAAAGCGTATTATGTTATTATGTTCAGTTGACACAACATACGCGTGTGTGGTAGATATGTCAACAGATAACACACCTCACATGTCTTTCGTAACATCGACTTTTATGATTTCAATTCGCTCGCATGGCTTCCGGTGTTTTGCGTCGAGACCATGCACTTTTAATGCAAATTTTTTAACCCCCAGCGGTCGAGAGAACCAATGAGTCGAAAACAGTAAGCCAATCTCGCTTACTTCATGACTTTTTTTTTTTACGGACAATAAAATAATTTCAGACACAATGTAACACTTTAATGTCCGAGAAAAGTTTTAATTATACTTTTATGAGATAGGAAGGCAAACGAGCGGGCGTGTCACCTGATGGAATGCAATCAACACCGCCTATAGGTATATATTCCGCAGCGCCATAGTCAGTGCGGAAGCGTTGCCGGCCGTTAAGGAAAGTGTCCTTATGGGATTTAAGAGGAGGGGTGTTGGGCCTCCGGAACTATATCGCTCACCGGACGAAGCGCGGTAGCTAAGCTACCATTCAGACGGCGGTTTTCTGCAGGAGTGTTACAGACTAATAATATGCCATTCTTGACAAACTATTCGTCTGCGGTGTGGCTCTACCACTACGTGTTGGTTTAAAAAGTGTTTTGGATTGTATGTTTACAGCCTGGTAGAAATCTTAGAAGTTAACATAACAGTCTATTACATAGAAAAATTTTATCGTAGCATTTTAAAATATTCATGAGATTGAGCATTATTTAACTATAAGAATATATATATACATATATATGTATATATATATATATATATATATATATATATATATATATATATATATATATATATATATATATATATATATATATATATATATATATATATGTATGAGAAGAGAGAGAGAGAGAGAGGAGAAATTACCATAATTCAATATGAACACGAAAAAAATAATCTATAAATAACATCATAACACCAAACGACCTGCCATGTAAGAATTGATCAAAAGTGTACGCGAATGTCCGCACACAAAAACCCGAGTAGGTACAATGTATGTATTTATGTGACGATCCACACACGCACACACATACACAAACGCCGCTGCACTAAACACACAAATATATGACCTCAATAGCGAAATGCCAACGAACTCGAAAGCTTTTTATAAATCGAACCTACGGGAGAATTCGCGCGTCGTTGCTGTCTGTCTAATTGCTTCGAAAATGACTTCGATAGATGTCACCGCCTGTGGCGAAAATTTCTACACTCGTACGATGACTGTGCAAGTGTTTTAGACTGTATGTTTTCATGAGACACATCATGCAAGGTGTTTTTTAGCATCCGCTATTCGCATCGGACAACAAGTCGGGCAAAAAGTCATTTATTTGCTTAAAACAGTTATAAATTGAATTTGGATGGATCATAGTAAGTCCCAATAAGATGGCCCGTGCTAAAAGACAGCAATTCAGTCATTATTCCTCTTCAATTATTAATTTTTTTTAAATGGATAGAAAGGCCAACGAGCAGGCGTGTCACCTGATGGAAATCAATCAATGCCGCCCATAAAAATCCGCAGCGCCATAGGCAGTGCGGAAGCGTTGCCGGCCTTTAAGGAAAGTGTCATTACGAGAGGGGGTGGGGGAGGGAGGGATGGGCCTCCGGAACTCAATCGCTTCCCGGACTAAGCGCAGTAGCTAAGCTACCACTCGGACGCCGGTTTTCTGCGGGAGTGTGGCACTTCCCCAGGCGAGCCAGTCCATTCGTGCTACAGACAAATAATATGCCATTCTTGACAAGTATTCATCCGCAGCGTGGCTCTAACACTATAGTTATAAGTAATACACACTATAAGTAAATATCCGGAACCTAGGAACTGGTCGGAATAATTCCGGCCGCTGAATTCCACTATCGCACAACTATCTACAAGGAAAAGTTTAAACCCCAGCCATCATCTAGATGATGAATGACGATCCAGTGCGGTGCGTTTTCCCCAAAAAATTTTTTCCAAGCAACACTACCCTGCGGTAAACGTTACCTCCAGCGGTGTTTCTGAATCGATACGACATTGGAACCCTTATAAAGATTATTAATGGAGTCAGGCGTCACCTTGCGGAAATCCATCACTATATGGACAGTCAAAAGTTTTGCTTAGCTCAGCTTGTCGCGGATCTTAGCTAAGTAAAACTTTTGACTGTCCATATAACCTTTATAAAAACAAGCCTAAATATTTCTAAAAGGTCGGCGACGCTTCCGTATTGCCTATGGCGCTGCGGATTTCTATGGGCGGCGTTGATTGCTTTCCATCTGGTGACACGCCTGCTCGTTTGCCTTCCTATCCCATAAAAAACCCAGATTTTGCATAGTTTAAGTGGAAGGAGTGAGGTGGGGTATCGATACAAGTCAATATTATATTGTACATGAGTATATCTACATTTTATTCTGTAGCAAACTTCAGCAGACGTATACCTAACGTATACCATTGTTATAAGTCATATGAGACATTGCGAAAAATCTTCTCCTCTGTCTATTTTGAGACAATTTTAACAAAAATAACAGTATACACGTTTTGTTGTAGAAATCACAATATTCCCTGCCATGTAATACTCACAGATCTCATTCTTTCTTATTTTAAAAAAAATGTAAGCTGCTAAAAAGTATAAAAATTCTACCCGATTGGGTATTAATCACCAAATATGATTTGGCGAGAAATTTCCTGGTGCGAAAAGAGATGTACGTGAAAAATATCAAAAGAAATGTATTGATTAAAATTTTAACAACAACAGAATAATGAGCCAATAACTTAAAAATCATGTAAGCCCTGAATGGTGGAAGGCGTATTCAGTGAGGAACGTCTAATTGCATACCGAAAATCATGGCTGTTACGCGTTATATGAAAAATAAATTTCATTGAAATTAATGATTAGATTGCCAAAAACTTCTTTACATTGAAAATAAATTGTAAAAGGAAAAACGACATTTCTGAACACGCCCATTGTTATTTGAATAAAATGAGTACTTACCGCTTTGATGTCATCGTAGTCCTTCGTATCGAGGATTCTCCGTCTAGACGATGGCGCCTCGGGACTCGAGTCGTCGGTCAGTTCGCTCATGGTGCTCTCGGTGCTTGTCTCCATTGACTTCACGCCATCGTCGGACTCCCGTTCGTCTGTCTCTTTTTCTGTGCGTTTCTTCAAATAGTTCTCGTGTTCGAAGGTCTTATTTTCAAATCCGGTGCCGCTGGGAGATTCTATGTCGTTCTCTAGGACCGATCTATCGTCATTTTCCGAATCTATATACTTCAAGTTCACCTTGGACCTTTTGGTTTCCGTTTTCGTATCGGTTTTTGGCAATTCTTCATTTGTCATGTTGTTAACATCGGCAGGCTTTGATGGTTTTGTTGTGGACGCGCCGGAGGCGATAGGATGCGATATCTGTATGTAAGAAGCGAAATTGGATGTGTGCTTTGGTGCCTTAACCTGCTTCTCTATATCGTTCTTCAGGGATTCCTTGACTTTCACCTCCGGACTGCTTCTCGGCAATTTCTTCCTTTCGGCATGATCGACATCGCCGTTCGCCACTTGTATCACCGTGGATTTCTCTAGAATTTTCCCGATCGGATTGTTTGGGTCCAATTGACTTTTGATACTTGCGAGCCTCTCAGACGGCAGCTTGGCTGTCAAGGACACTGACATGGATGTAGTTTTATCAGCCGTGGGCTTCGCCAACGACACCGGCTCGGAAATGGTCTTGCTAATGGACAAATCAGAGTTTGAATTCGATCTGGAACTTGAGGAGCCGACCTCCCATCTGTGGCCGAGGCCGTTCTTCTCTACGTAAGGCAAATGGACGGGTACCGGGTGATCGTCCTTCAGTACCAACTTGGTGTAGCCAACGGTACCATTGTCACAGTCCTTCAGCTGACTCAAATACTGTTCCACCGATGTCTTCGATGAGTATCTGGTGTCGTTCGCAGGCAGTTTTGTCACCGTCATCTTTGGGTCGAACCTCTTTCGTATTTCGGAGACCGACGGCACCTCGTTGCCATTGCTGTCCTTGACTCCGTTGCACATGGAGCCCCTCTTGCTGTAGCTGGGTGTCGGGGAACCCTCCTTATATCTTCTTCCTTCGGGTCTCTGGCGTTTTCGAAAGAGTGATACTTAAGACTCTACTCGCATGGACTTTACGTCTATCACAAGTGTGTTAATATATGTTCTGACATTAGCATTATATATTTTAATTATGTATTTATTATATTATTATTAATGCAATTAATATTGAGGCGACAAATCCATGTGAGTAGATATCCAGCTATATATATATATATATATATATATATATATATATATAAATATATATATAAATAAATATATATATATATATATATATATATATATATATATATATATATATATATATATATATATATATATATATATATATATATATATATATATATATATATATATTTATGACTAATTGCGCATTGTGGATGTGTGTGTTAGTTCGTATATAGATCACTGTGGGTACAGCTAGTTACAGACATTCGATGCAGGTACCGACAGCAAACAAATTTGTCTACTTGTTACTACTGAGGCTTACTTGGTACCGTCTGAAAGGCAAACTATATACAAGTTTAGACGCCAACAAAACTATGTACAAGAAGAGCATTCGCCATGGAACATGTATTTATGGTATGGAACGTTTCGTTGAAACAGTTGTGAAAAGGTCCGCCATTCAAGCGACAATCTGTGAGGTTGTTTATTTGAAAGCAGCAATGGCGTCCTCAGCGAGAGTTTGTTAATGAACACACACACAAACACACACGCGCGCGCGCGCACACAACGTTGCCTGCCTGCGAGATTGTGCCCGAACAGAAGGGGTCACCTCGGCGTGACTTTAGTGCATTATCGGAGCCATGAATGCACTTATGCGGATAAATGTGTTTTCGTTGCCAAGAAACGATGTTTCTAGGGCGAGATGAATAGACGTCGTTTGGATGTTTGAGAGCTAACATATATATTTATATTTGTGTTTTGAAGTCATATTAAGTGTGATGCTTACTTACCCAAGTGAGACAATGCCATAATTAATGCTTAGTTCAAAAACAGATATTTCTTTGGAAATTTTCGAATTTTACTTAGTGTAAGAATACTACTATTTTATTGGTGGGTACTTTTAAACTAATATGTATGTTTTTAAAAAAAAAACTAGAGTCTTTGTTAACTATAGATAGACACCAGACATTGACGCAATTAGATGTCAAATTATAATCTCTGGTGTCGACAGCATTATTTTTGATGGGGTATTTTCCCCGGCTAGGAGCGCCATTGAAGAGCCGTTTTAACTTGCAAAAACAGTAACGTTACGATGAAGATATTGAAACTTTATATATATATTACAAGCGTAAGCTAGTACTGAGCGTGTATATTTATCATAATGTACTCTAGCGTAACAATATGTAATTTCTTTTTTTTTAAAATACCTAATATAATTGTTAGACAAAAATATTTGTAAAAATTCTAAATTACAAGGGAATTCCTCTCTTAGCAAAAACCGAGCCACTTCCTTTGACCAGAAAACATTATGCATTAATTAACTTGTGTAGTAAACGTGAAATATATACTGTAAAATTGTATGATATAAAACTATTTTCTATCTGTAATTTTACGTACGTAAATAATAATTTATTTGCCAATAATAATAATGTATTAGCCAGAATTTTCTGGCAAATAAGTTATTATCATAATTATTAAGTAATTGTTGTATTTATGCGTTTCAATTTCAATTTTGAAATTAATGCACCGACACCAACGCGGGCTGAAGCTGTATTTACTGCAATTTACCTTTTGTAAACTATTTAACACAAAATATTATTTTACACATAGTTTTCATGTCATTTCAATACATGTCGATATGGGCCGATATTCCTATATATTTTATTTGAATTTGATCTAAAAAGGTACGATGATTCGTGAGTAAAAATTTGATCCAAAAAGGTACGATGATTCGTGAGTAAAATTTTGATCCAAAAAGGTACGGTGATTCGTGAGTAAAAATTTCGCAGACAACCAACGCTTTGAATTGTACATAAAATAAAACCATAGACAATTTACCTCTGTTATGGTGGTGGCGGCGGAGTTCCTCGCCTTCCTCGCCGCCCTGTACGAGTCCGGGGCGGGCGGGCGGCCGATATCGTTGGAGATCGACTTCGACCTGGCTATCTCCCCATAACCGCTCTGATTCTGCTGTTGCTGTTGCTGCTGCTGTATCCTCTGGGTTAGCGGGATATAATTCGCTGGCGAGTACTTGTTGTACAACTCCGCGGTCGACATGGCCAGGGCCGCCGAACTGATGACATTCCTCTTAGGATTCCGCGGCAGATCGGCCTTGCTGCTTTCGCTGCGGGTCGTGGATATATCCCTCGACCTGGACTCACTCCTGTCCGTTCTGTATCGGCTTGAGATGCCGCTATCCGAGTCGGTGACGCTGGGCGCTCGAGAAGTGCGACTGTACTCCACCAGGGAGGTTTTCCTCTCCCGCTTACCATCTACATCCGAGTACCTCGATCTGTACTCTGTCGTTCTGTCACCGTAGGAACTGCGCAGAGTGGAGGTGACATACGTGCCTCCACTGGACCGATAGTACGGCTTGTCCAGACTGGATGATGAGGTGAGCGTGGAGCGATAGGAGCCGGACAAGCTCGACGAGGTAGATGTGTATCGTGAAGGCGAAACTACAGGCATTTTGGACGCTATATACTTTACTTATATCCTATGCAGTTATCACATAGTTTGCTTAGTGCTTATAATAAGGCTTAGTGGTATGTCGCTTTGATTCTGGTCGGTGGTCGCTTTTTTTGCATTTTCAATTTACACCTGTAACAAAAAATTGTTTGTAAATAGATAGATAAATTTATTTCCTTCTGCAGTATAACATTTTAATCAATTACATATCACACATCAATTTACATTACACATAGATGGAAGTGGTCGATAAGTCAAAACCTCCAGCAGAGAATTTGATTTTCAGCCACGAGAACATGAGTCCCATACGATCCAATATATATAATATTTGAGATCGACCCATAAAATAAGAACAGTATGTGAGGCCCGTGGGATTCACTATGACGAATTATAATAAACGTGATTTGTTAAAAATGACGGCGAAGTGGTTCGCCACCCGTCACGTCCCGATTTCCACAAGGGTGAGAAGCGACTAACGAAGAGCCGTTTCGCTACGATGAATGTGAGAGGAAGGATGGATGAAAAGGTGGATGGGTGCGGAGGAAGCAAAGTAGGTGTGCGTGAGGATCGGAGGGAGATCTGTGATCTCTGCCTACCCCTACGGAAAACAGGCGTGACAAACATACATATACGAGTATATTTTGTACAATTATTTAGCTACCTGAATAACTTTGACTAGGTTGACAATAGAGATAAATCTCCTGTCAGGGTTAAATGGTTCAACATTGAACTGTACTGCGTCAGAACCTGTTCCACTGGGCCATACATACTTTAAATTCTAGGTATATTAGTAGGCACACATAGATACATCGAACTGAAAATTTGTCCCAAACCCATTGGCAATTATTTGACCTCACAATTTTATAGCTGACGATAGATGTGACATTTTACTGGACTTGGACATCACTTGTTGTTGACGAGTTGAAACCTGTTTACAAACAGAATCCAACTTTTTAATTATCGATTTTATTATCTTCTATTATAATTTCATATGATCTACTTATTAGTAATGGTTTCTCTGTGATATTGATTTGTAGACCCTGAGGCCTTCATAACTTCAATAGATGAATACTAGAAGCTACTCGACTTCATGGTTTAAATTCTTTCTGGCTTGTAACTAAACTTTTCATTGTCACATTTCAGAGTCCCTGGATGTAGTTCATATATGTACATTGTATTTTTAAGACATTGCATTCCAAACATCCTTTAGTGATATTAAGTAATTTTCTACTAGATAAGGAAGGTTTTTGGTTATCTTTCATGGGGTGTCCGTTGGCAGAATTAGATTTTCAACCTGAATTACTATGTTCAAGCATATTTATATTATGTTATAGATCGAATAATTCTTGTCTGAAAGTAGTAAAGGTTGAAAGCCTATTTTTTCATGGGATAGGAATACAAACGAGCAAGTGTGTCACCTGGTGGAAAGCAATTAACGCCGCCCATAGATCCCCAGTGCCATAGGCAGTGCAGAAGCGTGGTCGGCCTTTAAGTAAACTGTCATTATGGGAACGGGAGGAGGAAGGAGAACGATGTTGGGCCTCTGAAAATCAACCGCTCACCGGATGAAGTGCGGTAGTTAAGCTTATGCTCAGACGCAGGTTTCCTTGGTAGTGTGGTACTACCCCAAGCATACCAGCCCATTTATGCTACAGACAAATAATATGCCATTCTCGACAAAGTATTCTGCTACCAGACACTTATTATATTGTGTTCAGTTGATGTTTCTATTGTTAAATAGCTTGTTTCTGACTTAACGGCATAAAGAATTTCCAAAACACTGCAGGAGCAATACTTTTAAGAATTTCCTTTGTGCTAATTGAAAAATTTAATTAAAATTTTCAAGTACTTTAAATTTTCATATAGAGCAAGTCATGCTGACCAAATGTGTCCATAACATATTTTTCAAATTTTTTATTATATCAGACTGATACAGCATCATCTATTTGGCTTTAATATTAGCTCAGTGATAAATGATGTGGATAAGAAATAAGCTCAAACATACCGCTTCCCTATAGGAATGTGGTTATACACATTTTACCCATGGGCTGTGTTTATGATCTGTCACAAAATGGGTGTCCGATGTCAGAATTAGGTTTTCTACCTTAACTATATTACTACTATCAAAAAATGGATATTCAACCTATAACCTAATATAAATATGGTTGAATAATCCTTGTGTCAAAGTAAAACCTAATTCTATCACTGAACTCCCTATAGTAGCGGACAGTCAGAATTTTTACTTAGCTATGATCCCCGACAACCAAACAAGAATAGAAAAACAATAATGTGTGTTTTTGCTGGTTAAGAATTGCTACTGTAGACAAGTATAACATTTATAAAAATGAGAAATAATAGATAAATAAGTGTTATTTAAAATATTTCTACAATGATGTAGTTCTTCTACGATCAATCTTATTGGTTTACAGACTAGAGAATAGTTTATAATTTTACTTTTATTAGTTGAGAGTTGGGAAGGGATCAAATACCATTATAATGAGATAGAAAAAAAATGCATTTACAGTTTCTAAAATTCATGGGAAGACATAATATGTGAGACTAGCAATGGCTTTCCTGAGCCCATGATTCAAGAATGTTGTAGAATAAATATTTTGGGTGAGAATTATATGTTATGCCAACACATATAAAAGGAGTATTCTATTTTCTTTATTTTTCTTTTTTAAGAACAAGTAAAGTATGTATTGTTTTATATACTTATCACAATTTTTTATTTGGTGCTTTTACTTCAGTATTTCTCACTTCATTTTAATTGCATGTTTAAATAACTGAAAATATTAACATTTGTTTTTAATTATAAATTAATTTCAATTAGTAAACATTCCTTTAAATTTGCCTCTGACATCTTTTAGTATAGCACTGATTTATAACAAATGTTATTTAAACGTTTTGGGAATTATATATAGTCTTATTGAAATCAAACAGAAGTTAAGCAACATAAAACCCACACAATGGTGAATAAAAGAATTTTCTGGACTGTTTACCATGGTCTATTGAAACTCACTATGTCAAGGTCATGGTTCGCATACATTGATGCAACGTAAACTGAGGCACCGAGGCCTACAATTTTATGCGTATATTTCACTAGTTCACAGTATACATGCTGACCAAACGATAATTGAAATTTGATACCTCTATCTATCGTAACTGGAAGGAATTTGTGTTCGAAACTTCAAGGCCATGTGAGATGTGGCGATGCGGACATAATACACGACAATCGGCCACTTTCACGACACTCACCCGCTGCGGCGTCCGCAAAATCACCATATACAAGCCGAAAATACGCTCCTTGTGCTATTAATAGCGATATCCAAAAACGTTTTTGCATGACACACAAAATTTGACAGAACTTCGCGGAGTAATTTAATTTACTGACGGATCACGTGAAACGTATTGTATTTCTAGTCCATTTGGAATATTCACAGAATGTATGTATGCGGAATACTCACGAAATAATAGTACTGCTGTAACCTAAGCAACTGGAAAATAATTTGTCGCTCCGTGAAACTTTAATTCTTGAGGTACTTTTAACTAAATATCACTTGTGTTGTACGTACACTTTCTAATTCACTTTCATTTGGATTTAGCAGAAAATGGAGCGTATACGTTGTACGTCGTCTAATATTTTTCTTGGGCTCATGTAATTTTAGAAGTGCCAAGGCTCCATGGCTCCATTTATGTGACGTCACTCAAATTGTTGGAGATGGCAATCTTATTTTTGAGACACTTCCGTATCAACAACTATAAGGATTCTGATCTTTCTCACTTAAAACATAAAGCTGACATTATATATATTATACATTACAGCTGACTCTTAAAATTTGGTGTTGCCATTGAAAAAATCAATTGTTTGTGACGTCAAGTATGACTCATCAAATGATTTATTTTTTGTAAACATTTTAAGTTAATTTGTGTTATATTTATTTTTAAAATTGCAAACCCTTGATTATTAGTATTTTTTAAAACATTCCTTTCATCGTCTATCAGAGTTTTCGATTCAAGACTAAATTATCTATTCACAGAGAGCGGTAGAGGTGAATGGTTTCACTATTGGACGGTAGATGACAGTAAAACAAAATGTATAACAATAATAACATAGCGGTGTAAATCAAAAAGATTATAGAATAAATCAAAAGATATATTTTTTTTAAAGATACGTGTTTTTTTATAGTAAATTAAAAACAATAAAATGAATAATAAAATCTTGATTGTGACGACAGACACAATTCAAACACGAGCGTGTGTACGAAAATCTTGTTTACAGTGTTAACGAAATATTGATTTGGATTTAAAATATTAATTTGGAAGTATTAGCACTTGTTTAGATAATTAAGAGCAGCGGAAAATTCTTAAACACAATAAGCTTAATTAAATACAAATTTTCCTGTAATTTTCCATGTTAAAAGCTTTTAATGCTCCAAATTTAATAACAATTCAAATAGACGCTACAATCGATGTCGATGCTTGTTGTTGTTTTTCTTTGATGGCAACCAGTTTTCACTATTATGCCAGTGTCAAGTAAAATACAGCAATATCAAGTATCCTGAAATCTACTAGTCGTTTGTTACGTTGCGTCTTGATAAAATGGTGGCGATTCTACCAATAACTTTCTATAGTCTTAATTATGAACAGCCGCAGCTCAAAAAAAAAACCAAGCTCTCTTAAATTCATTTATTAAAACTAATTTTACAATGTATTATTTAATTAAAATACAAAATTACGTTCAGCGATTGAACGAGAGTGCCTGAAATCTTGTGACTGATGTCCGTTGGGGGTGTGAAGCTAAGGTATGGTTGTGGTGGGAGCTCCGATTAAGTGATTCGAGGTTCCCATTAAAATGCTAAATACCCATCTGCTGTGTCAGTTGCGGGACACCAATGGAGAGCAGAAACTCAGCCAGTCTGAGTCATCCACGGCCCCGTCGTTCACCCCGAGACCTTCTACAGCTGCGCAACTGCGTAACCGCTCCTTCGAGCTGTAGATGTTAAGAATGCAGGGCACAGGGCGGGCGTTCTGTGCCCTAAAACAGAACTAACTCACTGGGGAGGATACCCTAAGAAAACCGAGTCACTCTGAACTCTGAGACGGTAGCCCCGCCAACAGATTAAGGCACAGCGGACTAATCACCATACTTGTCGATTATAATTAAACCGATTAAAGAAATTCAAACAGTGAATAACCGGACCGATCAAGACCGATCCCAATGGAGAAGCACTGTGGACGTCACTGTGTCCCCGAGGTGGGGCCTCTGCCCCCATATAATTACATGCCACTGCCCACATAGGATTATAAGATCTCCGTTGAGTGTTCCCAGGTTAGTGGGAACGGAGCCGCATTCCACGGTGTGAACGCATTCTGATTGCATCATCCAGAAGCTTTATTGTTACGTGGTTCCGTAACACCTCACCCCGAGGATCAGCAATTATTTAAGAATAGTTTTAGAGAATGTTGCTGCAACTAGTTTCTCCGTCTTGATATTCTCTAAGGGGATATCAGATGACATACCCAACCCACGCCAATTTTCCCCTTTCCGGCCTGCTTGATGAAATAGACTCGCAACAGAATACCAATCTACGAATCAGTCAAAAGTTTTACTTAGCTAAGATCCGCGATAAGCAAACAATAACAGTAAATTAATAATGTGTGTTTTCCTGCCGGTTGAAGTGGATTTATTTGGAACTTAAACCAAAAATTTACCGAGAAACGACCAGCAAACACCAAGCACTTTTCCACCTTGTAAACGACACGTGTTTCTCCCCCAAAAGGCATGATGATGCCACGTGTTGGGGCGAAACATGTGTCGTTTTGACCGTCCACATAGTGTTGGATTTCCGCAAAGTAACGCCTGACTCCGTTAATAACAGAATACCAATCGTTAGTGTACATAGAATCATTATTGAAGTACTGGTATGGTGTTCAGAGTAACGTGGTAAGGTGGGGTGAAGCACTTAGCGATCCATACAAACTGGAGTGTGGAGTGAGACAGGGGGGGCTGACGTCACCCAGGCTGTTCAATTTTTATATAAACAGACTGATAGAGAGGCTTAGCAGAGCGGGTGTCGGGTGCTCCATAGATGGCGTCGTGATGAACAACTTTAGTTACGCGGATGACATGGTTCTGTTGAGCCCATCGATCGGTGGTCTTCGAAGATTAATAAAAATCTGTGAGGAATATGCTAGGGAGAATGGACTCACATACAATGCTAAAAAGAGTGAAATTTTAGTATTTCGATGAAAAAACAAAGCAATTAATTTCAAACCTACTATACACCTGTGTGGAACTCCTCTGAAACAAGTATCTGAGTTCAAATACCTTGGGCATGTTGTGAATGAACGCTTGGATGATGATAGCTATATTGAACGCGAGCGCAGAGCTCTGTCAGTTAGAGGTAATATGTTAGCCCGTAGGTTTGCACGATGTACGTCACCGGTAAAATTAAGTTTATTCAAAGCTTTTTGCCAGTCCTTTTACACGTGCAGTCTATAGGAGAATTACTCACGACGAGCGTATAGTGCCCTGCGTGTTCAGTACAATAATGTGCTGAGGGTTTTGTTAAGAAAGCCTCGGTACTGCAGCGCGTCGGCCATGTTTGCGGAGGCTCGGGTAGATGACTTCTATGCGATCATTCGCAAGCGAACTGCGTCCGCAATGAGTAGATTATTGAGTAGCTCCAACAACCTCCTCAGCACATTGGCTGTAAAGCTAGACAGTCCCCTCTGGAGGTGTTGGGATGGTGCATACGTGGCTGCAGTGGTTGCGAGGCAAGTTTGAGACTATTTTGTTTTCCGAACTAACTAACTAACGTAGGTTTTAATATGTTAATGTAATTTTGCTCTTAAAATTAAAATTAAAAATTGTAAAATCGCAGATTAATTTAATATAAAATAAAATGTAAAATTAAATTATCTCATTACTGTTTTAAAATTATTATAGACATATATTATTATATTCAAATTTGTAATGGTTTATTAATGTATTATATTTTAATGTATTTTTTTCTTTTTTTTAATGTAAAATATATTTTTATAAAATTTTGTAATTTTACGAACACTAGATTATAAGAAAGATTGTTACTAACGATATATGGGCTAGTCCTGAAATGAAGTATTTATTATTATTATTATAGTGTATGTGGGAATCGTGGTGTGCAATAAATGCTATCATAGTTGACTGCTGAATCCATTACGATTGTTTTCTGTTCTGTAGTACTGTTCATGATGATGAGGATGAATGTGTATGTATGTGTGTGTATTGTAGTTATTGTAAAAAAAATATGTCATAAATAAAGGTTTTTCTATTCTATTCTATATGTACTACTACTCATACGTAATAAATTTAAAATCTCACATTTATTATTATCCTAAGTGAAAAAGACGCGACTACAGTTTTGTTTAGTACGAATATATTTTTGTTATGAGTAGTACCTACTATACATGAAAGCAGTTATGTTTACTTAGTCGCCCTTAAGTAAAATTTTTATCATTTAACTGCTTTATTCTGTATTGTTACGATATTATTAATGGAGTCAGGCGTCACTTTGCGGAAATCCATCACTATATGGACAGTCAAAAGTTTTACTTAGCTAAGATCGGCGACAAGCGAAACAATAATAGAAAATTAATAATGTGTGTTTTTCCGTTGGGTTTAGTGGATTTATTTGGAACTTAAACCAAAAACTTACCTACGGCTCTACGGAAGACAACCGACTTTTCGGTTGTTTTCCGTAGAGTCTACTATACCTGAAGATGCCTCGTGTTGGGGCGAAACACGTGTCGTGTACAAGATGGAAAAGTGATATTGTGTGTTTGGCGTTGTGTATAGTGGGGTGGAGAGTTGATGGCCGATTTTCGGTAAGTTTTTGGTTTAAGTTCCAAATAAATCCACTAAACCCAACGGAAAAACACAAATTATTAATTTTCTGTTATTGTTTCGCTTGTCGCGGATCTTAGCTAAGTAAAACTTTTGACTGTCCATATTGTTACGATATATTTATAAAAATTGGTGCTAGGGAAAAAATTAGGAACATACTTTTCTTCTGTAATTAAGTATTTTGCGGCACTTTTATTAATATCTAGAAAAGAAAAAGACAACAGACGCAAATAAAATATTAAATACACTTTAGTCTTAATTAGACTAATCGTGACTACTTTTTGCTTAGTGATACACCGGGAAAATGTTGCTTGACTGCCATATTGCTTTATGATATCTCAGAATTGGACAATCTTAGAATTATGATTCCAAGATATTTCCTTAGCAGAATCATTTTCTTATTTCAATAATGTAAACCAACGAAAAGGCCTCTAAACAATTTTAGCGGCCTTTTTTGTTAGCAGGTTTTAGAAGTGGTACCACGCAGCAGACGAATACTTTGTCAAGAATGGCATATTATTTGTCTGTAGCGCGAATGGGCCCACTTGGGTAAAACGCACCGTACTGTATCGTCATTAATCTATTGTAGATGCTAAGGTTGAAAGTTTGCCTTGTAAAGAGTTGTTCAATAGTGAAATTCAGTGGACGGAGTTATTCCGAATAATACCTAGCACTCTCGATACTTATTTATAGTATATATTAGTTATAAGTTTCTAAAGAATGGCATATTATATGTTGTCTGTAGCATGAATGGGCCGGCTCGCCCGGGGAAGTACCACACTCCCGCAGAAAACCGGCGTCTGAGTGGTAGCTCAGCTACCGCGCTTTGTCTAGTGAGCGATTTAGTTCCGGAGACCCTATCCCCACCTCCTCTCCCTATCCCATAATGAAACTTTCCTTAAAGGCCGGCAACGCTTCCGCGCTGTTTATGGCGCTTCGGATGTCTATGGTTGGCTTTAATTGCTTTCCATCGAGTAACTCGCCTGCTCGTTTGCCTTCCTATCCCACAGGAAGGCATAAAAAAGGGCAGACTTAAAGTAGTTAATAGTAAAATTATACCACACATGTATTTTATAAACATAAAAATTTTAAATGTGTTCATAATACCACTATTTTTAAATTATATCATTGTTAGTAGTATATAATATAATTTATCTGTAACACTACGTTCCCAATCTAAAAAAGGGATTAACAAAAAATAATCAATAATCCCAATCAGAGTAAACGAGATGGTCCAGGTGCGGGATGGAGTGGAATTCACAAAAAGGAGTACAATCTGCGACAATGGTTGGTGACGCACCCTTGCCTAGTGACTGCACCCTTTGTATAACCGCTTTGTGCGTTACGTTTTTTGCTAAAAACTACTTTTTCGCAAAAACTGTTTTAATACAACCCCATTGATACAATGATTCATGTTCAAAGTTAAATACCATAATTTGAAATAGTTATATGTATGGCACAAAAGCGTATATAGTTGGCCTAGTTATCATAAATTGTAAGTTCCTATTTGTAAATTTTACAGAGCTAACAAATATTCATCGGATATGATCAAAGATTATCCGTTAGATGGCGTTAAAAGTGAAAAATGTTTTTTTTTTAATTTACGAATTCTGAAAATTAGTATATTATGATATTATATATATGTATATACAATATCGGAATGTTTGTGTGTATGTATATATATCTTTGTATGTATGTATTTAAAATTATAATTAGTTTAGTTATAAATACAGTTAGTTTTTATTTTTTATTTTGTACAAACTGCCTCCAAATTTTTTCAGTGTCGCCCGCAGGTTGACTCTAAAAGTAAGTGGAAGTATGTGGACAGTCAAAACTTTTACTAAAGGTAAGGTCCGCAACAAGCAAACAATAACAGAAAATTAATAATGTGTGTTTTCCTGATGGATGAAGTGGATTTACCTGGAACTTAAACTAAAAAGACCGAAAAGTGATTTATCGCTTGTCTTCCGTAGACTCTATTATACCTGAAGATGCCTCGTGTTGAGGCGAAACACGTGTCGTTTGCAAGGTGGAAAAGTAGTAGTAATAATGTGTGTTTGGTGTTGTGTATAGTGGTTGGTGGGTGTAAAGTTTCTGACGGCCGTTTTTCGGTAAATTTTACTTTAGGTTTTAAGTAAATCCACTTCATCAAGCAGGAAAACACACATTATTAATTTTCTGTTATTGTTTGCTTGTCGCGGATCTTAGCTAAGTCAAAGTTTTAACTGTCCACATGGTAATGGATTTTCGCAAAGTAACGACTCACTCTTTTAATCATCTGAAGGGGAAGTAAGTAAACGAGAGATTTCCGCCAATTACATCGGTAATATTGAGTTTTTATTTCATTCACATATTATTATCAGTTATATCATTTAATATTAAGACTAATAAGATTAAGAAAGGCCAGATCAAGAGTACTCTTAACTCGAGGAGAGTGATGAGTGTGGAGGAAGCAAGGAAAGTATGCCGAGATCGTAGCAGATGGAGGTCTGTGACCTCTGCCTACCCCTACGGGAGACAGGCATGACGATATGTATATATGTGTATCGTTTAATTCTGGTGGTCTTTTACTGAATATAGTTCGATTGAGGTGTAAAAGTGAAATGCAATAAATGCGTGTATCGTGTCTTTTTAACTTGACTGCGAAAGTCCATCCAAGTATTTGGAGAAAGGCTACCAGTTTATCAAGACGTATCGTGAAAAGCTAAATTTATATATCAAGTTTTTACTTGACAATTATTTTACTTGACATTGGCATAAAAGTTCTTGTTAATTTTCATCAAAAAAAAGTAGGTACCGTGAAAAAAAAATTGGCGTGAATTTGCAACATGCATTGTGCTTTTGTGAGGCATAAGATGCGTAGGTTAATTATATTTCAGATAAAGTGTAAAAGAGAAATGGAATGGAATAAAATGCACAGCTATCTTTATTTATAACCAGGTATAGCAGTTCGGGAGAGCTTGATATTTTTGTCCATTTCCTGATATTACGTAGCTAAGATTTCCATGTCTGATAAACTCGTCTTTTTTCCAGTAATTATGCAAGCGTCAAGTTAAATAAATTAATATCAAATCTCTTGAATGTGACTGTTTTAAGCTTGTAACGTTACGTCATGTAAAATGGTAGCTATTCTACCAAATCCTTTTATAGACTTCCTTAGTCAACTTAGTCACGATATACGCATTTATTTCATATCACTTCACTTATATACCTTAATCAAACTATATTGTACAATACGCCACCACAATTAAACAATATATAACTGATAATAAGATTGTAAAAATGAAATAAAAAACAAAGTCACTGATTTAAGTTAGCGGGAAAAATCTAATCCTTTTTTTGGCCACGATTTTTCTCATCATGATCAGTTATAATAGCCTGTATACGTCTGATGATGCGGCCCAGTTAAGTAATTTTTAATCACTAAGTCAGTTAATTTTAATCTATTGCAATAGGATTTATAATATTAAATCAAACTCATTTTTTAATTTATTAAAGTTTATTGATTTTTAGAAAAACAAAATACTGTTGTATTATACAATGGCAACATTAATTTTTATTTTACAACATAAACATTTATATTACAACAAGTTAAATAAATAAATTAATTTATTGAAAATCTTAAATAAATTTATTGAAAAAACAATTTATTCTGACATTTATCGTTTCAATGCAATTATAACCTATAAAAGTTTGATACAACAAAGAGTATTATGTTACACGAATCGAATTATATACATGTATGAAAGATGAGTCTCTTCACAGTAGTATATTTATTATTTTGATATTTTTATTCATCGCCCACCATTTCTGAAGCAATGGACAATGACCCTCCAGTCTCACCACGCTTGTCCAAAGCGGATTGGTGAGATACCCAGACTGGGCACTACAGCCGTAAATTGGCACGTGCAGCGTTGATGTCGATGTTCGTGTCAAGTCACCGCTGCACCATTCCGCTCATGGAGGTGGTATTTGCTGGTAGTTGGCCACCTGCCCATCCTTACTACCACCACATAAACGATATGCTAGTTGAGTAAACTAAATAAAGTCTGCGATAGATGTCAGCAGCGTTGCAGCCGTTCTCGTCCAGTGTTCTCACCGTCCTGTCTGTCCCATCGTCTCGCCATCCCGTCAGCTCCGTCGTCTGATTCCTCCGTCTATCCCGTTATCTCGCTGACCTGGTCACCTCGTCAGCCCCGTCGTCTCGCCGCCGGCCAGGAAAGTTAGCAGGCTATACAGTCTCCCCTAAATGTTGTAATGCAGTACTATACAACCTACTACCTCACCATGCCGGCGGCTGGGTCTCGTCGCCTTTGCTTCGGACTCTTCTCTCTTGACTATTATTTCTAACTATCATATACATATATTGCTTAAATGTAGATTTGGAAGTATTTTATACGCCTACGATTTGAACCTGCACCCATGGTCATAAGTCGAAGGCAGTAGCCACTCGAGATACATCAAATTATTATTTTAATCGCGCTTCTAGTGACAGCGCCATCTACCGTTTAATTTGCAACTCATACTAAAATTAAACTTCCAAACTACGCAAAACAAAATGGCTTCGAGATGCGCATGCAGCTTAAAAATACATTTATATCTCCATATTCGTAACTTAGATCAATACATACATTATTTTCAAAACAATTATCGTAGTTTGCGTTCGCAATTAAAATCAATGTTATTAAATGTATATCACAGAGAAATAAAATATAATATAATCGCTAAACAATTTGAAGGTTGACACATGTGAGATTTATAACAATAGAATTGTTAAAAACTAATTTGCAAATAATTTTGTATACTTAGTATGTATACAAAGTATACAAAATTATTTGCAAATTATTACACAAAGTTAAAATCCCACAAAAATTAAGAGAATAGTACAACATTAGTATTAACACATAAGTCCTAAATTAAATATATTAATATAAATGAAATACATAAATGACATTTAAAGAAAAACTAAAATAACAAATGAATCTATTCTATATCTAAAAATGTAAAACGGAAAAACGATAATAAATTTAGTAGCATTCTGATGCGTGTGACTTGATTAGTTCCTGCATTGTAGTATTTAATTGGATATTGGCTAAAATGCGTTTACTCCAATTCTTTACACCATTTAATAAAGACTGGATTTCAGACCTTTCCGAATCATCAGGACAATTCTTGAAGAAACAAGCTTGGTCACAATATTATAATAGCATAGACAATATTATAAAGCTAGATATGTACGGAAATTATTTTAAAAAAGCTACCTAATTTTTTTTTTCTAAAATAAACACCAAATATCAAAATGTATGAATAATCTAGACAAGTAATAAAAACAATATTTGATAATAACTACGTAAGGTGAAAACAAAATGGAAACATAAAAACTAAAAGTTGTGCAGAGTCCATTACAAAAGAAATGAAGAACACAAAATAAAGGTGAAACGAAGATAAACAAAACAAAGGAGACGACGACTTCCCGCCAAAACTGCGCCCGCGTATCACCAAACTTGTGTGGGGTCGCACACTATTGACAGAAGCGTCGCACAACCATCGTTATATAATCGCAGCGGTTAAAAAACGCTGAAAACTATGCATTGATTATACGTTTTCTTATACGGCAGATGCGACAAATCTGTCGCAAGTCGCGACTCCTATCGACTAATGCGCACAAGATCGGATCTACGGGTTTCAGTTGAGGGGGGCATAGTGCTAGAAAGAAATGGCCGCTCAAATTAAATTAGAATACAACAAATTAATTCCAATGTAATTAGATGTTGCCAGCAACAAAAAATACATACAAAGAAACATTAACAGAAAAAAATAAAACGAACCATAATACATAAATAAAAAATAAACTTAAGACAATCTAGATTTATACAATAATTTTAGTTACAAAAATAAATAATATCTGAAATGAAAGTTATAGATACAGGATTAACCCAATTATATGTCAAATAAAATGCGACAGACGACGACTTAAAGGCAATCGGTGTTAGGGGCTGGAGAGAAAAGGCCAAACTAAGATCCGACTGGAAAAATTGACTGAACCAGGCTAAGGTTCACCCGCGGCTGTAATGCCTTGGTGATGATGATGAACTATCTCGCGCTGTAATCATGAGACCTGTGTACAATTTTTACTACTTTCCCGCGCATTTGACATCTTGATTATGATTTCGTCAAATGGAGCCGTGTGACGTAATAAATAAAATTCTTGTAATTTAGCAAAATTTAACTAACACAAGATAAGAATTGTAGAAAGTACTATTATAATTCTTTTTTATCTTTTTTGTTTGGTTAAATAATGGAACAAAATATTTATTATATATTGTATCTCCCATTATCATGGCATTAACTTATATGTCAGTGTGCCTTTGACGATGGACTTTCAAATCAAACGCGTGATCTTATGTATGAATCTGATTGAAAACTGCTCATAATGTTTTTGTTGAATTTTAATTTATATCTCATTTACTTACAGGGGCTGATAACATTTTTTAAATTGCAAGTAAGACCCGGAAAGGATTTGTCCTGGAATTATCTATATATATTAGAATCTGTGTGTTTGTTTTATAATAATTAACTTTTACAATTTAAAGTTTAATTATGTAATCAATGTTAAAAATAATATTTTTTTTAAGTTTACGAAAATATGTTTTGAAATTGTGGAGTTTCACAAACAGATGTCGTGGAAGTTAAAAATAATAAAATTAATAAAGGAATTTATTATAATAGAATTTATAGATAAATAGAAAAAACATGACGAAGAATTGTAAGAAAATGAATAATTAAAATTTTAAGTAATAATCATAGTAATATTATTTATATGTTTTTTAATAGTTCTTTAAATTTTAATTAAAAAAAAACTTTTCATATTTTGATAAAATAATATCAAGAATGGCGTACTTTATCAAGAATGGCATTTTTGTCTGTACCATGAATGGGCAGGCCCGCCCGGGGAAGTACCACACTCCCGCAGAAAACCGGCGTCTGAGTGGTAGCTTAGCTACCGCGCTTCGTTCAGTGAGCGGTTGAGTTCCGGGATCCCAACTCCCCTCCCCCGCAAGTTTTCATTTTGCCGTTTACCACGTTTTCGCTTTTTTGCGTCGATATGTATTATATAAATATTTCGTTATTTTCGTAGCAGTTTTTCTAAAAAATAAATAAATAATCTAACTCAGTGGGTTATATATACATATCGTCACGCCTATCTCCTGTATGGGTTGGCAGAGACCGCAGATCGCCATCCGCTACAATCCCGGCACACCTTTATCCTTCCTCTCACATTCATCGTAGCGAAACGGCTCTCCGTCAGTCGCTTCTCGCCCTCGTGGGACGGATGGCGAACCACGTCACCGTCATTTTTTAACAAATTAGGTTTATTAAAATTCGTCATAGTGAATTTCACGGGCACAATTTCACGCAAGGGAGGATGGAGGTCAGCTCCAGCAGAGCCCCCTATGCTGAGGTAAGACAATATAGTACCCGGGAGAGATCCCGGGACCGTCGGCATGCAATGATTTAGTGCAGAGATTTCAAAGATTTAGTAAAGAGTTAGTTAAAGGGTATTTTTTGAGATGCGAACCATGCGGTGACATCGGTAGCTGAAAAAACGCTAGTATTGGAGACTCCATTCCTGGTGAAACTTATCCTAGGATGGAACGAAGTGACGTCGTTTTATACACACACGTGTCGTTTCTACCCGCCTGCTTGAGGCAAAGGTGAAAACACTTGTCATCTCGTCTTCATATGATCTCTGAAATGAGATAAAATATAGCGATAGTCAGGCGTTACTGTGCGGAAGTCCATTACAGAGATGGACATTCAAACTTACTTTACTAAGATATACATAGATGTACAAGTGGTAGAGCCACGCTGCAGATTAATATTTTGTCAAGAATGGCATAATATTTGTCTGTAGCATGAATGGGCCGGTTCGCCCGGGGAAGTACCACACTCCCGCAGAAAACCAGCGTCTGAGTGGTACCTTAGCTACCGCGCTTCGTGCGGTGAGCGGTTAACTTCCGGAGGTCCAACCTTACTCCCCCCTCCCATTATGACACTTTTCTTAAAGGTTGGCAACGCTTCTGCACTGCCTATGGCACTGCGGATGTCTTGGGCGGCGTTGATTGCATTGCATCGGGTGACACACGCGCTAGTTTGTCTTCCTATCCCAATCTACGGACATATGTACATACATACATATCGTCACGTCTGTCCCCCGTAGGGGTAGGCATAGACCACAGATCTCCATCTGCTACGACCTCGGCATACTTTCCTTGCTTCCTCCACACTCATCACTCTCTTTATGCAAGCTCGCCGGTTAAGTGTACTCTTGACCTGGCCTTACCTAAAACCTTCGGCAATTTGGTCGAGTGTTTTCCATGGTCTTCCCCTACCAAACCTTCCATCTTATCGACGACATCCGCCACGTAAATTTCTTTTAACAATTCATGTGTATTTTTAAACAGATTATGTATTTTTATTGCTTTAAATCGGAAGTTGAGCTTGTTTGTTTTGACTTGGTAGGTATGTAGATCTTCAAACGGGAAAACTACATCTCTTGAGTTTTTTTTAATATGGATTATAGTAAAGTTTTTATAGTAAACTCTCTGATAGATCTGCTCTGTAAATTTCGAAATGTTACGGTCACCATTAATACATGAACCACCTGTCCAAATATGTTCAACAATCCATATCATCTCTGTCCCCTTGCTCTGTAGCTGTTCAGATTAGTCCTTTCTTTTATTACTTTTTCGGTGTAGCAGTCCAGGCCTCCACCTGAAAGAAGAGAGATATTTCTGTTTATATATCGATATACGTATATCTATTTATCTTAAAGAAAAATCAAGATGATTAAGAAGTTGATGCATTCACACATTTTTATATTCAAATATGACGTAAATTTACTTGCAGTAAGGATCAACCTCAGAAATACATACATACATACATACATATATATCGTCATGCCTGTTTCCTGTAAGGTTAGGCAGAGACCACAGATCTCTATCCGCTACGATCCCGGCATACCTTCCTTGCTCCCTCCACACTCATCCATCTTTTTATCCATTCTTCCTCTCACATTCATTGCAGCGAAACGGCTCGCCGTTAGTCGCTTCTCGTCCTCGTGGGAATCCGGCGAAACACGTCGCCGTCATTTTTAACAAATTAGGTTTATTAAAATTCGTCATAATGAACCCCACGAGCCGCAAGGAACGATGGAGGTCAGCCCCAGCAGAGCCCCGCATGCTGAGATAAGGCACTACAGTACCCGGGGGAGCCAGATCCCGGGACGGTTGGCAAAAATACACATGTACATATATTTTGTCAATAAGTTGTTGTTAGTAGGTTATACTATATATTATTATTCTCAAATTTGTAATAGACATATATTATTATTATCAAATTTGTAATGGTTTATTAATGTATTATATTTTAATGTTTTTTAAATGTAAAATATATTTTTATATAATTTTGTAGTTTTACGAACACTAGATTATAAGAAAGATTGTTACTAACGATATATGGGCAAGTCCTGAAATAAAGTTGTATTATTATTATTATTATTATACTCTATGTCCATTATAATGACACAAAAGTCGATAAATTATGCCCTGAAACAATTGAAAGTTTTAAGGTATTAATTTAATTTTACATATATATCTCTAAGACTGCAATTGATATGCGTTTCTGATGATTATGGTGTCGCAGATATCTTTTGGCGGCGTTGATAGATTACGCGACATGCTTACTCGTTTGCCCCCCATATTCATAAAATAAAATAACCGTATGCCCGTTTCGATCTCCCATTACGCATATAATCGTTACCATATTATTATGATCCATGATTTATAATCATTATTCCCACTGCGTCGAACAAAAAATATAATATGTAATAAAATCAAGAAGTGTTTGTGTTTTGTTATTGATATACAGAGTGTTGTAACGCATATTACGTTTGAAACTGAATGTAAGTTCTTTATAACGCTAAATCAAAAATGCAAAAAAAAAGCCTCACACTATATCAGATTCCCACGGTTCTTTTATCGCGACCGTTATGTCAGTTCATTGGACAAAAAACACACAATGAAGGAAACAAGGAGCTGTTGGATATAGCTACGCTCGGTGTTTCTCTAGCCCTAGTGGATACGATTCGGAATGAAGAAATTCGCTAGAGAAATAAAATCACCGACAGTCTACTAGTGGTAGAGCCACGCTGCAGACGAATACTTTGTCGAGAATAATATAATAATATTTGTCTGTAGCACGAATGGGCCGGCTCGCCCGGGGAAGTACCACACTCCCGCAGAAAGCCGGTGTCGGAGTGGTAGCTTAGCTACCGTGCTTTGTCCGGTGAGTGGTTGTTTCGGAAAACCAACCCCCTCTAGTTAATGTCGGAATGCATTCTCGTTGTCGATATGTAAATATATTTCCCTTAACCTCTTCAGGGACGAATTTCTTTAAGTGAGAAAACATTGATTAAATTTTTCTTTTTATTACGAGTTATTCTATTCACCTTATGTCTATAACAATTCAGTAAGATCAGAAAATAGTAATTTTTACAAAAAAATAGATGTCCTCATATGTGGCTAATTTCTCTTGAAATAACTAAAATAAAAAAAAGCTAAACGTACACACATGTGCCAATGTCCCTGAAGAGGTTAATATTAAAAGTAGAAACAAATATTTTTTTTATGGAATAGGAAAGCAAACAAGCAGGCGTGTTACCTGATGGAAAGCAATCAACGCCACCCATAGAATTCCGCAGTGCTATAGGCAGTGCAGGAGCGTTGCCGGTCTTTAAGGAAAGGGTCACTATGGTAGGGAGAAGGGGGAGGGTGAGCAAGGTTCGGCTCTACCACTTCAAAATATACAAACAAACACACTTACTTCTTCTTCCTCCTTTAGCGCTACAATCATGTGTTGGTCTTGGCCTCTTCCACAATTCTTCTCCAGCCATCTATTACTATTCGAGATATGGCGCCTCCAATTGGTTTTCTTCCTTAGGATAGTCAGGTCTTGCTGGATACAGTCCTTAACTCCACCCAACTAACCTGCACGGGGAAAAAAACCAAGTTCAAAAGTCACACAAAGAAAGAAACACAATTACTTTACAATTCTAATAAAATAATCAATGATTATCGTGACGTTTGAATTTATGTCGCTTTATTGTATCATGGTGGAATGCTTTAAAAATATAGACAGGTGTATAACAGCCACTTCCTTGGCGCGAAAAGTAAAAAAAACCGTAAAAATAATAAAAAAACGCGGCGGCCGCGTGAGAACCGCGCCAGATGGCGTGCGCTACGCGGCCCCGTTTACCGGAATCCCGTAAAAAAACCGTAAAAAAAAAATATTACGCTTGTACTACAATGGGTTTACTTTTTGCTAAAAATTAGCGGAGGTTGTTTTTTTGATGCGTATAGGTACGCTACACTGTTTCTTATTTTGGCGAGCTATAGGGATTATTAAATTTTTCAAAAGGTCTGAAGACCAGTCTTCAACCAGTACGTCCTGCCCGTACTCTCTTACGGTGCCAAAACGTGGACACTGACAGTCCGTCTCCTCGACAAGCTCAAAGCCGTTCAGAGGACTATGGAGAGAGCTATGCTTGGAGTTTCTCTGGTGGATATATTTCGAAATGAAGAAATTCGCCGGAGAACCAGAGTCACATAGCTCTTCAAGTTAGCGGACTGAAGTGGCAATGGGTTGGACAACGTTTGTAGGAGAACCGACAATCGTTGGAGTAGACTGTAATGAAATGTATGTTTTCGATTCGCACGCTACAATAAAATAGCGGTTTATGGAGATTTAGTACAGTTAGAGTGTTGTTTGGACTAGAACTGCCAAAAATGATATCACACATTACATGATGTTGATGAACGCTCCATCTAGCAGTAGGCTAGATCGGCTTAGAGCAGGTTAAAGAGATCAGATGCGTGTAGCCTAAGATCGGGCCTTAGGCGAGGTCAATGTTATACAGGTAAACAGACAGACAGAAACGCTTATTTCATTCCGCAGTCGCCATATTTCATATTAATTTACGTATTTACGTGTACCGCAGAGTGAAAATGGGCTACGGCTCAGTCAAAAACTCCACTCGTTGAGCAGAGAAACTGATTTTAGAGCCAATTAGTCATCAATTACGTATGTATATACTTATTATTAATAATTAAGCTTTATATATAACAATACCAATAACGCTGTAAGCTGATTGTTATGACATGATTCTTAATTCATTAATATTCATATTGAATTTTGTTTTATAGAACAATCTAATCGGATTCACTTTTCTTTATTCACGCTTCACTGTGCTATTGTTATCCAAACAACAAAACACAATCTCTCTCCGACTCCTAAGTCACCCTGTTGGGGCATAGGGCGGACACGACGTTCCTCCAACTCGACTTGTCGGAGGCCGTACGCTTCACTTCGCTCCAAGATAGGTTCATCTTCTGCACTTCGGCCGTCACAGTACGCCGCCGAGTTTGTTTTGGGCGCCCACATTTTCTTTCTCCTTGCGGATTCCATTCGAGGGCTTGTTTGGGTATATGACTAGCATGGTGCCACAGAGTATGCCTTATCCATCTCCATTTTTGTCGACTTATCTGGACATCTATTGAGTCCTCTGCTGATTCTCAACAAGTCTTAGTTGGAGACCATGTTATCCGGCTAATATACTTTTAAGATTCGGCGTAGACAGCGGTTGACGAATACCTGGAGTTTGCGTAATAGTTCTTTCGTACTTCTCCATGTCTCACACCCGTACAGCAGAATTGACTTTAGTTAGTGTTAAAGTAACAAAACACAATATTGTGTTTTAAATTAATATAATATCTGGACGCTTTCGGCAGAGTTGTAAGACACTTTTTTTAACAGCCCATATTTGTCCCACTGCTGAGCACGGGCCTCTCCATTTCTGGAGGAACGAGCGTTAACCCACCACGCATCACTAATGAATTAAAACCTTTATATTTTATTACATTTTTTTTTACATTCCTAATTTCAAAATGAAAGGAAATAAAATTGTGATATAAAACAAAACGCATTCAATCGACTGACGTCTCGAATGTAACATATCGCCTTTCTTAGCACAAACAAATAATATTTATAAAGTCATTATAAAGTGTGTGAATATAATATAAATGTACATGTTCGTTTTGAAGAATTTTATTTAAAGATAAAAACTCCCTAAAGATCGCGGGCAGGCACGTCACAATCCAATGCGGATTGGCGGGGTTACCAGACTCGGAATAAATATTTATAATCTATACCTACATATATATTTATTCCGATGCGGGGATCGAACCCGCGACCATTGACTCCGCGGGCGGAGGGCCCCACCACCGAGCCAATTGGTCGTAACACACTTACTGTCAACTAATTGGTGAATAATACGACACTGAGACCGAAGAGATTTGGTATGGCTCGGTACTTTCTCACGAATCGTTCGCAAAGCTCCGAGCGGTGGCATGGCAACACGCGGCCAGTCGATCAGCTGTGTCTAGACGCTGAACCCCCCCCCATCGGCACCCCCGGCGACCCCCCCGAGCGTCACCCGCCGTCTAGACGCTCGGTAGACACCCCCCGGCTCACCTACAAGTGTCAAAGCACGAGTTAGAAGCACACCGTACTGACGCGTACAAAGGTATGAAGTTATATTCTATATATACTACTATCCTATCCTATCCTACTATCCTACTAATATTGTAAATGCGAAAGTTTGTGAGTATGGATGTATGTTTGTAACTCTTTCACGAAAAAACTACTGAACGGATTTGGATGAAACTTTACAGTAATATATAATAGGTTATACATCGGAATAACATATAGGCTACAATTTGTAATGATTTTATTTAATTTTTTTAGTCGTACATGTCAACTAAGTCGGAAAAATATCTGGCCTCTGAGAGCTATCTTGGCGTACGCTGCCTAAACCATTGAAGTTACACAAAGATGATGTACCGTAGGATTGTTTGTCTTGAACAGTTCTAAATAAAAGTCCGCGACAGCATATATCTACCTTTTATGTGGAAGCCACTATGACCGAAATTGTGAGCCATAAATTAAGTAAAAAAATATAAATATTTATTTAAAATGATCTGTCACGAAACTTAATGTGGCAGACCAAATTCCACGCGAGCGAAGCCGCGGGCAAAAGCTAGTGTTTTATATATGGACAGTCAGAACTTTTACATAACTGGAAAAGTGGTAGTGTGTGTTTGGTGTTGTGTATAGTGGTTGGTAGGTGTAGAGTTGCTGACGGCCGTTCAGTTTAAGTTCCCCGTAAATCCACTTCATCCACTAGAAAACACACATTATATATTTTTGTATTTTTGTTTGCTTATCGCGGATCTTAGCTAAGTAAAAGTTCTAACTGTCCACATAGTAATGGATTTCCGCAAAGTAAAACCTGACTAAATTAATCATCTATGTTTTAAGTATTAACATTTATAGAAATAGACAGTCAAACTTAATTTTCTTCGCGGACACAAATCACAAAAATAATACTCGCTCTTCTTATTATCTCTTCTTGATATCTTGGTATCTTGGTAATCGATAGATCAACGAAGATTATTGGATTCTATTTTTTTATTTTATCTGTTTTATTTTATTGTATTTCATTGTAATATAAGTATGAACAAGTTGAAGTTGATGAACAACTATTACATTACATTCCTTAAAGGTCGGCAATGCTTTTGCACTGCCTGTAGCACTGCAGCTTCTCTGGCGGATTTCTTATACAATATTTTTTTTTTTATATATTTACGCCTATCCCCCGCAGGGGTTGGCTGAGACCACAGAGCTCCATCCTCTGCCATTCCTCGCAGCGAAACGGCTCGTCATTGGTCGCTTTTCGCCCTCGTGAGAATCAGGACGTGACGGGTGGCGAACCACGTCGCCGTCATTTTTCGACAAATTAGGTATATTAAATTCGTCTTTAGTGAATCCCACGAGCCGCAAGGGAAGATGGAGGTCAGCCCCAGCAGAGCCCTGCATGCTGAGGTAAGGCACCATAGTCCCCGGGGGAGCCCGACCCCGGGACGATCGGCACACTTACGACTAGGCCCCTAGCCACGCATCCATTGACACGGCAGACCGTGGATTGGCGGAGAGGAAGAGAAAGGATAGAGAAGAAAGGAAGGGGCAGGAAAGGAAAATGTGGATTGGGGGGGTTACCAGACTCGGAATAAACATTTAAAAATCCATATAAATATTTATTCCGATGCGGGAATCGAATCCGCGACCATTGACTCCGCAGGCGGAGGGCCCCGCCACTGAGCCAATCGGTCGTCGGTTATACAATATACGCATATATAATTTAATTTATGACATAAACAATAATGTGTTTTAAAATAAAATTGGTGTACACAACAATCAAAGTTCGCTAGTGTGTGTGTGCGAATTTCGCCTGGATACAGAACGCTTCCCGCTCGAATAACGCTTGATAATAGATTTGTATCAGAGCGCAGTATGCATTAGCTGATAACCGGTTGGTGTGGGCAGTGTTGACTGCTTTTCATCAGGTGACACGCCTACTCGTTTGCCTTCTTATCCCATAAAAAACATATCCGTAAATTACGCCACACTTATCTCTACGCGGGAATCGCGCCCACAACAATTCATTTTGAAAGCGGCAGCATTAGCACTGAACCAATTATCTGTGGAATCAGCTACCTTCGGCGGTCTTTCCGAACCGGTATGACGTTGGCATATTCATGAAACAAGCCTACACATACCTAAAAGGCCGGCAACGCTTCCGCGACTCCTGCGGTGTCGCGGTTGTCTATGGGCGGCGTTGATTGCTTTCCATCAGGCGACACACCTGCTCGTTTGCCCTCCTATCTCATAAAAAAAAATATATCGTAAATTTTAAATAACCATTAGTGAAATTAAACAGTAACGATGCCGAGATTATCTCCTCGACGAGTTTATCTCCGTGGCTTGTATCAATCGACGGGCAGATACGAAAGAATTTTATTAGTTACCTATAGATTTCACTTTGTGCGGCTTGGTTCGCCATCGAAGAGTCCAAATCGCCCAAAAAATCTTCTTTTCTGTATCTTCATGGACTTCAAACGACTTGTTTCATGCAATGTCCTTATTGTACCTGAAACAATCAATGATATCGAATGAACTAAGTGAAGTTTAAAATCATAGTTATACAATTGTAGGTTAGAGCAAGATCCCCAAAGTCGAGTATATATAAACTATATTTTAAATCATTGTTCATTTATTATGAGGGAAAATTTAGCCAAGTGCCTTCTGTTTCCGTATAGATTTAAGATATTTTCAACAATCTATATGTAGAAATGGGAACCCCTTGCCCAGAAGAAGATATATATATATATATATATATATATATATATATATATATATATATATATATATATATATATATATATATATATATATATATATATATATATATATATATATGCCACACTACGTTTGCCGAGATGCGGTCTACACTCCAGCACTCGTCTGCCCCAGTGATTGTCGGATCTCCGACAAATGTGACAAGCCCATTGCCACTTAAGTTTGCTAATTCGAGAGACTTTGTCGATCACTTTGCTTCTCTGGTGGATTTCTTATATAATATACGCATATATAATTTAATTTATGACATAAACAATAATGTGTTTTAAAATAACATTGGTGTACACAACAATCAAAGTTCGCTAGTGTGTGTGTGTGTGTGTGCGAATTTCGCCTGGATACAGGACGCTTCCCGCTCGAATAACGCTTGATAATAGATTTGTATCAGAGCGCAGTATGCATTAGCTGATAACCGGTTGGTGTGGGGCCACAGAGTGCGCGATTTTAAGGAAATTAAATTTTATTTAATAATCGAAATATGATTATATGACTTGACCTGAAAGTAGACCCCAGTAGTGGCTCTTTGGACCGACATTTCAAAACCTCCGGTGTTGGGCCTCCGTTGTATCTAAGGTTTGAACGATAAATTGTTGGTTAAACCTTGGCTTAATTGTTAGATGACTCGACCTCTGATGCAAATATTCCAATGAGAGAGAGAGGGTTCAATTTGCAATACCACAAGAGCAAAAGGGAGTTACATACACCAAATTATAGAAGTTTTAAGGCTTTATTGCAACATTTTTTTTACAGCCCATATATGTCTCACTGCTCATTTCATGTCTCATTTCTGAAGGAACAGACTTTAACCCACCACGCTTGTCCAATGCGGATTGGCGGGGTTACCAGACTCAGAATAAATATTTGTAGGCAATACATTTATTTATTGCGATGCGGGAATCGAATCCGTGACCATTGACTGCGTGGACAGGGGGCCCGGCCACTTAACCAATTGGCTAATATTACATTATGCTATTTGGAAAACAGATCCTATGTTTGAATCGATTGAAATGAGGTAGGTGTCATTCTTTGTTCCTATTTTCCAAAATATTCAGTTCCTAACTAAGTATGTAATTTTTTAGTAAAATCGTTATGAAAAGCTTATCGTATGAATTCGTTAAATATATTATATAATAGTTAATATAATTGTATTTGTTGTATTCGTGTTATTAAATAAAAATAATTTTAATTGAAAAGTCAAAGAAAAATTATAAATAAATCTTCAAAAGTACCCTTAATCAACGAGCACATTCATTCATCACTCTTTTAATACAAATATCCATATATCACACTAATATCCACATTCATAACTCTCTAAATACAAATATCCACATATCAAACTAATATCCACATTCATCTCTGTCTTTTAATACAAATTAAGAGAGTGATGAACGTGGATGAAACAATAAGAGTGTGCCGAGATCGTAGCAGATAGAGCTCTGTGGTATCTGTCTTCCCCTACGGGACACGGGCGTGATCATATGTATGTATGCATGCACAAATCTTTGTATCGGTCATGATTACTTTATCAAGAATGGCGTAATATTTGTCTGTGGCATGAATGGGCCGGCTCGCTTGGGGAAGTACCATATTTTCGCGGAAAAGCGATATCTGAGTTGTAGCTTAGCTACTGCGGTTCGTACGGTGAGCGGCAGAGTTCCGGAGGCCCGACACTCTCACTCCTATAATGACACTTTCATTAAAGGTCGGTAGCGCTTCCGCACTGCCTATGGCACTGCGGAAGTCTATGGGCGGCGTTGGTTGCTTTCCATCAGGTGACACGCCTGCTCATTTGCTTTCCTATCACATAAAAAATGAAAAAAAGAACTCATTAATGTTATAATAGCTATTTATAGATCTCGGTGGGTTCCCGCTCGCGGTGTGGCCACACCGTCGTTGAGTATTATCTATTATTGTGTCTGGTGGGCATCCGGGCGGCGGTGGCGGGTGTGTCGCGTGACGTCACGCGGCCGTCACGTCCGCCGTCCGCCGTCCGCACCGTCACCAGCCTCCGCCGACCGATGGCGTTCATACAACGCTGACATTAAAATATACTATCGCATGCCATTACACTAGTTACATTATGTCTCGTCCCCATCCCGACACTTTTTCATTCACCACCAACATATGGAACCGGCTTCCTTGAGTACCACGTTGAAACATTGTAGAACACATATTTGTTCGATGTAATGCTGACAAGCCTACATATATATTCGATGTAATGCTGACAAGCCTACATATATGTTCGATGTAATGCTGACAAGCCTACATATATGTTCGATGTAATGCTGACAAGCCTACATATTTGTTCGATGTAATGCTGACAAGCCTACATATTCGTTCGATGTAATGCTGACAAGCCTACATATTTGTTCGATGTAATGCTGACAAGCCTACATATATATTCGATGTAATGCTGACAAGCCTACATATTTGTTCGATGCAATGCTGACATCGAAGAGGCGAACCATATTCAGCCGCGGACCCATTACAAATTACGATACTATATTCAATTATTTAACTGAAAAGGTAACTTTTAGTAACCGTCACGATTGGAGGCATTCTAACATTCACATTTTAGTCTTTAACATTAACATAAGATAGGTCAGGGAGTATCTTCACCTAGCCGCCTGTCTGGTAGTTATGGTATTGGTACACGGGTACGCGACCCTGGCCTACAGAGCTACTACCGTATCACTCCTTGTCTTCCATTGCGGTAGTATTATATTCCTATCATCCTGTCTAAATCAATCGTTCTTTTCCTTCCCCTTTCCTATTTTGGCCGTCGTCCGTCTTTTCCTTCCTCTCCGCCAATCCACGGTCTGCCGTGCCATTGAATGCGTGGCTAGGGGCGAGTTTAGTTGCAAACATGGCGACCGTCCCGGGATCGGGCTCCCCGGGTACTGTAGTGCCTTACCTCAGCATGCGGGGCTCTGATAGGGCTGACCTCCATTCTCCCTTGCGGCCCGTGGGATTTACTATGACGACTTTTAATAAACCTGATTTGTTAAAAAATGATGGCGACGTTATTCGCCATCTGTTACGTCCTGATTTCCACGAGGGCGAGAAACGACTAACGCAGAGCCGTTTCGCTACGATGAATGTGAGAGAAAGGATAGATGAAAAGATAGATGAGTGTGGAGGAAGCAGGGAACGTGTGCCGGGATCGTAGCGGATGGAGATCTGTGGTCTCTGCCTACCCCTACGGGAGACAGGCGTGACGATATGTATGTGTGTTTGTATGTACACACAATTATTGATAGTCTAGTAGAGAACATATGTTGCAATATCATTATACTTTTTCGCAGGACTACAATGTAAGTTTTAAGATACACATATCAAACCGGTTACCAGATAGTTACAATATAAATGGTATTACTATAGTCACCTTTATGGTAACTAGGTGAGCGTGGTGCGTTATCACCGCTCTCTATGGGTTGCACAGCCTCGTTATGATCCCCGCAGACGAGAGCCGAGTGCAGACCTCCGCCAGACGTTTTTTTTCGTTTACCCACAGACCTGTACTCAAACCGGATCTAAGGCGCCAGCCGGCGTGAGCCTGTTAAGTCATAAGCGACAGCGAGTGCGGTCATATTTCGTACGGTGAGCGGCCTGAGTTCCGGAGGCCCAACACTCTACCCCTCCCCTTCCCCTCCCTCTTCTATAATGTAACTTTCCTTAAAGGTGAGCAACGCTTCCGCACTGCCTATGGCGCTGCGGATGTCTATGGGTGGCGTTAATTGCTTTCCATTAGGTGACACGCCTGCTCGTTTGCCTTCCTATCCCAGAAAAAAAGGCATGCATGTCCAGCAGTGGACGGCAGCAGGCTGTTGTTAATGATGATAACATTTAAATTATAATAACTGTGGTGGTTGGATAATCGCTAGGATCTCATGTCTTGTACCGCGTCGCACGATAACTAATGTAACCGACGCGACAAGCTTTTGCGAGCGAGCTTTGGAGAAATCACCACAAAAGCGGTTCGCACCACCGCCCGGCTAGACCAGACACTGCACAAGCCAAGCCGCATTGCGTGTCACTTCATTTTACTCTTTATTTTGAACAAAACTAGAAATGTTTTTAAATGACGCTGCAATTCTTATACTCAATTATCTATACAGTTGTATTTATTTCCTGTCTAGGTGTTCCGCCAAGCCATCTGGCTTAGATCATATCCATTCCTCTAGAAAAGGGCTTGTAAGTCTATCAAAAGATGTCGCCACAGTCGAATCGAGACTATACGTCCACTAATGTACTTTTTCCCGTCAACTTACATCACTGACGTTGTGTTTTTATTTCATTTTCATAATCTTATGTTATCACCAGTTATGTTGTTGAATTGTATGGCATATTTTACACAACCTACAGTTCAATTAAGACGCGTAATGATATGAAAAAAATGCGTGTATCGTGAATTTTAAGTTGACTGTAAAAGTTCATATTAATATTAGTCAATAGTTTAACACAAAGGTATTGATAGAATACCCCCCATTTTATCAAGACGTAACCTGACAAGCTGAGTGCATAAACTCACAAGGCGGGCTCAAAAGGGTTTGAACTCAAAGCGGAAAAACCATTGAAAAAACCTTTTTTTTCTTTGTATTGATGGCAATTAGTTACAACTATTATGCCAGTGTCAAGTTATATAAAATAATATCCAATCTCTTGAAATGTAACAAGTCAGCTTATCACGTTACGTCTTGATAAAATGGTGGCAATTTTATCAAAAACCTTCTATGGACTTTTTCAGTCAACATAAAAAGTTACGATACACGCATTTATTTCATATCACTTCACTTATACACCTTGATCGAACTATATTGTATAATACGCCACCACAATTAAACAACATAACTGATAATAATATAAGATTATGAAAATGAAATAAAAATACAACGTCACTGATGTAAGTTTGCGGGAAAATTCTGGTATTAACTTATATGAAAGAAATGTATTGGGACTTTTCCCGCCAACTTACATCACTGTGTATTTATTTCATTTTCATAATCTTATTATCAGTTATATTGTTTAATTGTAGTGGCGTAGTATACAATATAGTTCGATTAAGGCGTATAAGTGAAGTGATATGAAATAAATACGTGTATCGTGACGTTACATACTGACATACATATTTTTACAAACGCGAATTTTCGTTTTCTCGGGTAATTAAAAAGTCACGGTGTATATTTTCCATTTTCGCAATGGAAAGCAGACGGTGGCAGCGCGGCAGTACCCTAATTGCAGTTGGTTTCGCACCGCACGGGGCCCTTTGTAATGCTCTCGCGCACGCGAAGTAGGGTTATGTGTTTTTTATTGGCGAAATAATACGAAAGTATAACGTGGACACGCACAAAACTATGTTTTTAAAAAAGTAACTAGTCAGGTTTTAAATATTATTAGAATTATTAATGGAGTCAGGCGTTACTTTGCGGAAATCCATCACTATATGGACAGTCAAAAGTTCTTGTGTGTCTTTCCGTTGAGTTTAGTAGATTTATTTGGAACTTAAACCAAAAACTTACCGAAAATCCAAACAACCGAACAACCGAAAAGTGTCACTTCTCGGTTGTCTTCCGTAGAGTCTACTATACCTGAAGATGCCTCGTGTTGGGACGACACATGTATCACTTTTCCATCTTGTAAAGCGACAGCGTGTGTTCGACGCTGTGCATAGTGGTTGGCGGGTGGAGAGTCGATGGCCGATCTTCAGGTATAGTTTTAGACTCTACGGATAGATCAACTATATTCGGTTGACAGACACACATTATTAATTTTCTGTTATTGTTTTGCTTGTCGCGGATCTTAGCTAAGTAAAACTTTTGACTGTCCATATTATTAGAATTCTTGATAAATATTCCAACTGAGCTTATAATGTTTGCGCTAGGATGTGGTTCACATCAATAGTGCAGTGGAGAACACGAACTCACGACGTACCGATCGTTAGTCCGAGTCTTGCCAACGTTAGTAGTGGTTCATTCTTGACAAAGTATTCGTCTGCCACGTTGCAGACGAATACTTTGTCAAGAATGGCAGAATATTTGTCTGTAGCATGAATGGGCTGGCTCGCTCAGGGAAGTACTACACTCCAGCAGAAAATCGACGTTTGAGTAGTAGCTTAGCTACCGCCCTTCGTACGGTGAGCGGCCGAGTTCCGGAGGCCCAACACCCTCTCCCTCCCATTCCCACTACCATAATGACACTTTCATTAAAGATCGGCAACGCTTCTGCACTGCCTATGGCACTATGTATGTCTATGGGCGGCGTTGATTGCTTTCCATCAGGTGACGCGCCTGCTCGTTTGCCTTTCTATCCCGTAAAAAGACTGAGCTATTGTTGCTTGACATATATTAATGATGAATAAGCCTGATGTAATTTTTAATGTAAGTTTAAGGTCGTTTCTTTTTAAGTAATTCCCAATAAATTTCTTCGTAAACACACAATATTACTTTTCTGATTTGTGCTCGCGGATTTTGCCAAAGTAAGTAATGATTGTCTATTGTTACGCATAACGGCATAGATTTAATTACAATATTGTACGTGTTTCATATTTTCGCGAGTATATTATATAATTAATGCTAGAAACATGAACGGTCGATCCATACTAAGCTAACGCGCCACGGTAACCTCTCCGTTGGTATAAAAATAATAAAAAAAGCGTTCATTGTGCGAAATCATCCCTTTCGCGCGCGGAACACTTTAAAAGCCTCTTTTGTGCCGGTCCCATCCTGCACGGCCGCGGCAGCTGATTCCTGTGCCGGCAGCGTAAAATTAAAAAAAAAACTGTCAATGCACGAACCTAATTATTTTGCAATATTTTTTAGTTTCACTAGTCTAGGGTTCGTAAAATACTAAAGTTTAGAAAAAAAAAACAAGCAAACGTAAGTAATGAAGAAACTATATTTATTGAATTATATATATATATATGATTCAATAAATTTTATAAAGAAAATAAGTGACGCCATCTTGATTTTCTTCGTGGTCTCTCTAGCAGTGTGAAAGGTGGCGCCATCTGGTTGAAAACAAGTGCGTAAAGTGAAGGCAGGAAGTTCTATCATCAATATTCTTTTCTTTGATGACAATTAGTTATAACTATTATGCCAGTGTTAAGTAAAATACAATAATATCAAATCCTTTGCAATGTAACTCGTCAGCTTGTCACGTTACGTCTTGATAAAATGGTGGCTGTTTTACCAAAACTTCCTATGGACTTTTTCTGTCAACTTAAAAAGTCACGACATACGCATTTATTTCATATCACTTCACTTATACGTCATAATGGAACTATATTCTATAATACGCCACAACAATTAAACAATATAACTGATAATAACATACGGTTATAAAAATGAAATAAAAACACAACGTCATTGACGTAAATTGGCGGGAAAAGTCCTCATTAATATTGGCAGAAAATAATCAGTAATTCAAATCAGTCGATTACCTATAGCTTAATTTTGTCACCGGACTTCCTACCTTCCCAAAAGCATTACTGTGCTACTAAGTCTTCTTAGTAGATACTTGTGGATGCGGAAGACAGGCACACGCTTGACTTTTGTAAGATTGATAATATACATAATGGTACAAACTTTAGTGTGATTACAAAGTTATCGACAATGAATGGAATTTTATACGTAATACTGATATTGGGATACAATTTTTTACATATTTATACGTATTTTTACATATTAACATCAGAACATCTGAAAACTTGTTATTAAAAATGCCTGCTCATCATACCAAATTGTTCGACCAATCTTTCACAGTACAGGCTGTTCGGTTATGGAATTTGTTGCTGCTGGAGGTGAGACAAGCGAAGTCTCTTTAAAAATAAAAAAATTAACACTGATCTTACTACGACTATGCTCTCCAAATTAAGATAAAAAACGATATTCATTAAATTTTATTAAATCTACGGGCCCCTGCGTTGTGCGAATTTTTTTCCGCCGCTTGCATTTTTTTTTTACAATTTTTTAAAAGCGTCTACATTTTTTTACCGATGACGATTTTCGCCCCGTCACGCCAGCGACCGATTATCGATTTATATTGATTTTTTTCCGCCACCATTGTTAACATCTATCCGTTGGATTCGATACCGGATTAGGGTTATAGTCGGAAGGGGTGCACGCTGTCACAAAAGATGGTTAATTTAAAAAAAAATGTTTTTTTGTGTTGCAATATCTAAACGGAAAGCACAAAATAAAAATGTTATAAAATTATTATAAAATGGATTTTTAAGTATACAAGTCCAAAATACTCAGTTACAATGCTGTACAAAATTTTCTATCGGTCGTAGAGCTGTAGGACTCGGACCATTCGACGCAGTATTTTTTTGTGATCCGAATATGTAATAAAAAAAATTTGATATCTGTATCATTTACAGCGTTTTCGCTTTTTGCATCGATATATTAACAGATACATAAAACATAAAATATATATACATAAAATAATATTAATACCACTAAGTGATATAACCCTGTTTAAAAGATTATGTAGATATAATAAATATAGTTGCAAAGAAAAATGTGTTTATAAATATATTTGTATGTATGTATGTGTGTGTGATCGTAAATACGAACGTAACATACGTTCATACGTAACAGTCACACGCGGTAGTCATATTAATTCGCTGCCGTCAGTCATTACCTGACCAATTATGATCGTGTTGCAGTCAGTGTAACGATATCCGACATCCTCTAAAAAGTACTATTCAAACAATATTTTGTACATATTAAAATGTTTTGTATTCCTAAACAAAAATAGGAATAGCTTTGTTTTATAAAAAATATTACTCGCATCAAGTCTTGTAATATAATTTTATAAATTATTTCATGTTAGGGCTATTTCACGACATAAATTATGTATTTTTGTATTTGTTTTCTCACAAAAGAGTTCCGTCCAAGGGAACAATTCTTTATTAGTTAATGCTGAAAGTTTATTATGATATATAAAAACAATAAAATACAAAATTAAATTGGTCAATATAAATTAAACCCGGCATGTTCCACTAGTTCCACGTTCCACGTCAAATAATAGTTCCACGTCTGGTATAACATATACAAAATATACATATGTACATATAAACTGTGCAAATACAAGAAGTTTTAAACTATTTAATCCAAAAGCTTATGAGATAAAGTTGAGATCTCAGCTTGGACCGCTTGTAGAGAGTACTACTTAAGTATAAAGAACATGATCCGAAATCACAGATCCAAAATTGAACGCTATGCCAGCTTGTGGTCTCTTCAAATAGATATGATGAAGCAAGGTAAAAGAACAGAATAAGTTTTACTAATATACGCGAAGAGATGGTAACCTGCAAAAGCTGGTTATTGTTTGTAATAACGAAGATGGTCCGACCAATTGAAGGAAGGCAAGATCCTCTCCCCAATTTTACCAGGTGGGGAAGGCTACTTTGGACCGAAACCGATAGAGACAGATTTTCCGTTTGAGGTTCTTATAAGATAAAGTTGAGATCTCAACTTGGACCGCTCTTAGAGAGTACTACTTTACTATAAAGAACAATATTGATCCAAAATTGAACACTATACCAGCTTGTGGTCTCTCTAAATATATATGATGAAGCAAGTTATAAAAATGACCATGATTCTCAGTATTTTCTTTCATTGTTTTTATTTGTATATATAATAATATTAAGGATTTAATTTTAGTTATTGTAAAAAAAAGGTATCATAAATAATTTTTTTCTATTCTATTGTATTCTAATGAGGGACTGATTAAAGAAAATTCTGATAGTATATATATATATATATATATATATATATATATATATATATCCCTACATTTATAATATATAATAAGACATACAAGGTATTATATTTGTATCAGGATGAAAAGAGAAAAATATATCGACTAGTCGACACTAGTCCAATCAGAACATAGTCGTTTAAAAAAAAGTCAAATGTAATTGAAGTGTATGCAACACAAACGACCGGACATTCTTTGTCTTGCCTCTGTTTTGGGAGGCTTTGTTCCGGCGGGGTCAGGGTCGCTGTTCACGTTAGGTGTATGAACCTGCTTTTGATTGCTGACACTACAAGGAATAGAATACAGAGACATAGTGGTAAAGTAACAATTATATGCGTTTATTATTATTATAAATATGGAAATAGAAAAATCTTTATTCATGACACTTTTTGTTACGATAGCTAAATTTAAAACCTTAATAATATTATAATATACAAATAAACAAATCATAAAGAAAATAATTTTAATCTAACAAGTGTCATAAAATGATTTTTGCTCAGCATATGTCGGGCGTTCTATTGGAGCACCTTGGCGCTGGTTTTCAGCAAGAACCAACGTGGTCAGATCGTGGACCACGGTGACAACATTGATACGGACACACACACACACATACATCCATATATATATACTACTACACATACTCATATACATAAATACACATACAATACAATGAAATTAAAAACAATTAAATCTTATAATAATTTCACCGCAACCAATAGAACAAGTTCCTGTTTGCATACTTAAAATTAGATTTTTGTATTTTTTTAAAACATATTTACAGTATGAAGTCACGAAGAGGTGGTGGCAAGTTGTTCCAACACTTAGTTGCGGTGTATTTAAAGCTACCACGAATCGCAGCTGAGCAGTGGCGAGGAACAACCAGTGATGACCTAGACGCCCTGGTATGAAGAGCGCTATTTTGTTTTGAGAAGAATATGTTCGTATTCCAGTCAATTTGATCGAAAATCGACTGGATTTACATGGCTCGGGACGGAAAATAAATGGAAGATCGAAGGAGGTCTATACTCGACGAGAGATCCTTGACAAATATATTGTAATTATCTTAATATAATAAATAATTTAAATTGTGAAGAAAAGAAAAGGCTTTATTGTAATTATTTTATATGCGTTTTCTTTCCTCATCTTTCTTTCCTTAATGGCAATTAGTGTTATTACTAAAATGCCAGTGTCAAGTAAAATAGTAGTAAGTGAGCAACTAAGTTCTCCCTGTTTGTTTTTTTATAAAAATGCAACTTAATTTTACAGAAATGCTTACATATATATATATATATATATATATATATATATATATATATATATATATATATATATATATATATTGTTCAAAGTATTGCCCAATTCTAGCTACAATTTTTGCCCATCTCTCTGGCAGAGCTCGAATACCGTTACAATAAAAGTGTTCGTCTTTTGAGGCTATCCACGAATCAAGCCATTTTGAGATGTCTTCATGTGAGCTAATCAGACAGATCGTGTGCCATCGAACGAAAAAAATAATAATCAGTCGGCCCAATATCTGGGGAATATATTGGATGGGTTGGACTTCCCATTTCAGCGTTACCATGTAGGTTTTAACGGGTTTGGCAACATGAGGCCGAGCGTTGTCATGCAGTAGAATCATTTTTTCGTGTCTTTGCTCGTATTTTGGCCGTTTTTCGCACAGTGCTCGGCTTAGTCGAATCAATTGAAGTCGATACCGTTCCCCAATGATGGTTTCGTTTGGTTTCAACAGCTTATAATAAACAACACCGACCTGGTCCCACCAAATACACAGCATAACCTTCGCAGCGTGTATGTATACCGAAGACGTAGAAGGATAGCCGAGCAGTCCCCATTTTTTTTATGGAGAGGAAGGCAAACGAGTAGGCGTATCACCTGATGGAAAGCAATCAACTCCGCTCATAAACATCCGCAGTGCCATAGGCCGTGCAGAAGGGTTGTTGGCTTTTAAGGAAAGTATAATTGTGGGAGGGTCAGGGAGAAGGGGTTTGGGCCTCTGGAACTCAATCGCTCACCGGACGAAGCGCGGTAGCTAAGTTACCACTCAGACTCATGAATGTAATTTGGACAACACCTCTGTCCAGAACGGATTGGAAACTTGAGAAACATTGTTAAGACAAGAGTCTATTATATTGAATTGTGACGACCAATTGACTCAGTGGTGGGGCTACGTCTACGGAGTCAGTGGTCGCGGCTTCGATCCCCGCATCCGGATAAATACATGTATGGCTTACAGATATTCTGTCTGGTTACCGCGCCAATCCGCATTGGACAGGCGTGGTGGGTTAAATAATTAAAAATATTTATTTGTGACCTATCTTTTTTTACTGAAATTTAATGCTTAAATTAAAACCTTAATAGATATTAAATTTAACATGACAGAGAGAGAAAAAATCTAAAATTTGCCACAAAATGGTTCTTGTTCAGCGTAAGCCAGGAGGTCTATTGGAGTACCTGGCGCTGGTTTTCAGCATGATCGCGGACCATAGTGATAAATGGATTAGAATATTTACCTACATACATACATACGCGTATAAAAAATGGATATTGCTATATAGAGTAGTTTGGTTATGAGAAGTGGATATAGAGTCTAAATTTATTAACATCGTAATTTAAAAAAATTCTTTTCCACATTTAAAAAAATGTATTTTGTACATTTAAAATAATGTTACAGTAATTGGCTTTTCTATGGATAATATTTTTAGTATTTCATTAGCTTATATAGCTAGAATTTTTTTTGTTTTTTAAATACTTAAACATATCAATAACAATAAAATAAAAACGATTTAATTTTTCTAGGACACAAATACATTATGTCCTTCTCTCTAAAAACGGGGTAACTCATGCCCAGCTGTGGAATATATATTGGCTGTATAAAATATATAGAATTGTACTTAAAATATAAAGTTTTTGCCAAACTACAAGCATAAGAAAATATAAGTAAACACAGGCAAGTTATGTTTGATATTTTTTAAAAATACAGTTACTTACGTATTATTTGATTATAATAAACGAAGAACTAACACATTTTCACTTAAATTAAGAGACACACTAACACTTAAGTTTTCGACAACAGCTTTACGAATCACGTAAATAAACACAAGGCGAGAAATACGTCGTGAAACACCCTCGATACATCCACACCCCACGAGAGCTCGTGGCCAACTAACTATCAATGTGACTAAGCGGTCAACTTTAATTGCTGAAAAGTTTCAGACATAATGCGAATATATATCTTACGCAATTGTAATAGAGACATGTTTAGTTAATAACAAATTCTGGGAGTGTAAATGGAATTGTATTTATAAAATCATAGAGCTTTGCAGAATATCTTTTTTTTATCTTTAATGGCAATTAGTTGAAACTATTATGCCAGTGTCAAATAAAATACAGTAATATCCAACCCCTTGACATGTAAGTAGTTCAGCTTGTGACGTTACAACTTGATAAAACGGTGGTATGAAGTGCGGTAGCTAAGCTACAGCTCAGCGGGTTTTCTGCGGTAGTGTGGTACTTCCCCGAGCAAGTCGGTCCATTCATGAAAAATATTATGCCATTCTTGGCAAACTATTCGTCTGCAGCGTGGCTTTACCACTAAAAAAGGGTACTTTTGACCTGACCTCGTCACGCCTGTCTCTCGTAGGGGTGGGCAGAGACCACAGATCTCCATCTGCTACGAACCAAGCACACCTTCCTTGCTACCTCCACACTCATCCATCTTTTCATCCATCCTTCCTCTCACATTCACCGTAGCGAAACGGCTCTTCATTAGTCACTTCTCGCCCTAGTGGTAATCAGGATGTGACGGGTGGCGAACCACGTCGCCGTGATTTATAAATTTTCTTAATTGTTTCTTAAGAATTGGTTATTTAGAACTTTCGTACTTCATTATTAATGTGACGTCAAAAAGCTCATGACTTGTTCTCTCCCCCCCCTCACCAAGCCCTCGGACAAACAATGTCACACTTAGTTGACCACCTCCCTTCCCTAGACGTGTGACGTACTTCATGAATGGCCCCTTGGAACCATATTATGAACAATCGTGAATAAATTATTTGTAATACAATTATAATGAAACTGAGAATATAATAACATTAAGTATCTTGAAGTGTATACTAGTTAGCTTATCAAGTTCCGTCTTGATAAAATGGCGGCTATTCTACCAAAACCTTCTAAGGACTTTTGCAGTCAAGTTATAAAGTCTTAATCGATCTATTTCTATTGTACAAAACATCACCACAATTAAACAATACAACTGATATGAACCAAATTTTGTATAGGATAGGATAGATATATATATATATATATATTTTTTTTTTTTTTTTTTTTTGGTTATTTTTTTTATGGGATAGGAAGGCAAACGAGCAGGCGCGTAAGTCTTGGAAAGCAATCAACGGCGCCTATTGACATGCCATTGGCTTTCCGAAAGCGTTGCCGGCCTTTAAATGATAAATTGGTGGGACAAATCCTTAACCAGTTTCGGACTAAATCGCGTAAGCTTCGCTACCTTTAAGATCGTCAAAATATTGCCCAATAAAAATATAATCTAGCTTATTCAAAATAAATCAAAATATTAGTCTTAGGGTTGAGACATTCACAACTGTCGTTTTGCTATCTTTATGTTTACGTGTATCCAGGTTGTGTGTGTCTGTCTGTGTGTGTGTGTGTGTGTGTGTGTGTGTGTGAGTTCATTCATGTCTCGCGAGCAGGCATGCGCAGCACACCATCCTGACACATTGACGGGGAAGTTGGAAATGAACTTCATCCCTCTGTCTGTCTGAACAAACGGATATTATGAGCAAAGTAAGTATATCGTAGCTAAGTGTACTCTAGTGGTGTGATTTACTGATTTAGTGCCAGCAGCCAGATATAGATAGATAACTTGTTTGTTCAAGGCACATACAAACAGCATCAAAAATAACAATCAAAATATAAATTGAGGCTAAAAATTAGCGTAAAGCACTACACACATTTTTGGCTAACTTAAAAATAACTTTTCGGTTTTTCCTGAATACCTGAAGATGCCTCGTGTTGGGGCGAAACACGTGTCGTTTACAAGATGGAAAAGTGGTAGTGTGTGTTTGGTGTTGTGTATGGTGGTTGGTGGATGGAGAATTGATGGTCGATTTTGGGTAAGTTTTTGGTTTAAGTTCCAAATAAATCCACTTCATCCAGCAGAAAAATAGACATTATTAATTTTCTGTTATTGTTTTGCTTGTCGCGGATCTTAGCTAAGTAAAACTTTTGACTGTCCACATAGTGATGGATTTCCGCAAAGTAACGCCTGACTCCATTAATAATCTTAAAATTAACGTTAAGGTGCCGAAGAGCTGGCCTTGGCTCAGCTTTAATGCTGCAGTTGGTCTACTACAGCGCTGGTCATTCCGCCAACACATGTTAGAGTGTGCGTTACATAAAAAATACAAATATATATATTTTTTTATGGGATAGGAAGGCAAACGAGCCGGTGTGTCACCTGATGGTAAGCAATCAACGCCACCCATAGACATCCGCAGCACTATAGGTAGTGCGGAAGCGTTACCGACCTTTAAGGAAAGTGTCATTATGGGAGTGGGAGGGGAATGGGGAGGGGGGAGGGTGCTGGGCCTCTGGAACTCAGCCGTTCACCGTACGAAGCTCGGTAGGTAAGCTACAACTCGGACGCCGGTTTTCTGCGGGAGTGTGGTACTTCCCCGGACGAGCCGGCCCACTCATGCGACAGACAAATATTATGCCAAAGGACCCAGATAGAAAAACCTCAGCAATATTTCATTGCAATCGGATGAATAACTTGGGAACACTGAGGAAAAACTTACAAACAAACATTTATTTTTATGTATAAATAATGATATTATACAACAGATAAATGACCAACTAAGGCAATCTTCTTATCCATTTTAGCATTTGACAGTTATGAGACCACAAAAATGATTATAAAATTATGGATTACAATGGCTCAGTGGCAAAGTCATCTCTTTCGGAGTCAATGGACGCGGGTTTGATTCCCGCATTGGGCTAAATATGTGTGGTCTATATGTATTTATTTCGAGTTCGAGTGCCCATCCAATTGGCCTTTGGCGAAGATAGTGGGTTAATGTCTGTTTGTCCCAAAAAATATCCCTATGCCCAATAGTGGGAGTAAAAATGACAATTATATACAGAGTAGTGTTTTTTTTAAACAATGTATTTTTTTCATTACGTTTAATAGTTACGAAGTAATCCAAACTTAATAAAATAAATTTTCGTTTCTCTAGAAGTGGGGAAGTCTTATGCCCAGCTGTGGGACTTATATGGGATAAAAACGACAAGTGTGTACAGAAGAATGTTTTTCAATGCAAATATATGGTTTTCAAATCGTTCAATAGATATGAAGTAATAATTAATTAAATAAATAAGAAAAGCGGATTCTTATAAATAAATACTTATAAGCCGGTATCGAATACTTATAAGCCTGTATCGAATACTTATAAGCCGGTATCGAATACTTATAAGCCGGTATCGAATACTTATAAGCCGGTATCGAATACTTATAAGCCGGTATAGAATACTTATAAGCCGGTATCGAATACTTTTAGCCGGTATCGAATACTTATAAGCCGGTCTCGAATACTTATAAACCGATATCCAATACTTTTAGCCGGTATCGAATACTTATAATCCGGTATCGAATACTTAGAAGATTTCTTTCTAACGAAATAATAAAGGAAAATAATTGGCCGGGCCACTATTGGTAAATTATTCGTAGTCTCATGTGTTACAATGAATTTCTTTTTACATTTTATTTCAAAGAATAAAATCTTATAAGAAATTAATGTGAAAGAAATTGCAAAAGTCTTCAAGTTTTCATAATCTTTTTAACACTAGATTGGCCGAGAAATCATTTTGTATTTTTTATCATTTTTATATTATAATCATGCAATTTCTTAGAATTATGTGACTTTTGCATACAGTTGTAAATTACATCATTACAAATAAAAAAATATAAGAGGTAAATTGTAACATTATAAATATATAATTTTTTATTCTAAATAAAATTAAAAGCTATCAAGCAAGTACGATCAACAAGCTACAAGTGCGTGAAGCTGAAGATCGGGCTAGGTGGCGCTTTATGGGGGAGGCCTATGTCCAGCAGTGGACTGCCGCAGGCTGTTGATGAGGAAGCAAGTACGAAGGCGGACTTAATGATGGAAGGCATTCCATGTATCACAAAACCACTGATGTGAACTATATATTTATAACACAAGCAATTTAATGTGTTTATACATACATAAAATTGCTTGTGTTGTATATCAAGGAGTGGACTAAGATAGCGAATGCTCCAGAACTGTTGCACCTCAGTGTGGAGGAAGCAAGGAAAATATGCCGATACCCTAGCAGATGGAGATCTGTGGTCCCTGCCTACTTCTACGGGAGACAGGCGTAACGATATGTATGTATTTATGTTATTTTAGGCTTAACTATCCCAATGCAGGTCAAAGGCCTCCCTTTCATGCTTCCAATGGTCTCCGTTTTGTGCTATCTGTTCCCAATCCCTGCAGCGAGAGTTTAATTCATTCTGCCATCTCTTCTGGTGCCTGGGGGCTCTTTTACTTATTGTTGCGGTCCTAGTCTGTGATGATCTTTGCCCATATTTCGTTGGACATGCGGCATAAATGGCCTGCCCAGTTCCACTTGAGTGTGGCCGCAGTGTGGCTCATGTCCTTGATTTTCGTTTGAGAGCGAGCGAGCGATCAGCGAATATAGGGCGCTCCATGGCACGTTGGTAGACCTCTTAGTCGGACAGACATATTATAGTATTTTTTTTGATTCATGGGCATTTGTATGTTGCATTAGTGTCTTCTGTATTTGAGAGGGAACCTTTGAAACGAATACAAAATCAAGTTGCCATGATGGTTCATATTAAAAACCCTCAACTCGTGCGGATTCTGCGGGCGAGGTTAGAACAGCGTCTTTCTCCAACCCTGAATCTTGAAAGCGTGTACACACACACACGCGCAAACAGGCCAGACGGCGCACACACGCGCCCGTGTCTGAGAGGCTTCCAGACACCGCACACACTCACAAAACCGAAGAGTAACCCTATACATGCTGATTTATTTGACAAGCTACTTGTCTCGGGCAATTTTGAATGGAATCCGAGATTAAGTATCTCCTTCAGAACTAATATATGGATAAAACTAGCTTTTGCCCGCGGCCTTCCTATCCCATTAAAAAATCTAATATAAAGTTTATTTGTGTTAGTTTTTATTACGAAGAAATTTTCAAATTCAATTTTTTTTTAATAAAGCAAAAATTGTATAAGTGTATTGCCCAATTGATACTATACCACGATTGCTAGTATTTCAAGCTATAATATAATATAGGTATAGTATAATATAATACTACTAATACGTTAGTACTACGACTCACAGTGTGTCTTGGCCGAGAACCCGCCACTGATCGCAATGCTGGGCTGCCTTTCACCAATCGCCTGCACGAAGCTCGCTCACGTTCGCTCTTCACTTCGCGTTGCTTCATCAACACCTAGGGCAACCAAACGTACGGAATTGCCAAGTATGCCTTTTTGGCCGCACGATCCTCTCCCATCCTCTCTAGATGATAGAGCCAGCGGAGTCTACGCGCCGTTTCTCCGAATAAGTTGGCATCGATTACAAGCTCCTTGATTTCGGCATTATGTATAAGCTCTCCAGCTTGCATCCGTTTTCGTTTTGGTCCGAGGATCTTTCGCGTGATTTTACGTTCAGTGACCAGTAGCTTGTCGATCCGTCGGCTCAAATCCATCGAGTTGACGTGGCTCTCTCTCTCAAGACCGATCCCAATGGAGAAGCACTGTGGACGCCCTCTGCCCCACCTCGGGGACATAGAATCATATGATGACCAGTAGCTTGTACATACATATATATTGTCACGCCTATCTCCAGTAAGGCTTAGTAAGGACTACAGATTTACATCCGCTACGATCACGGCACACTCTTCCTGCTTCCTCCACACTCATCTATTATTTGCATCCATCCTTCCTCTCACATTCGTCGTAGTGAAACGGCTCTCCGTTAGTCGCTTCTCGCCCTCGTAGGAATTAGGACATGACGGGTGGCTAATTTCATACCAATTAAGGTTTCTTAAAATTAGTCATAGTAAATCCCACGATAGCTTGTACTCTTCGTTAGTAAAACAATGATTTATAATTATAAACATACTGTTAAAATATTTTACTACAAATATATGTGCACCAACTAGACGATATAAAACTCACAAAAAATAAAATTATAAGCTCGAAATAAATTAGTTGTAACTGCAATACATTACGTGGTTCATAACTCATACATAATGGAACGGTGTGAGTACATAAAAAATCGTGTACATATTGATTGCAACAATGAACTGTAGAATACAAATCAATTTCGAAATACCACCTTTACACACTCTGTATACACCAGCGCACACCACTGTAAATTTGAAATCGGCACACGTCTGGTTCACAAACACATAGCCGCGACCGGCGTAGGAGTTCACGCAAACATACAAATGGCCGCGTACCTACACGTCTGGGAGCTTACACAAGCGCACGCGTTATACACACACAAACACGATTCGTTACTAACACACGCGCGGCGAGTTCGTCGACCGATCGTGAGGCGGTTTTTGCAACGTACCGAGATTCAAAATTTTAAGTTGCCTCACTGCAAGTCTTAGTGCCTATTGCGTTCACATTAGGGTTTAGAATGGTAAGCGAGTTCAATTCCTAATGACGATCGGGTTGAGATATGTACAGACGATTTTTAATCTTGTATGGTTATCAATTAAATTGAAATTCGCGCGCGGCGGGAACATGTGCAAATGTCATTTATTGTCATATGAAGGAAGTCTTTTATGAGAGACGATTACAGAGAGCGTTCCATTTTTGATGTCTTCACGTTTGGTTTTATTATTCGAGGCATAAGAGCGGGATGTTGTCTTACTGGCCAATCTAGAGGATGTATAAATAGAAGAAATTTGAGAGAAATAACACTGTGAATTCTACAACGTCACATGCTTAATAGTAGATCTTGTTCTTATGGCAAAATGATGGTATAAACATTTAGAGATGACGTCTCTATTGACACATTGACTTAAATGACGTATATATACGTCGATTGTGCGTAATTCTAGATGCAAACCCTTCTCCCTTCATCTCCGCCAATCCACGATCTGCCGTGCCAATGGATGCGTGGCAAGGGGCGAGCTTAGTCGTAATTATAGTGCCTCAGCATACGGGGCTCTGCTGGGCTGACCTCCATCCTTCCTTGCGGCTCGTGGGATTCAATATGACATATTTTAATATACCTTATTTGTTAAAAAATGATGAAGATATACGATATGTATGTATGTATGTATGTATGTATGTATTAAATCTTTAATACCTCATTCATTTTCTATACTATTTATAAAAAAATTATCGTTAGATACCGTTTGCGTATCAAAGAAATCGAAGTGATTGAAAGAGATCGAAGCGATTCATCAAGAAAATTGTTTATAAAACACAATAATTTCAAAACCTAACTCCCCAAGGAGTTCTTCACTTCTCAATTCTCAATTGGAGAAAAAAATGAAGCGTGTTTTTTCGAAGTATTCACCGAATTAATATTAATTAAAAATTACCGATCTGGACAGACGTATTGGTAACGCTCGTGTTACCAATACGTCTGTCAGATCGGTAATTTTTTGATATATATATTTTATATAAATATTTTTTGAAAGTGATAAATATGCATGAGTTTGTATATTTGGGGTCATTGGTTACAAAAGACGGAAAATGGGAAAATGTAAAGGTGACATTGAGAGGCGAGTGAAAGCTGGTAATCAGGTTAATGACTCCTGCACTCCTTTGTGAAAAGTCAGAATGTGTCTAAAACGGCTCGGTTAGGACTGGCGGTTCATCAGGGAGTGCTTGTTCCGACTCTGATGTGCGGTAGTGAAACTTGGGTTTGAAAGAGGAGTCATGAGCATGAGGAGCAGTGTGAACGCGGTGGGAATGAGAGCGTTAAGAAATATGTGTGGGGTAATATTGAATGAGATTTAAAAAAATCAGATACAATTTTTTTTTTAAATCTCTAAAGTTTTTTTTTGGCTCTGGTGGCAAGTTTTCATTTTGCGGTTTCTTATGTTTTCGTCATTTGTGTCGATATGCATGGATATATTATTTAAAACTTTATTATAATTTTCATTTTGATTAATTTGATTTTAAAGTATTCGAAGTCCATTTGTATTTTTGAAGTGAAAACTTCTACAGTCGCGTTACACGAGTGTACCACGACGGGTAGGGAAAAAATATATCGGTTCGCGTCAGCAACATGTTAATGCTTAAGGTATATCTATAGATATGAGTATAGCTATAGACATACTTTAATAGAAACATACAGTTAATGCGCGCGCAGCTGCCTACGTTACGAATACGGATAAACTTTGTGAGTCGCGTCAGCAACATGATGTAGTAATAGCAGCATTTAATATTGTAATTAATTAATAAGTTTTCACTTTTGTTCCGATTTTTTTAAAACATGTCAGTGTATCAAATTAAATAAAATAAAAGTTGTATCCAATCTTTATGGATACTTAAATATGATATTGTGTTCAAGGTTTAGTTTATGGCAAGGCGAGGCAACTCATTCGTGTAATAGAATTGATCTTATCTAGTGTACAGGAATCAACGACCCATGGTACGTACTAAATGAAAATGTTTCGGTTATATCAAATGTGGACAGTTAGAACTTTTACTTAGCTAAGATCCGCGACAAACAAAACTTCTGACTATTCACATAGTAATGGTTTTCCGCAAAGTTAAGCCTGATTCCATTAATCATAATCCGTTCATATTATAAGCACCACGCTGTGAAGAAAGTTTTTCGATGTTTTATACCGAATATTTTTTTTTATTTTATATATTCACGCCTATCCCCCGCAGGGGTTGGCAGAGACCACAGAGATCTATTCGCTACGATCCCGGCACACCCTCCCCGATTCCTCCACACTCATCCATCCTTTCATCCATTCTTCCTCTCACATTCATCGCAGCGAAACAGCTCGTCATTGGTCGCTTTCCGCCCTCGTGAGAATCAGGACGTGACGGGTGGCGACCACATTGCCGTCATTTTTCGACAAATTAAGTATATTAAAATTCGTGTTAGTGAATCCCACGAGCCGGAAGGGAGGATGGAGGTCAGCCCCAGTAGAGCCCTGCATGCTCAGGTAAGGCACCATAGTCACAGGGGACTATGGTGACTTAGCAACGCATCCATTGTCACGGCAGACCGTGGATTGGCGGAGAGGAAGGGAAAGGATAGAGAAGAAAGGGTAAGAGCGGGAAAGGAAATGCGGATTGAGGGGGTTACCAGACTCGGAATAAATATTTATAATCCATAAATATATTTATTCCGATGTGGGAATCAAAACCGCGACCGTTGACTCCGCGGGCGGAGCGCCCCGCTACTGAGCCAATCGGTCGTCAATTATATTGAATTTGAAATAAATGATTATTATTATTATTGGTTATTCTTCTTCTATGTCGTCATTCTCTTGGCAGAGTAGTCATGATCGTTAAATATAGTAGGTGTAAGTAATATAGCGTCGACTTTGGTCTGCCAAATTAAGTTTCGTGACAGATCATTTTAAATAAACATATTTTTATACTTAGTAGTAAAATTATATTACGACCAAAATTACATAAAATCATAACAAATTGTAGCCTATATGTTATTCCGATTTATAATCTATATTACTGTAAAGTTTCATCCAAATCCGTTCAGTAGTTTTTTCGTGAAACAGTAACAAACATACATCCGTACTCACAAGCTTTCGAATATATATGTATATGTGTATATATATATATGTGTATATATATATATATATATATATATATATATATATATATATATATATATATATATATATATATATATATATATATATATATATTTTGACGGACAAAGTAACTCAGCAATACCAGTACGATAACAACACCATTGTTACTGGAACAGCTTGTTAGTTTACACGCTGACGTGTGTGTGTGTGTGTGTGTGGCTTTCGTAATGCAATCAAAGATGCAGGGTGCACCCCTATTGGGGACTTTCACGGGGCTATCCCCGACCAATGGGGTGCCTCCCCAACTTTCACCCCTGACGACAATGATCATTTACAATCGCTTTGTTAGCGGGGGTTCGTGCCGCTCGATTTAAGAGAAAAAAAATGGGTTTTTTCCGCGGCAATCTTCCGGCATATTAGAACCGATCATAAACTATAACACCATTCACCGCCTTCAAACACACGGACAGACAGACATATGTTTATTTCATAACACAATATATATTTATTAAATTGCATATATATATATATATATATATATATATATATATATATATATATATATATATATATATATATATATATATATATATATATATATATATATATATATATATATATATTAAAAATATGAAATTGATGTAATACATATCGATCCAAAAAATCGAAAATGTGAAAAAGAAATGACACAGATGTTGACCCCATTATTCGAACAAAAACTCTGTGGGGCGACTAAACCACTCTTTGGTGCCGCTGTTCCCAGCGGCTACTGCCATCCTATCGACTTCGCGTCGTTTAGATATGGCTGAACCTCTTCCTGTCTTCGGTCCGTCGCAGGCCCTTCTACCCTAGCGGGGGGCCAGGCGGCGATAGTACGAGCTCTCGTGGGAGCGGAAGTCCCTCAGGTGGATGTACATGGAGGGGAGCAAACTTATGTAAGAGGGAGTGTGACCCATTGTGGCAACCGTGCCACGAAACTCGCGGATGCACACAGATGTTAAAAACCATTTCATTGCATATTCATACATATATATCATCACGCCTGTCTCCTGTAGAGGTAGAGAAAGACTACAGACTCATCTGCTACGAATTCGGGACACTTTCTTTGATTTATTCACACTCATGACTCTCTTCATACAAGCTCGTCGATTAAGGATGCTTTTGAGCTGGCCTTTCATAAGATATTTGGCAGTTTCGTCAAGGTATATTCACCTTGGTCTTCCCCTATCGATTCTTCCATTCCAGGCTAATGGTGATGATATAAAATAATAATAGATTTAATTTCGATATACTGCTGTATTTTCTCCAACATGGTCTCCAACGAAGAGTCCAGATACGTCGACAAATATGGAAATGGATAGGGCATACTCTCCGGCGCCACGCCAGTCATATACCCAAACAAGCCCTCGAATGGAATCCGGAGGGGGAAAGAAAATGTGGGCGCACAAAACAAACTTGGCGGCGTACTGTGACGGCCGAAGTGCAGAAGATAGCCTATCCTGGAGCGAAGTGAAGCATATGGCTTCCGACAGGTCGAGATGGAGAAACATCGTGTCTGCCCTATGCTCCACCGGGGAGACTTAGGACTCAGAGAGAGAGAGATAGAGCTGTATTTTATTTATTTAGACTAATCATCACTGTCTACCAGTGGTTTGGTTTTGATGACATTTTTCTTTCTACCTTCGTAGAATGAGTGGTGAAGTGATATGGACGTCTGAGTCCAGCAAGCGTGTCCGCGATTCAGCACTAGTGTAATTCAAACGAGCACCATACAAAAGACATCAACGAGATGTAATAAACTTAAGTTAAAAAACGTTTTAATAAAATGTTTTTTTCTTGGTACAGCGAGAAAAATGAGCGAACGCGTAGCCGAATGGAAAGCGATCAACGCCGTCCATATATATCCGCGTCACCATGGGTATTACAGAGGCAGTACTGGCCTCGAAGGTTACCTACATACTATTTTTCTTTTATTTGATGGCAATCATTTTTTTATGGCATAGGAAGGCAAACGAGCAGGCGTGTCACCTGATGGAAAGCAATCAACGCCGCCCATAGACATCAGCCCATTAAAGGCAGCGCCATAGGCAGTGCGGAAACGTTGCCAACCTCGAAGGAAAATGTCATTATGGGCGTGGGAATGGGAGGAATGAGGGGAAGAGAGAGGGGGAGAGAGGGGAGAGAGAGGGGGAGAGGGAGGGGAGCATTTAGGACCTACGAAACTCAGCCGCTCACCGTACGTAGCGCGGTAGCTGAGCTACTACTCAGACGCTGGTTTTTTTGCGGTAGTGTGGTACTTCCTAGGGCAAGCCGGTCCATTATGCTACAGACAAATATTATGCCATTATTGACTGGTATAATAAAGAATGCCAGTGTCAAGTAAAATACAATAATATCCTATCTCTTGATATGTAACTATTCAGCTTATCACATTACGTCTCGATAAGATGGTGGATATCAGTCAACTTAAAAAGTCACGATACACGCATTTATTTCATATCCCTTCACTTATACACCCTTTAATCCAAATATATTGTATAATACACCACCACAATTAAACAATATAACTGATAATAATATAAGATTATGAAAACGATATAAAAACACAACGTCACTGATGTAAGTTGGCGGGAAAAGTTCTACATACTAATATTAATATTTTATATAATGTGTGGGGGCATAATGAACTATTTAAAGCAGCTAATGATAATGCTGATTTGCATCGGCGTGATCCCCAAAGATTAATGCCACCCCAGACTGAGTAAATATATCAAAAGCTGCCTGTTCATGTGTATACGTATCTACCACAATATACCTCATGGATTAAAACAATCGAACACAAGATTATTTAAGAAAAAACTAAATGAATAGCTAATAGATGGCAATATTTATAATATTAAGGACTTTTATGCTTTTAAAGATCGACGAATGTATGTAACAGATAAATAAATTTTAATTTTAATGAAAATATAATAGTTTAGTTATGTATTTAGATCTCTATGTATGTAATAATCAATGAAATTTGTACGCCATAAGTGGCAATGTGGTGGAGCTTTTATAAGTCTTTTTTTCATCTTGTTACACCTCACATTATACAAATAATGAATTATTATCAATATTGTTATATAAAACGACATTAGTCTTACATAATCTGCCAACGGATGGCGCCACAGTAAATATAAAATATTTATAAATTTATATATTTTTTTATATATATATTCACGCCTATCCCCCGCAGGGGTTGGCAGAGACCACAGAGCTCCATCCGCTGCCATTCATCGCAGCGAAACGGCTCGTCATTGGTCGCTTTTCGCCCTCGTGAGAATCAGGACGTGACGGATGACGAACCACGTCGCCGTCATTTTTCGACAAATTAGATATATTAAATTCGTCTTAGTGAATCCCACGAGCCGCAAGGGAGGATGGAGGTCAGCCCCAACAGAGCCCTGCATACTGAGGTAAGACACCATAGTCCCCGAGGTAGCCCGATCCCGGGACGATAGGCACGTTTGCGACTAGGCTCGCCCCTAGCCACGCATCCATTGGCACGGCAGACCGTGGATTGGCGGAGAGGAAGGGAAAGGACAGAGAAGAAAGGAAGGGGCAGGAAAGGAAATACGGATTGGGAGGGTTACCAGACTCGGAATAAATATTTATAAATCCATATAAATATTTATTCCGATGCGGGAATCGAACATTGAGGGCCCCACCATTGAGCCAATCGGTCGTCTATTGCATAAAATAATTAAATAATGATATTACTTCTAATTCGCTGACATATTCGTGTATCCAAACGCCTCCGCTTCTCCAATGGGACCCCTGCCTGATGGTTACCTTTCCGATTAGCGCTACACTTATGATGCGTACAAACTTCCGCTCGGCTCCCTTGATGACACTGCGTATTTCACACATCTAGATTACCTACGTCATCAATGAATAGACCATAGACTTCCGCGACACCGCAGGTATTACGGAAGCGATACCAGCCTCTAAGATAAATATAGGCTTGTTTTTTGAAGGTTCCAATGTCGTATCGGTTTGTAAACACCGCTGGAGGTAGCTGGTTCCACAGGGTAGTGGTGCTTGGGAAGGAGTTCCTTGAAAAATGCAGCATTCTGGATCGCTACTTATCCAGATAGTGGGGATGAAACTTTTCCTTGAGGTGATGTGGTCGTTAGTTGAATTCAGCGGCCGGAATTATTCCGAAAAATTCCTCGGAGCACTTGCCATTGTAATATCGATAGAAGATGCTGAGAGATAAGATATCCCTTCACACTTGTGAAGAATCTAGCTGCTCGGTGGTTTTTATGGGATAGTGAAAGAGCAAACGAATGGCCATAGAAATCCGCGACACCTTAAGTATTACGCAAGCGACACCAGCGTTTAACATAATTATAAGCTTGTTTTTTGATTGTCCGATTTTCGTATGAGTTCTAAAACAACGCTGAAGTTAGCTGGGTCCACGTTAACCCTTGAATTGGCAGACTATTAATTTGAATATCAAAATAATACTCATAGCACTTAACCACAATGATTCAAGGTGTCTAGAAAAAAAATATCATGAGGGTAGTTTAAAAAAATCACACGTATCTTGTGGGATACATTGTCAAAAGCATTGATAATGCAAATATATTACGTTTTTAGTTCTGATGTATCTCTACAGATACACTAACGAGAAAAGGGTTAAGGTTGTGGACACAAGTGTCGGAACAAGCGCACCGTACTGGATCGCCACTCATCCAGATGGTGGGGATGAAACTTTTCTTTGTGGCGACTTGTACGCGTAGTGGAATTCAGCGGCTGGGATTATTCCGAATAATTCCTCGGAGCACTCACCATGGTACAATCGATAAAAAATCCTAAAACATGAGACATTTCTCCAATAATGCGAAACTTTTTTATTTAAATGAAATTAAAAAAAAGGCCAGGTCAAGAGTACCCTTAACCGGCGGGCTTGCATGAGGAGAGTTATGTGTGTGCAGGAAGTAAGGAAAGTATGCCGGGATCATAGCAGATGGAGATCCGTGGTCTCTGCCTACCTCACGGGAGACAGGCGTGACAATATGTATGTAAAAAAAAGTATGTAAAAATTTTAATTTGATATTAAAACTTACGTTGTACTTTGTAATGACAAAACTAAGAAAATTTTAAATTTAGAGACAGATAATATGCCATTCTTGACAAAGTATTCGTCTGCAGCGTTTAAAACCTAGTTTTTTTTATTGTTTATGTATGAAAACCTAATAGCTAACTTCAATTCTGACACCGAGTATATATAGCCTTTCTTCAAAAGAAGAATGCATTCCATCTGCACGCTTTTATTTATTTATATCTTTAGCAGTTAGAAAAACTATTTCTGCAACCGGACACCCGAGATAAATATCGAACTGATGATAGAAGAGAAATATCGAACTGATGATGATGACGACCGATTTGCTCAGTGGCGGGGCCCTCCGCCCACGGAGTCAATGGTCGCGGGTTCGATCCCTGCATCGGAATAAATATATGTATGGATTTATAAATATTTAGTAACCTCCCCCAATCCGCATTTCTCAATCCCTTCCCTTCCACTCCGCCAATCCATGGTCTGCCGTACACAAAGTATGCGTGGTTAAGGGCGAGCTTAGTCGCAAGCGTTCCCACCGTCCCGGGATAAGGCTCCCCCGGATACTACGGTGCCTTACCTCACCATGCAGGGCTCTGCTGGGGCTGACCTCCATCCTCCCTTGCGGCTCGTTGGATTCACTAAGATAATATAGGTAATTTGTTAAAAATGACGGCGACGTTGTTCGCCACCCGTCGCGTCCTGATTCCCACGAGGGCGAGAAGCGACCCATGGAGAGCCGTTTCGCTGCTATGAATGGTAACGGATGGAGCTCTAGGCGTGAATATATATATAAAAAAAATGATGATGAAAGAGATTAAAAAAGGTGTCATAAATGAAGCTTTTCTGTTTCTATATCTATAACTGTTGTGAATAATGTATCGAAACCGTCGATTTTGATCGACATTCGCTCGGTCAAGTTCGGTCGGTCGTTCGATTTCGTCGCGTCCCGGCGATGTCTCTTCGGTGCGTCGGAGTCGATCGGTGGAGTTTGGCGGATGTCTGGCCGCTGGTCGCCAGTCGCGGTCGCGGCCGCCGGTCGCGGTCGCGGTCGCAGGCGCGGGCGGCGACCGGTCCGACGGCTACCGAGTTACGCTGCGCCGATGTGTGTGTGTGCCTCGTCTCCATTGTCCGCGACCTTGACCTGTCTGTGTGCCCGCACGATTCAAACTGATATAGTTTTTTTTTTTTCAACCATAATAAATAATATATATTTTTTAATAACAATAAAATGCACAAGCTGAAAAAAGACGTATAAAAACTCCATCACATTGCCACTTATGGCGTACAAATTTCATTAATTATTAAATACATAGAGATCTAAATACATAACTAATCTATTATATTGTCATTAAAATTATAATTGATATATCTATTACATATATTTGATCGATCTTTTAAACCAAAAAAAAACCCAAAAAAAACCAAAAAGTCCTTAGTATTATAAATATTGCCTATTAGCCATTCATATAGTCTGATTTTAAATAATCTTGTGTTCAATTGTTTTAATTCATGAGGTATATTGTTGTACACACGTATACACATGAACAGGCAGCTTTTAATATTTAATTGTTTCAATTATTCTTTTAAATTATTCAATATGGATAACAGATTCACATGTGTATATGTTATTGTAATTGGAATTTATATCCGTGTGGTTTCGAAAAAAAGTACATGAAGACGGTGGTAGAATTAGATTCAATCATAAATAATAAAACAACTACATAGGATATAAACACAATTAAATCACTTTTACGAACAGAAGTTGGATTTTATTTTTTTTAAAATTTATCTCGTCTAAATGATGACCGCCACTGGGGCACGCTCTTAGAATCTACAATATTTTATGGCACTCGCTGAAGTAATGTCGTCGGGATGCCGTTATACACGCGGACGAAGTTTTCTTTTACTGCTGAGATGGTCATCGGACTTGTCTCATAGTTTACTACTGAGGTACACTCACGAAAAAAATTCCATTCGTATGAGATCCGGCGAACCGAGTGATAAGAGGATATCATCAAAACCGCTTATTAATTTGTTGAGAAAGAACTGATGAAGAAGCTTCATGGACTCAATAACGAAAGAGGCGTTTAGCTAATTAAATATAGAGTAAACTATCACTCCCAGCTAGATGGTGCGACAATCTGCGCAGGGCGGCTGCCAGAAAATGGATCCGTGAAGCCGAAGATCGGGCTATGTGGCGCTCCATGGGATATACCTATGTCCAGCAGTGGACTGCCGCAAGCCGTTGATGATGATGTTGAAACTATCACTCTGATTAGCGAAATAAATATTAGACACACCAATATTACAATTTTTTATGGTATAGGAGGGCAAGCGTGCCGCCTGGTGGAAAGCAAGTCACGGAAGCGTTGCCGGCCTTTTAGGTATGTGCAGGCTTGTTTTTTGAAGGTGCTAATGTCGTATCGATTCAGAAACACCGCCGAAGGTAGCTGTTTCCAAAGTGTGGTGGTGCGTGGAAAGAAGTTTCGAGAGATGCTCACCGTAGTAGATCGCCACTCATCCAGATGGCGGGGATGAAACTTTTCTTTACGGCGAGTTGTGTGGTTGTGGAATTCAGCGGCGGGGATTATTCCAAACAATTCCTCGGAGCACTCCCCATGATAAAAGTGATAAAAAATGCTGAGAGATAAGACATTTCTCTGCAGCGCTAGAGAATCAAGCCGATCGGTGAGATCTTGGTCATCGACGATTCGGATCGCAAAGTTTCAATGTAAACTTTTTATACTTACATTTGCCTGCCACTGGCGTTGTCAGTGCATCTGAAATAGAAAAAAATATATATTATTAGTTATCAAATTCATAAGTTTGTCATGGGTATCAGATGATCACATACTGGGGTTGGAAATTTTAAAGGAAAACATGTCATTTGATTTGATTAATGGAGTCAGGCGTTACTTTACGGAAACTCATTACTATGTGGACAGTCAGAATTCTTACTTAGCTGAGATCCATGACAAGGAAATAAAAACAGCAAATATTAATGTGTGTTTCCTACTGGAACAAGTGGATTTTTACTCAGAAGTGGATATTCAAATCACACACCATCATTTTTCCACACTGCACACGACACGTGTTTCGCTTCAACACGAAGCATTATCAGCTATACTAAACTATACGGAAGACAACTGATAAGTGACTTTGCAATGTGGACAAGTCGTGGTGTGTGTTAGGTGTTCTTGATAGTGGTTGGGAGGTGGAGAGTTGCTGACGGCCATATTTCGAAAAGATTTAGTTTAAGTTCCCCGTAAATCCACTTCATACAGTAGAGAACTCACATTATTATTTTTCTGTTTTTGTCTGCTTGTCGCGGATCTTAACTAAGCAAAACTTCTGACTGTCTATACACATTTCAGGCTTAGTTCACATTTCTTTACACACACACACACACACATATGACACACAATACCTTTTGCTTTACATCCGATGACAACTGATGATTTAAGTATATCAAACTTGTAGCATTATACATATTAGTCATATATATGATATATATATATATATATATATATATATATATATATATATATATATATATATATATATATATATATATATATATATATCCATCAGTTGCCATGATACGAGCGGCTAACAATGTATAATGCTACAAGTTTGATATACTTAAACCATCGTTTAATTGTTTTGTTTTTAAGGTTTTTGTTTATTTTATTATGGTTACAATTAATACTTTCATTTTATCAATTAAGTACATTTTATGTGCTCTTAGATCGCAATTTTATTTTCTAATTTATATAAATAAGTATATGTACTAGAAAATAAAATTGTATTAATTATAAATAAGTTCTAATTTATAGTAATAAGTATTAAATATATTAACACTTAAAAAATCCTTCACTTAACAGTTAAAACTTCCTCTCCGCCAATCCACGGTCTGCCGTGCCTATGGATGCGTGGATAAGGGCGAGCTTAGTCGCAAGCGTGCCGACCGTCCCGGGATCGGGCTCCCCCGGGTACTATGGTGCCTTACCTCAGCATGCGGGGCTCTGCTGGGGCTGCATCCTCCCTTGCGGCTCGTGGGATTTATTAAGACGAATTTAATATACCTAATTTGTTGAAAATGACGGCGACGTGGTTCGCCAACCGTCACGTCCTGATTCTCACGAGGGCGAGAAGCGACCAGCGAGCCGTTTTGCTGCGGTGAGGTAGCGGATAGAGTTCTGTGGCCTCTGCCAACCCCTGCTGGGGATAGGCGTGAATATATAATATAAAAAAAATAAATAAAAAATTCTAAATTATATATATTCTAAATTATATATAGATATATATATATATATATATACAATGAGGTAACCTTGACCGAGTGTGTGCAACACCATGTCGTCGAACCCGTTCACCAACCCCACATCTGCACACACACACACGCACACACACACACACCGCTACACAATGCAAGGCTGTACGTCCGTCTACCACAGCTTCTGTGCACACGCAAATCATGAACTACACTCCTTTGCCAAAAAAACGGGCTGCTTTGATTTTTACTACATTATTGGTAATAATTTTAGTTTTATATTAATAGCCAAACTATACATATTACTGACGATTAATGGAGTCAGGCGTTACTTTGCGGAAATCCATCACTATGAGGACAGTCGAAAGTTTTACTTAGGTAAGATCCGCGACAAGCAAACAATAACAGAAAGTTAATAATGTGTGTTTTTCCTGCTGGATGAAGTGGATTTATTTGGAACTTAAACCAAAAACTTACCGAACGGGCAGCAACTCTCCACCCACCAACCACTATACACAACACCAAACGCACACTACCACTTTTCCACCTTGTAAACGACACGTGTTTCGCCCCAATACGAGGCATCTTCAGGTATAGTAGACTCTACGGAAGACAACCGAAAAGGATCTTAGCTAAGTAAAACTTTTGACTGTCCATATATGACTGGCACTTAATAAAGAGTCTGGGTATGAAAAAAAGGTAATTTCAAAATTCGAAGCTTTTATTTATTTATTTTTTTTAAATAATTCCTATCTTAGTTTGTGACTTTTTACTTACTTTTCGCTTGGTTTGTTTGATTATCAGGCGACTAAAACTAATTTCTTGTTATTTTTAGTAGAATAATGTATGTTTGTCGCATCATCCTGCCTCAATGTGACTTAAAATAAATATCTCTGAGTCTATTATAATGGCAGAAAAAGCTATAAGAGCTAATAAAATTATAGGACTGCCGGAAGAGGGGTGTAGCCAATGTTACGTCTCGCAGTTAACGTGAGTCGTTCTACCGTCCAAAGAATCTGGACTAGACACCAAGAGACTGGTTCCGTTCATAGAAGTCAAGGTTATGGGAGAAAATGTTGCACACAACCACGAGACGACCGCGTTTTAATGACTCAGGCGCTAAGACCGCATATGCAGTTACATAGACCTCAAAAGAAACCTTTAAGAGATACGAGGAGCACAAGTTAGCCTATGGACTGTATGGAGGGGGCTTTTAGCAGCTGATAATCGTAATGGACGATCAGCACGGGCCCCCAAGTTACTCTGAGAGCACCGAAATTCTCGATTGAGGTTCGCTAGAAATTACCTAGTTTGGACACGAGGTAACTGGAGTAGCATACTCTTTTCCGATGAGGCTCCAATTTGTCTGCATTGTGAGAACCATGGCGAGTGTCAGATCAGGGGCGACCCGGGGCACGGTGTGCTGACATATGTTTTGAAGAAATCACACCCTACGATGGAGGATCTGATATGTTTTTGGGTGGACGTAATTTCCAGTATTAATGAAAATGGCTCACTAAATGCGCAATCATTACAGCCACGGGTGGGCTTTAGCCTGGTTCAATATTTTGACCATTTGGATTGGCCTTTTCTCTCCAGCCCCTTACACCGATTACCTACATGTCCTCGGCTTCATCTAGCCATCTGAGCTTAAACCTTCCGCCTTCTACGACCATCTGGTCTGCCGTCGACTAGGCGTTTGGGTACTCTCGCCTCGTCCAACCGTAATACGTGTCCAGCCCGACGAAGGCGGTTTTTTGGATGGTTTTGATGACTCATTGTACAGCTCTTGAAGCTCGTGGTTGTACAGTGTACGCCATCGTTCATTTTCCAACACAGGACCAAAGATTTTAAGGCGTATTAATTTTTTTCTCTCAAAAGACATAATACATTTACTCTGTGTAATTTTCCATCCGACCTTGTACGTCCTCACTCCTTGTCATCCCGTGGGTGGGCCCAGGTCACCCGTAGCGACATTCACGTCATATGTATGTCACATAATTAGTGAAATTGAAACCGAAATGCCGTAGGTGTACCGTGTCGCTCGGTGTCTCTCATCAAATTGCTACGTCTATTTATATTCATTTAACTTCTTTTAAGAAAAGAATTGACGGTCTTTCTTCACTTAGTTTGAAAATAGACTTTCAACGTTCTAATCGTAGATACATAGATTGAAATAACTTTTTTACTATAGATATATTCTTTATTGTTCACCAAAAACAAAGTTATACAATTATTGATTGTAATATTTATATACGAATTCGAGAGCCCGATCTCGGGACGGTCGGCACGCTTGCGACTAAGCTCGCCCTTAGCCACGCATCCATAGGCACGAACGGTTACCAGACTCGGAATAAATATTTATAAGTGCATATATGTATTTATTCCGATGCGGGAATCGAACCAGCGACCATTGACTCCGTGGGCGGAGGGCCCCGCCACTGAGCCAATCGGCCAAGAAATACATAAATTACCGAATATTCTTTCTAACGCGCGTGAAGCAGGAAGTGGGTAATTGGTTATATTCGTGGCACCGTTACGTGGTGGGTGCCTGCTGACCTGACCGGAAGTCGGGATTCCTCACGCCGGTGCCATTTCCGCGCGACTACTAACTGCTCTCACATAATTGGACTTGTTAATGCAGCAAAACGTATAGAAGCGTTCGACATGTGGCCATATAGACGGATGCTCGCTATTAGCTGGACTCAGAGAGTGTCCAACCACGTAGTAACGAACAAGTCAAGAAAAAAACCTGAATTTTTGTTGAACGTCAAAGGTTAGAAAAGTTGCTTACCTGGTATATATCATGAGACATGACAGGCATGAGATGTTGCAACTGATTATGACGGGAAAAGTGGCGGGCAAAAGACTCTTGGCTACGTCATATCAGTGAGTGGACCGGGATAGCGAGTACTCCAGAACTGTTGCACCTCGCGAAACACAAGGAGATTTGTGTTGAATTGGCTGCTGATCTTCGCTAGTTAGAAAGGCACTCTCAAAAGTGCTAGTGGTAGAGCCACGCTGCAGACGAATATTTTGTCAAGAATGGCATAATATTTGTTTGTAGCACGAATGGGCCGGCTCGTTCGGGAAAGTACCACACTTCCGCAGAAAACCGGCGTCCGAGTGGTAGCTTAGCTACCGCGCTTCGTACGGTGAGCGGCTGAATTCCGGAGGCCCAACACTCTCCCCCCTACCTCTACCTCCCATTACCACTCCCATAATGACGATTTCCTCAAAGGTCGGCAACGCTTCCCCACTGCCTATGGCGCTGCGGCCTGTTCGTTTGCCTTCCTATCTCATAAAAACAATAAAGAAGAGTGCAGTAAGTGCCCTGTTCACCACGCGTATACGGCAGAAGGTCAAAAAGAATTTAGCTAACCAACGCTCTGGTGTCTTCAATACGTCTTCCGAGTCACTAATTCCTTCCATGTTACCCTTGTTGTGTTCGTCACACACGTCGTGGGATGCTGTGTTTCATCTGCTGTGGTACATCTCCACAACATTTAACAAGGTGAGTGATCAACGATGATTATTAACGCCAGGCTTTTCGATATCCCGAATTTCATATGTGTGTGTATGAGTATGAGTAGGTGTATATATATGGATGTATGTGTGTGTGTGTCCGTATCAATGTCATCACTGTGGTCCGCGATCTGACCACGTTGGTTCTCGCTGAAAACCAGCGCCAAGTGCTCCAATAGAACGCCCGGGATATGTTGAGCAAGAAGAACCATTTTATGACAATTGTTAGAGTAAAATTCTTTTCTCTTTGTTTTGTTTATTTGTATATGTATTTATAATATAATTAAGGTTTTAATTTTAGCTATTGTAAAAAAAGGGTGTCATGCATAAAGTTTTTTCTATTTCTAAATCTATAGTTAATTTCATTTGCATTAAAAAAATTTAAATGCAATGGCAACTTTGGAAATTGACTATTTATTCTTTACAATTGCTTATTTTTTTATATATTAATACATAAAAGCGAAAATGTGGCAACCAGCAAAATCAAAACCCACCACCTGAGCTAAAAACACTTTATTTATTACGACATATTTTACAGATTAAAAAAAAATCATTTGATTTTTTTTCATCGATAGATTAATAAATGTAGGCGTATAAGTGGAGTGATATGAAATAAATGCGTTTATCGTGACTTTTTAAGATGACTGAAGAAGTCCATTGAAGGTTTTGGTAGAATAGCCACCATTTTATCAAGACGTAACGTGACAAGCTGACCAATTACATTTTAAGATATTTGATGTTATTATATTTTACTTAACACTGGCATAATAGTTATATAGCAAAAAGTCGACTAAAATTTTTTCAACGAATGCTATAAATAGCGCATTGTTGTATAACGACCGCATCCGCTAAAAACTATTGCGTAACGTTGTGACACATTGGCGTAGGTCATGGTTTGCGCGCGAAACAACCGGGCCGTACGGATTATGTTCACTGGGTCGAGCGCACGGTGAGATATGGACGCATATATGTATGTTTTATAATAAGTATTTATTTTATACTTCAGCCACAATCTAAAAGCATATTTAAAACTAATCGTTTTTTATGCCTAGCAACCAACGACTTGCATATATTGACAACCTTTTTTAAAATTATATCCTGGACAAATTCCAAAAAGCATATTTAGTAACTAAACGTTGCCTAGCAACGAATGACTTGCATGTATTGAAAACCTTTTTTAAAATTATATCCTAGCCAAATTCCGAAAAGAATGTTTAATAGCATGTCGTTGCCTAGCGACCAACGACTTGAATATATTGACAACCTTTTTTAAAATTATATCCTAGCCAAATTCCAAAAACAATGTTTCATAACATAACATTGGCTAGCAACCAACGACTGGCATATATTGACAACCTTTTTTAAAATTATATACTAGCCAAATTCCAAAAAGAATGTTTCATAACATAACATTGGCTAGCAACCAACGACTGGCATATATTGACAACCTTTTTTAAAATTATATACTAGCCAAATTCCAAAAAGAATGTTTCATAACATAACATTGGCTAGCAACCAACGACTGGCATATATTGACAACCTTTTTTAAAATTATATCCTAGCCAAATTCCAAAAAGAATGTTTCATAACATAACATTGGCTAGCAACCAACGACTGGCATATATTGACAACCTTTTTTAAAATTATATACTAGCCAAATTCCAAAAACTATAAATTCAAATAAACGTTGCCTAGCAACCAATAACTTACATATACTGACAACCTTTTTAAAATTACATCTTATATAATATACATAGAATGGAGAGTACTTTTGTTAGTTTCGCTAAAACTCAAAAACGGCTCGTCAGATTAGAATAACTTTTTTTAATTTCTATAATACAGGGAGAGGTTTACGAATAAAAAATATAAAAAAAACTTGAATAATGAAAAATTATTTTACTTACAAATACATTCAATAGATGGCGTTCGTGACTGCTTTAACGTCTAACTAACTAACCAACGACTATTTTATATAACAAAACTTACGTGAGTTAGTTTTGTTATATACAATAGTCGTTTGTTTTCTGCGGTTTTAAGCACACCTAAGTACTAACATACCAGGCGAAGACAAACCTACCAGGATATATCATTTTCGTTTATAAGAATCAAATCCTATAAAATTCATTTCGAAATTAGTAACCTTACTACTGAACTAATTAGGCATTAATTATTGTTTAAGAGTATATATATATATATATATATATATATATATATATATATATATATATATATATATATATATATATATATATATATATATATATATATATATATATATATATATATATATATATATATATATATATATTCACGCCTATCCCCCGCAGGGGTTGACAGAGATCACAGACCTCCATCCGCTACCATTCATCGCAGCGAAACGGTTCTCCATTAGTCGCTTTTCGCCCTCGTGAGAATCAGGACGTGACAGGTGGCGAATCACGTCGCCGTCATTTTCAACAAATTAGGTAAATCCCACGAGCCGCAAGAGAGGATGGAGGTCAGCCCTAGCAGAGTCCTGCATGCTGAGGTAAGGCACCATAGTCCCCGGGGAAGCCCGACCCCGGGACGTTCGGCACGCTTGCTTGCTTGTGACTAGGCTCACCCCTAGCCACGCATCCATTGGCACGGCAAACCATGGATTAGCGGAGAGGAAGGAAAAGGATAGAGGAGATAGGAAAGGGCAGGAAAGGAAATGCGGATTGGGGGGGGGGGATTACCAGACACGGAATAAATATATATAAATAATCCATATATATATATATTTATTCCGATGCGGGAATCGAACCCGCGAGCATTGACTCCGTGGGCGGAGGGCCACTGAGCCAATCGGTCGGCTGTTTAAGTGCTTTAAAATTATATTGTTCCACGCAGGTGGCGCTGCGGTTCATTGTGAGTTTTATATTATTAGTATGTTCTGTTTTACATAGATGGCGGTGTTTCGTTCCGATTTACAATATGGTTGTGTTTGTTAATTTACGTTATATGAAAAATTTAGTGTGTATTGGCTAGCTGTAAAGACTCACGTGAGAAAATTATATATATGTCAGACTAATGGATATCTTAAACGCAGCATTATATATTCCACCTACATTTCTATTTGACATGTATTATTACAAATGAAAGTCGAGTAGCATACCACCTAACAAAACTATCTCAAAATCTGAAAACATCTTTTTGGTTCTGAAGGGTGCTTTCAATCTGTATTTGCAATGTCTACTTCATCTCATTTTATTATTCTCCTATGAGCATTTTATAGTTGTCTATGGGACTATCTTTGTAAAATGATATACATATATGTAAATATGTATGTGTCAATACTGCCTGCTACTGAAAGTGCGAGGAAAGAACAGAGAATGATAACTAAAACTGTTGTTTCTTTTGAAAAATTTTATGTCTTGGTAAACCCATTTCTAGCATATATATATTCATATATGAATATGTAGATACTTATATTTTTACCTGCTGTACGTTTGTTTGTCACTGAAGTTTTCCTTAACGGATGGACCGATTTTGATGAAACTTTTTTTGTATGTTTTAGTAGGTCCCTGAATAGTTTAGATTGACAATTATATGAAGAGAGTGATGAATTTGGAGAAAGCATGGAATGTGTGCCGAGATCAGAGCAGATGGAGATCTGCGGTCTCTGCCTACCCCTACGGGAGACAGGCGTGACTATAGGTTTACTCAAAATAATTAAATATATTTGTTATATTATGTATGCATGTATGTATGTATTATTATAAAGTATTTGGGTGTAATATATAAATAGAAAATTAGCAGAGTAGAGGTTGTGTCGTTGTAATCACGGCTGTACCGCTCTTGAAGTCAAGGTCAGCCTAAGGTCAAAGCTTTATACTTGGTTGGCTGCCGTTAATTCTGTCATCTAAAAACAAGCCTATCTACGATAACCCTGCTTTAAAAAGGTGATCTGCTTGAAACAGTTACCATGAATAGATGGTATATCTTAATTTGAATTCCAATATAAATAACAATCATTATATTTTGTTAATATCAATATAAAATCAATAATAATAAGAGATAGTATGAGAAGTTTATGAAACACATTTAGTAAGATAGAAGAAGAGATTTTACTGATTTTAAAAAACTATTAAGTATATTTACATATTTTCAGACCATTTTTATAATACATTTAAAAGAAATCTATAAAAAAAGAAATGTTTTATTTACAGATGTGATTGAATTAAAAAAAATATTCGGAAATAGGCGTAAAAATATATCTATACAAGACAATACTTATTGGTCAATGCTGGTATTAAATAATATATAAAAAAATTAAAGAGTAATGTAGGTTTTAATTTTGAAAATGTATTAAAAATATAATTGACATCTCTCGAAAACAAAATTACACTCATTTCACTTTTATCTAATTGGCTTAATGGTTTAGATTATCGGGATAAATGTATATATAGCCTACATGTCTACTCCCAGTGTGGGTGTCCCACCAATCCACCTTAAACAAGCGTATCAATATCCATTTATCTAGAAATAGGGGGACTGGTGCCCAGTAGTGGGACATATGTGGGCTATTTTAAAAAAAATAAGATTAGCAATGTTTTTAAATATTAATATAATTCTATATAATAATAAATAAGCTTACATAAGTTGTGCTAGGAAACAGTACATATCAGTAGTCCAAACAAATTGCTGAGGTAGATATTGCAGCTTAAATATAGCTTATTTTATATTTAGGACTATACAAATATTAAAGACTATATAAATAGGACAAGTACATCATTTTTATCAGCATATCTTATTAGTGTTTGTAGGTTTTGAATTCTCAAGTTCAAGTACCATCGTGGGTCTATAAGTGGGTCCTTGGGCATAACCAAGGCTAAAAAACCCTGTCCCACGTTGGAATGATTTCCAGTTGCAAAAATAGAAACAGAGGTGTACAATATGCATTGTATTGAATTAAAAGTATCAATATCAGACGTTTAGAGATTTTTCAGGTGTGTAATGGCTGAAATGTATACAACGCCATCTATCGGTATTCAGAGGAATTTTTGTAGAAGTAAAGAAATTATCAATCTTCCAAGAAAATGGCCGTGAATTTATTTTTCATATTACTTTTGAGTAGTTTTTTTTTTAAATTTATGTACATTTTCGTATTCTGTCATTAAATAGTTAGGAACTTTTATGATAAATAAAAATTTATATAGAGATTTTTCAGAGAATTAAAAGTTTGGGTAGTAAAAGTTGTGGGAAAATTGGAGAATGTTTAATACGGGTTTTGTTCTATTTTCAATGTTTTCTAGTTGTCACAGTCTGGAAGTATATTTGTTTTATTTTCAAGTTATTTATTTTTACAGACTTAATCTTACAATAATTATATATTTTACAGTATTCGCACAAAATATATATATATATATATATATATATATATATATATATATATATATATATATGATATATATATATTAGGCCATAATGATGAGAAGTTTTTTAGTAAATAATCAGTAACTTTTTAAATATTTGTTTTATATATTTATTTATATGTAAGTAACGATTATCACTTGTATTTTAATTAAATACTTTTGTCTTTTAGTCACAATATTTTTAAATCCCTATTTTCGACATACATTCATCGTCAAATTACAATATTTGACTTGATTGTGTTTAAAAATTAAATGTTCTAGTAGTAGGCTTTTTTCTTTCTAGATTGTTGTTGTATTTTTATTCTAGATGATTGTCTAATTTTGGTTTAAGTCATTTTATCAAAATAATAATTTTTTTGATTAATATATTACCTATGGTATATATACACTTTGTCAAAAAATTCTCAAAATTCTTTTCGAGAATTATACACATTTATTATTATTATATTTTAAAGGAAACTTTTTTCCGGATAACGATTTGTTGTGAAATTATTTGTCCATACAAATATCAATTAAATATTTAAAAATGACGAGGCCAATTTTTTATTAAAAAAATTACACTCAGAAATTGTAGGTACAGTTCAGAAAATAAAATGGTACAAGACAATTTTGAGTCGTTAATTTGATAATAAAATAATATACTACTTAAAAATATCTCAAATCAATAAATTTATACGTCATCATGCTCTTTTTCACCACATTCCTCTGAGAGAGGCAAATTGCTATATAAAGTATCAAAACGTTTGTGTCACGTGGTGATATAGTGTCCATACTATAAAATGTAAGATTGAATGTCATCTTTATTAAACTTATTCCCATACGTCCTGTATGTTGCCATGTTAATATTTAGAGTAATTATGAAAAATGATGTCAATAATAGGTTATGTTTATGAAGAGTATCAGTTCATGAGGCGTGTAAATGTCATTGTATGACTTACCCTTAACCCCTTACAAAGGCATGTTCCCCTGATCTTAATTATATAGTAGTCCTGTTGCTCCAATCATGGCCAAATTGTCACTTTTTAGTCGCTGGACGTAATGGAAAATAAAATGACGTAAAAACACGACTAGGCCTAGACACCACTGGTCCATTCGGACACTCTTCAATACACAGACAGACCTTTCACTTGTGGGGGCCGTCACTTGGAGCACTCGCGGGGCCTCCAGGCCGAGGATCCGAAAATCGTTTCGAAAATAGAATGCTTTCGGCCGTACATCAAAAAGCGGCGCCGCCCGGCGAGGCGAGCGACACTAGCGCCCCGCTCTTTCAAACTTTGCTTCTTATTTAAATTTCGGTGCGCGCGTTAGGCCGTTTCGCGACTGGGCGAAAAGAGACGGATATTATTTCGAGCGCTCAGCCTCGAACTCTAGGCGAGTTCAATGTACCGTCCTCCTTTCGTGGGCGCGGGCGACGCGTCGCTCCATCTCTCTCGCACGCGCGGCGGGCACCCGTGAGCAGCTGAGAACGTCGTACACGGTCCACTTTTTGTTCCGAACTTGAATTTCGATCAATATAGCGCGACGCGCTGCGTCTTGGTACTTGTGATTTTTTTTACTTTTTCAGCGTTGAAATATTGAGTCTTAAATTTAAGTAAAAGAGATAGTATTTGCGTCTGATAACTCTTCTCATGGTTATAATCCTTTTAATCTAAACTAAGGAAAATAAAAATTAAATCTTTAAATAAACCAAAAAAAAACTGTGTCATGTACGAAAATACAGCTGTCTGACTTTCTCCAATTATCGATGTTAATGACTAAAGTGATTCAGTCGAAGTATTCTTTCACAGTCAAGGTCGTCGGTTTGATTTCTGCATCATGACAAATGACTTTTGTAAGGTCTACAAATATTTATTACGAGTCTGGGTCGGTTATATTGATCACCACAGCATTGATAATAGTAATGTGGGACTATAAGTATAAAGCTTTGTGTGTTTTTTATATATGTTTATATTAAATGCCATTTTTTATATTTCTATAAAATATTTTTGTATATATACTCGTACATGAAAATGTTCAGCTATATACATACATATTATGAAAGAAATTCTGAACTAAAAATCTCTGCTACTTATCTATAGTATTTTATTGGAAATAAACGTAGGTATTGTAAGCAATAGATAATATTTTTTTTAAAAAAAAGTTTAGTCTGAATGTAAAAAAAAAATACTGTATTTTTCCATATGGCAACGACTTATCGAGAGCCAGTATTTACGCTCCGTTGGCACGGCATGCAGTGAGTCAGCTGCATTTACTAAGTATACTTGTAAAGTTATGCGATTGAGTGCGACATGGCATGGCAACAGTAGATTCTATTCACGGCGAGCTATTTATAGCACATCTTCGAGTCAATTAGAGGTCTAGACTGTACGTGGGGTAGGTTTAGTTATCTTACTATTCGTAAATATTTGGATATGCAGATTATGTAGTTATACCATCATTATAAAATTCGTAAAATCAAATTAAGTATATATTTGAATTCCAAGAGAGATTTTTATATCTTATTATAAGCCGTAAATATACAATACAATATTTACTCTTGTATTTTCGACAATATGTATTAATAATACTACAAACTATGATAATCATCCGGTAGTTATCAATCTACCAGGTGATAAATATAAATTAACAGTAATTATCTTCCCATAAATCACAATGTTTCTACGCAAATAAATAAATATAGATGATTTATAATAAATATGCTTAAATCAACGCGAAAATCTTTTTTGTGTTTTGGTAATTTATTATTGAAGCAAATATGTAAATCAGGAGAGTATTTTATTTTTAATTTGACACAGTTGTGATATTAGTTAATATTTGAAAAAGAAACAATTATTCAGAGTAACTTATTTATACGAAGAATACTACTGATCTTTTATTGCGTAAATCGGTCAAGGTCTTAGAGTTCTCTTCGTATATATTCATGATGCACCTTATGTGGTTAGCGCATGAAAAGTTTTTTTATCGTCAGCATTTAATATCAAGCTATATGAAAATCTAACTTGTGTCTAACGTAGAATTGTCAGGCCTAAATGGTACAATTAGTAGCAAATGCAAAAAATGTATAATCCTTTTAAATTGTTTGTTATTGACTTTTGTTAAAAAAAAACTCCCAGAAAGTACAAAAGCATATACTTCTATAAATCCAAGTTATCGATATTCAGTGTAGTTATTATCTAGTGAATAAATACGATGCTAATAATTAAATACCGTAAATTTCAAATACATGTATATTAAGAATAATACAATTTCCTTTCAAACGCAATAGTCTCGTCAAATTATATCCATGAATGCCTCGACGGCTATTTTAAGTTAAGTAAGATTGATTACGAAGTAAAAGGTGTGAATTTTTCACACGCAGTGAAAGCAACAGCGCAACTTTTTTATCGATAACCACAGTGCGTTCAGCTAGTGACGTCCTTGTACTTTGTTTTTTGTTATTTTGTTGTAATTCAGATTGAACTTTAATTTGGACTTTCACTGATAATACTATAATATCATTTCATAATATATATTAATTATAATAATTAATATCATATTTTGCAAGAAAATGTAACCATGCAAAACCAAAATTATAATAAGTATGTATATATAATATATTAAAGTTCTTTATTTCTTTAACAACCAATCATATTTGTTATACTTAACAAAGCGTGTTTGTTAATTATTCTTGTCAAAGATCTCTCGAGTATAGGCCTCGTTCGATTCCTTTCATTTTTTCCTGTCCCAAGCCATAAAGATCCAGTCATCTCCTGCAATCCCATTAATTAAATCAGTCAATCTTTCCAGTTTTCTCAAACTCTACTCTATAAAAAAGGAGATCTAATCTAGTATATTATGAAAATAAGTGTAAATAAATTATAAAATGAATACTTTGGCACGACGCATTTAATTGCAAAAATACTCATTGCTATATTTATCATCTATTAAAATACACAATAGTTATTTTAAAACATAACTTTAAGACTACTAGACGTAAACATGAAAATATAAAAAAATAATTTAATGTTAATAAAATAAATAGTAAAATTTATTACACAATAATCTACTACAAAATATGAGAGGCATAAAAATTATATGAATATTTAGATGCGTCTTACTAAATGTGTTATGTAAAAAAAACCGCAACATTGAGAAAGGTAAAGTATCAAAATAGTAGGTCGGAGTAGCTGCGCGCCCGCCGCTGGGGGAGTGAGGTAGGCGTCACACGTGTGAGGAGTACGAACGTATGTTGCGCTGTTTCGTTCGCGAGGACTAACGGTGAAGTGCGCGGGCGCAGATCGACCTCTCCACATTTTAAATCGGTCGCTTTTTTCCACGGAATTAAATGTATTCTTGTCGAAAATTACACGGACCCTGTCATGAAAAGGTACACCCCAATAGCTCTCGGAGGTCTGAACATCGTCTGTTTTAATTTATCATTATGCCGTGTTGTATTTTTATAAGATACAATTCGCCCGTTTGTCAGAGCTATTAAATCGCATTAATTGCCCGGTACAAGCTTTAATTTTACTCTTCACTGTATTGCAATGGATGAATTGTCTTGTAAACTTTAATATTTACTTGGTAGAGAGACATAAATTTGATCACTATACATATGAAAATATATTTAAGCAAAGCAAATGCAGACGAGAGAAAATTTTCAATTTGTTTTAAAATGAATTTCACAAACAGATGCATAGCTGAAAAGATTGTGACGCTTCTCATTTGGACGGGGCAAGTGTCTAATGAGATATATAAAAGACATACGTCCCCAAATGTCTCCTAGGAATGTGGCAGTGAAGATGGGAACTCTTTTAAATATAGCACGGAACAATAAATTATATGAAATGATATTCCGGCTCTGGTAGCTTCGTTTGTATAATTTTTTTGAAAACTTCATTACTAAACACAAAAAAATATAATAAAAATATATCCATTTATAGATAAAACATATTATATAATACAATCAAGATATTAATTTTTGTAATGACGTATTTTTTTGGCCTATAAAAATAAATCAATCAATCATAAAACCTCGAAATACATTTGAAGCTAGGTAGACATCACAATGAATATGTACTTAATATTCTGTAATGAAAATAGAAGAATGTTTATTATGATTAAACAAGTAGATTATATAAAAAAATCTTTTATATCCTGTTAAATATCTAATACAAGATTTGTTTTTGAGGTAAACACATTTTATTAAGATTTTAAAATTATATATAATATATCGTAAGTTATTGTAAATAATTAAAATAAAATACTGTATAACAGGAAGAATCTAATAACATTGTAAAACAACATTTCTATTCTAAATAAAGATGGAATATTTAAATTTTGAGCTTAAAATAAAAGCAAGTGAAGATCTAACCTCAATTACTGCTGTGAACGACCATACCTTTATTCTATTCTTTTCTTTGATGGCAATTAGTTATAACTATTATGTCAGTGTCAAGTAAATACGATAATATCAAATCTCTTGAAATATGACCAGTCAACTTATCACGTTACGTCTTGATAAAATGATGGCTACTCTATCCAAACCTTCTATTGACTTTTTCAGTCAACTTAAAAAGTGACTCGCTTCGCTTATAAGCCTTAATCGAACTATATTGTATAATACGCCAACACAATAAAACAATATAACTGATAATAATATAAGATTATTTAAACGAAATAAAAACACAACGTCACTGATGTAAGTTGGCGGGAAAAGTCGCGTAATTTTTTAATTTCAGAGCGGTTTCAACCGGTAAAAATTCTCGATTGTTCGAGTTTTATTAATGTACGTTTCGAGATTGAATGAATTTGTCCATAGATGGCGCTGTAAATCGCAATATGGTTAGTGTGTTTGTAAAATGGTATATGTAACTGTGAAAATAAATAATGCATGAGGTTCATCCCTGATGCTAATTGTCTTCATATCGTTAGGATGACCCAAAAGCAGGTGGGGCACAGCGGCACCAATGAGTTCCGGTTACGGAGTAGTGAGATTCATCCCCGAGGCTCCATCCTACAACCCCCTACATCGAGTGAAGATGTCCCCGATTCAATTTTATCTATGTGTTCCAGGATTTTAACTGTTCATTTTCCCTGAAAGTCTTTTGGGGTTACGTGCCAATTCTGTACATGATGAAATGAAAAAAACTTAAATATTTCAAATAATACACTTCAGAGGAGATATATTTCTCATTATGTTAACATAAAAGAAATCTAAACATATTTAATAGTCTGAATTTTTTCATAAATCATTATTATTTTTAAATATACGACTTGTCATGGCCAGTCTGGAAGTCCTTCAACTGCTTTTGCACCCAGACTGGTCGATGTAGAGACAGCATAGCAAAGTGGGGCTTCTCAAACACAAACCCCTAGAGCGACTTTGGGAGAGGCACACCTGACATCCTGCTCTCTGTGCCCTGTCACCTACTCATCAGACGGCCTTATGATGGCAACGGATGATGCGGTGTTCAAGTGGCCAAGTTCTGGGCTGGTAGCGTCTGATCGCTGACTCGATGATGAATAAGAATATACGACAGTCTCATAAACAATTTTGTGCCTATAATAATTATATAGGAAAATAAAGGAAAGTAGTTTTAATGGTCACCATTACATTTTACCGTCGGCGAAGAAATCGCGTCATTCAGATGAACACCAAATTGGTACAGATACCACGTGACCAATTTTGTGGCATTTAGGTCTTCGATTATTTCAAATAAATTGCTCATGCATTAAACCTAGCACGCGTGCCTACTTGTTTCCCAAAATGGGGTAGGCCTAAGTTAAGCAGTTGACAGATAAATACAGATTAAGAATAATAAGATTTCTTAAATTGATTTCTTACCGATTAATATAGCATTTATACCTTTCATATCACAGTCATCAAAGAAAGAAATTAAATTAACAATATTTAGCCAATATATTATTAATAATATTAACAATCTGGTGCGTTTTTCCAGAAACTTCTTTCCACGTACCACTACCCTGTTGAGCCAGCTACCTCCAACGGTGTATTCGAATCGATAAAACAAGCCTATACATCCCTTAAAGGCTGGCAACGCTTCTGCGCAGCCTATGGCACTGCGGAAGTCTATGGTCGGCGTTGATTACTTTCCATAGAGTGAAACGCCTGCTCGTTTGCCTTCCTATCCCATAAAAAAAGTCAGTAATTCAATTAAGTAAGTCGAAGTAAGGGAAATCCTTTATGAATTCAGCCTGGGGGTAGCTGAAAGGTTATGTCAGACCCAAGACTTATCTAGATTTGATGAATAAATATTCAGTATATCCAAAATAAAACTATTTTTTAAATATTAAATGACGATTAGATTAGATTATAAATATTTAAGTAAAAACAATTTTATAAAAAATATTGAATCCAAAAAATATTAAATAGACAAATAATAGGGATTATTTTTTAAAAACAAAAAGAAAATTAATTGTATAAATAATGTTTTGTTGTCATTTATTCATATATAAAAATACATATGTGACCTACAACTATACATATATGACCGCTATTTTAATAAACTTAATATTTATTTATACAGTATCAATGTTCAGTACGCGTGTACTAAACAAGCACGCTAGATTCGATTCTTCCCACACCACCACAAAGGTGAGTGTAAAACTGAATTTATAATTCAAACTGAATTTAGAATTTAGAATTTATAATATAACTAACTGAATTTAAAATTCATTTAGCTCCAGAACACTTTTTTCCAAATTAAATATGATAAAACTATTAAGTAAATTAAATTTTTGAAGTGAAACCTTCTGTAACCGCGTTACACGACTCTGGGTAAGGAATAAATCTATGGGTTCACGTCAGCAACATGCTGTAGTAATAGCAGCATTTAATATTACAATTAGTTTGAAATTTCAAAATACATGTTTAAGTTTTCACTTCTATCGGCAGTCCACGTGACTGCCTCCAATTTTGTAATATAAATAACATATAATTTTGGTGGCAAAGCTATTGTTTTATGTAATTAAGTAACCGAATTTAGAAATGACGTAGCATTTCTAAGTCAAAAATAAAATAAATGTCTTTTATCAAAATATAAGGTAAAGTTAAACAGAAACTGTATATTTGAACTTTTACAATCGGAATTAGTGTAATTTTATTTTTTCTAAATGCTCAGTTCTTTTCACAAAAGTTTAGAAAGGGATGCTTAGATGGTTTGGACATATAGAGAGGATGGATGAAAGACGACTGGCAAAAGAAATTTACCTTGCGAATGTGGATGGGAGGGTCGGTAGGGGAAAACCACGGAAAACACCGTGACCAAATTGCTGAAGTTTTTAAGAAAGTCCAGGTCAAGAGTACCTTTAACCGGCGGGCTTGCATGAGGAGAGTAATGAGTGTGGTGGAAGCAAGGAAAGTATGCCGAGATCGTAGCGGATGGAGGTCTGTGGTCTCTGCCTACCCCTACAGAAGACAGGCGTGACGATATGTACTTCTGCAATTCTTTTCCCTTTCCTTCTCATTCATTCTCCCTTCTTCACATCTTTATAAGTAATAGTGAACTTTACTGTACTAGTATTGCAGATGTTTATAAGTTATATATGCGATTATATCTAACCTAGACTATGGCTTCCATATTTTTTTGCTTCAGACCACTTCATCTTCTCTTACATGTTAATTCACTGCTCCAGGCTAATAACTTACCTGAATTGATCATTGTTCATCACTGTTTCATCCGCAGCACTTTTACCTGAAATAAAGAACGGTAATTTAAAGCGTAAATTCAATTTCAAAATCCGGCTCGAAGGACCATACAATGTATAATGATGTTTACTAATCAATTGACGGGAAAACGAGTCTTTTATGACCCACTAATGAGCATTAAACCTTCCAAAGATCAAATTTAACCTTAAATAGATATCACCGGGCGTGAAACGAACAGCAGCATGGATCTATGGTCACCATCTTGTAGTAATGTTGTCTATGATCTTGTATTCATGTGGTCTATGATGTAGTAGTAATGTGGACTATGATCTTGAATCAGAAGATCATAGACCACATGAGGTCTATGATCTTCTACTCACGTGGTCTATGATCTTGTATTCATGTGGTCTATGATCTTGTAATAATGTTGTCTGTGATCTTATATTAATGTAGTCTATGATCTTGTATTAATGTGGTCTATGATCTTGTATTCATGTGGTCTATGATCTTTTATTCATGTGGTCTATGATCTTGTAATAAGGTGGTCTATGATCCTGAATTAATGTGGTCTATGATCTTGTATTAATGTGGCCTATGATCTTGTATTAATTAGATTTCTATGTTGTGTTATTGATGACGATGATGGCAATGATTTACAATTCAAAGAGTTCTGCTGGGCGTCTGGAACTTAACTGCTCACCGGACAAAGCGTGATAGCTAAGCTCTTAACCACTCTGACGTCAGTTTTCTGCGGGAGTGTGGTACTTCCCCGGGCGAACCGGCCCATTCATGCTATTTTTGACAAAGCATTTGTCTGCAGCGTGGCTCTACCACTCTTAAATTTATACAATTATGTATATACAACGCACAAAAAACTTAACGTGAAAGTATTTGACAATGAGAGCTATATCTTAAAAAAGTTTAAAGGACCAGTGACTAAAACTCTACTAATTTTTCCTGCCAAAAGTCTCCACTATTGTAGACCGCCAATGTTTCCTTTGCTTTTCAAAAAAAAAAGGTTATAGACCTGCCATTTTGTTATGTCTCAAGTGTTAGATAACATAACATTTACAATCATAAAATTGATATGCGAGACGCACTGGCCACATCAAGATAAGCCAAACTAGACATCACACGAAATCGATGACATCTTTTATAATCTGTTACACAGTCACACGACTCACGTGCTAGGATTCAAATATGTCGTTAATCTAGTATCACTGTAAGCACATCTTTATACTTAATTGCAATAAACAAGATAAATACATACATTTTCTTTAATATGTTGAGGTACATAGCTATTATGTGGACAGCCAGAATTTTTACTCAGCTAAGGTCCGCGACAAGCAAACAAAAGAAGAAAAATAAAAATGTGTGTTTTTTACTGGAATAAGTAGATTTACTATAACTTAAACTATATGCTTTTCTTTGATGGCAATTAGTTAAAACTATTATGTCAGTGTCAAGTAAAATACAATAATATCCAATCTCTTGAAATGTAACTAGTCAGCTTATCATGTTACGTCTGGATAAAACGGTGGCTATTCTACCAAAACCTTCTATAGACTTTTCAGTCAACTTAAAAAGTCACGATACACGCATTTATTTCATATTACTTCACTTATACGCCTTAATCGACCTATATTGTATAATACACCACCATAATTAAACAATATAATTGACAATAATATAAGATTATGAAAATGAAATATAACAACACAACGTGACTGACGTAGTTGGCGGGAAAAGTCCAACTTAAACTAAATTAAAAAGGAATTAACTCACTGAACAATTACTTTTTAAGGCAATTGCCTATAACTATTATGCCAGAGTCAAATAAAATAATAACTTGAAATAATCTTGAAGTGTAAATTCAGCTTGTTACTATACGTCTTGATAAAATGGTGACCGTTCTATTCAAATTTAAACGGACTTTTGCAGTCAAGTTAAAAAGACATTATACATTCATTTATTTAATTTCATTCTACTTACATGCCTTAATCAAACTGTATTGAATGATACACCATTAGAATTATTAATCTATGTTACTGATAAAAACATGAAACTATAAAAATGAATTAAAAACACAACGTCATTAATATAATTTGACGGAAAAAGTCCGCATACCTTCTGTTAACTTGTAAATTATTCCGTATGCATTTTAAGAGTGTATATAGTGAACAATACATTTTATTGTTTGTATATGTTTAGCATGTGCATGATGATATTTGTGATATTTGCAAAAAAGATTAATCGATGTGATGTGGCCGAGTCTTTTTATATTTTACTAGATGGCCCGTTGAACTTTGTTTCACCTACAATGTATGTTCCCCTGTATTTATGATCTCCTGGTATGTTAGTACTTAGGTATGCAATACTTTTCAAAATCGCACAAAAGAAACGACAGTTTTGTACAACAACACCATCTATTTGCAAGTAATTGGAAGTAAATAGAAAATTATTTTTTATTTTTAATGCTGTTCTTTTATGTTTTCCTTATATAAATTTTTATTCGTAAACCTTTTTTGTATTAGAGCGAACAAAATAAATAGAAATTATTCAAATTGATCGAGCCGCTTTTGACTTTTAGCGCGACTAACAAGATAGTTTTATATATATATATATATATATATATATATATATATATATATATATATATATATATATATATATATATATATATATATGAGAATATCCTTTAATTTAAGTACAGCAGTTTGATTAAACGTAGACATAATCATTAATCACTTGCATTTGAACAACCCCTCGTCGGGTGACGGAAAGAAAAAATACAAAAATTGCTCTACCTATGGGGTAGCCGAACATACAGGGTGCTATGGGACATTCCGGTATTTGTTTGCAGTAATGATTTTTGTTGTGGCGTTATGAGAATTAAGTTTTATTTTAACGGATAAAAATGAAGCAGCCTGATATGGTATTTTCATAATAATAAACTTTTTAAATTTCTAGTGTTGCCATTCTGATTCTAGGACCCAGCCATAGGAATAATTAAGAAAAAACAATTAATATAATTTATTAAAAAAATAATTAGTATAATTCTTTAAAAAAAACTATTAACATTTCTGAAACAATTGCCCTTATTTCAGAGGCCTACCGAGACACTCGTGCGGGAATGCTATATTATATAATGTATGATTCTATATATTACGTATGGTAAAAATATTTTTTGGATTTCTTAAAAAATTATATATCTGATCATTAACAAACAGTCATTTTAACGCTGTACATAATTTTCCATTGGTAATAGAGCTGTTAGACTCGGACCATTCGATACAGTCCTTTTTTTATCCGAATATGCAATAAAAACGTCAATTACAACTTTTTCACTTTTTTTGCATCGATATAAATACAATATTACTGATATTAGATGTATCTATGCCATTTTAATCAAGTTTGACCTAATAAAATAAAAATTAATTTGGCAACACCAACATCAACCCTAAGCCACACGAGAAATAAAAAAAACAAAATAACGTATACATACATACATGTATATTGTACCCAGCCAGTATCTGCGTCCGAACCATGTAACTAAAAGCTCGAAAAAAGAAATAGACAAATGAGAGGGACGCCGATATTGGTTAGAACGAGAGATGTTTCTCCCCCACAAATGCATGGCATATCTATTTGGGATTTATTTTTCTAATGCGACGTTGCCGCACCTCACGAACCATAGAGAGGGAGGGTCATGGGTTTTAGGATGTCCAGCCCTACGAGTTCGTTGGCTGGGCCACTTTTTAATTTGAAACTAGCCGTCGTAACTTTTTTATTTTTTTTTTCTTAACTACGTAAGAGAGACCGAGATAGGCTAAGGTATACACTATATAGGTAATGACTTTTTAGGTTTTGACATAGTTGTATCACTATGTGGACAGTCAAAAGTTTTACTTAGCTAAGATCCGCGACAAGCAAAAACAATAACAGAAAATTAATAATGTGTGTTTTTCTGTTGGATTAAGTGGATCTATTTGGAACTTAAACCAAAAACTTACCGAAAATCGGCCATCAATTCTTCACCCACCAACCACTATACACAACACCAAACACACATTACCACTTTTCCGGACTCTACGGAAGACAACCGAAAAGTATACTTCCGTAGAGTCTACTATACCTGAAGATGCCTCGTGTTGGGGCGAAACACGTGTCGTTTACAAGATGGAAGAGTGGTAATGTATTATATATATAATTATACGGAAAAGTGGTAATGTATGGTATATGGAAATATCGCTCCCTCGCTGGATACGGAACTTTTTTTTTTTTATGGGATAGGAGGGCAAACGAGCAAGTGTGTCGCCTGATGGAAAGCAATCAACGCCGGCCACGGGCAACCGCGACACCGCAGGAGTCGCGGAAGCGTTGCCGGCCTTTTAGGTATGTATAGGCTTGTTTTTTGAAGGTTCCAATGTCGTAACGGTTCGGAAAGACCGCCGAGGGTAACTGATTCCACAAACTGGTGGTGCGTGGAAAGAAGTTACGAGCGAAACGCACCGTAGTAGATCGCCACTCATCCAGGTGGTGGGGATGAAATTTTTCTTTACGGCGAGTTGTGCGGTTGTGGAATTCGGCGGCGGGAATTATTCCAAACAATTCCTCGGAGCACTCCCCATGATAAAGGCGGTAAAAAATGCTGAGAGATGAGACATCTCTCCGCAGCGCTAGAGAATCAAGCCGATCGGTGAGATCTTGGTCATCGACGATTCGGATCGCACGACTTTGAATGCGATCAAAAGGAAGAAGTTGATACTGGGGAGCCCCGGCCCAGAGGTGAGAACAGTATTCCATGTGTGGCCTGACTTGTGCCTTGTATAGTTGGAGGCAATGGCCAGATGTGAAATATTGTCTCGCTCTACTGAGCACACCCAGCTTTTTCGAGGCCAGCTTGGCCTTTTCTTCCAGATGGCCGCGGAACTGGACATCATGCGATATGTCAACTCCAAGAATTCCGATATATGGCTTAAGATTGAGGGGAGTGTCTCCAAAGCGAGGAGCTACGACAAAGGGAATTTTTTTGGTAGAAAACGCGCAAACTTGTGTCTTATTGGGGTTGAATTCGATTAGATTACGCTGACCCCAATTCGAGACCTGGTCTAATGAGGTCTGTACTTCAGACACAAGTTTGTTCCGACACTCATCGGCATGTGCCCGAGAAATGTTAGCACGGCCGGAGTATAAGGCATCACCTGTGGTGTCATCTGCATAACAGCGCATGCTACTAATTTGTAACATATCGTTGATATGCAGAAGAAACAAAGTAGGTGAAAGCACACAGCCTTGCGGAACACCAGCATTCACGGGCTTCGAGTCCGAGCAAAAACCGTCTAAAACGACTTTTATGCTCCGATCCGTCAGGAAGCTGGTGATCCATTTGCATAATTTATCGGGCAACCCATAGCACGGAAGTTTAGCTAGAAGAGCCTTGTGCCACACCCGATCGAAGGCCTTGGCTATATCCAGGCTTACTGCTAAGGCTTCCCCTTTGCTCTCCACCGCTTCTGCCCATCGGTGTGTCAAATAAGTGAGAAGATCACCAGCTGAGCGACCCTGACGAAATCCGTATTGACGGTCACTAATCAGCTGATGCTCCTCAAGATACCGTAAGAGCTGGCAGTTAATAACAGATTCCATTATTTTGGAGAACAAAGACGTGATGGCAATTGGCCTGTAGTTAGCTGGATCAGAGCGGTCACCTTTTTTTGGGATCGGATGTATTAAGGCTGTCTTCCATGAGATCGGGACCATACCTGAGTTATAGGAGTGCCGGAAGAGGCGCGTGAGAACTGGAGCCAACTCTGGAGCACATATCTTAAGCACAATTGGGGGGATGCCATCTGGCCCACTCGACTTATTGATGTCAAGAGAAAAGAGTGCTTTACGCACCGAGTTTTGAGTAAATCGGATTTCTGGCATAGAGCACTCACGCCGGAGGATGGTTGGCGGTGGTCTTTCTCTGTCATCAAGAGTCGAGTTTGATGCAAAAAGAGAGCCCAGAAGATCGGCTTTCTCCTTTGCAGTGTGGGCCAACGAGTCATCCGCCCTGCGCTGGAAATGATGGCTGACAGAAGTTTCCTTGTACGGCTTTTGCGAGAGACCAGAACGCCCGAGATCCTGAGGGAAGGCGAACTAGTCTCTGGCCGATTTCTGCAACGTACTCAGATTTTGCTCTGGCAATAGCTCTTTTGAGGGATCTGGAGACAAAGTTATACTTAACTCAACATGCCCAATGGAAAACATCGCTTATCCAAACACTTGATTTGTCGTATTCACGAAAATACTAAAATGACGTGTTGCTGTCAACAGCCTGCAACAGTCCACTGCTGGATATAGGCCTTCTCCAAGAAGTGCCACCTAGCCCGATCTTCGACTTCACGCATCCAGTCTCTGCCAGTCGCCCTGCGCAGATCATCAATCTGTGGATGTGGATCATCAATGTGTGGATCTCCAATCCAGCACTTGTCTGCTCCACCGATTGTCGGATCTCCGACAAACGTGACCAGCCCATTACCACTTCAGTTTGCTAATTGGTTTAACTATGTCGGTGACTTTGGTTCTCTAGCGGATTTCTTCATTTTAAATCACTAGATGTGATTATTCTATATAGACGTAATTATTCTATATAGGAAATTATTCTATATAGACGTAACAATTTTATTTTATTAATAATTCAAAAACTATTTATACAAGCTATAATAGAATTAAAATAATAATAATGTATTGGGTTTGTGGATGAGTATTGGTCACGTTGGTTCTTGCTGAAAACCAGCGCCAGGTGCTCCAATATAACGCCTGGCATATGCTGAGCAAGAACCATTTTATGACATTTGTCTTACAACGTACTTAAAATTATTGTATATGTTTATTTATAATATTTTTATATTATAATATAATTAAGGTTTTATTTTTAGCTATTGTAAAAAAGGTGTCATGAATAAAGTTTTGTCTGTTTCTAATTCTAGTAGAATGTACATTAAACATATCATTAAAATCTAAGAAGGTTACACTAGCATTACTCAGTATGCATATATATGTATGAGTCATTTATTTAAATCTATATATACATTATTTATTTGAATGTCTGTCGCGGTGGGGTGAAGTTCCGATTAATTAGGCGGTACGTCAGTCCAAAAAATAAATGAATTTACCTGCATCGTTTCATAGGACCGTGGTCCTTTGGATAATAACAGATTTAAAATATTTGTCTGAAGCATGAATGGACCGGCTCGCCCGGGGAAAACCGGCATCTGAGTGGTAGCTTACCTACCGCGCTTCGTACGGTGAGGGCTGAGTTCCGGAGGCCCAACGGGGAGGGCCCTTTCTTAATAGTCGGCAACGCTTCCACACAGCCTATGGCGCTGCGGATGTCTATGGGCGGTTTTGATTGCTTTCCATCAGGCGACACGCTTCCTCGTTTGCCTCCATATCCCATTAAAAAAAAATCCCAGACCTCCAGCGGCAATAAATTCCATGACCGAACAGCCTTTATTGTAAAGTGTAAGTCAAAAAATTTGGTACGATGAGCGGACACTTTTTAAATTTAAACTAAGAGATTGTAACGTTCACGATTCAAATTAAATTACATTTATTATTTTTCTTTGATCAAAGCTATTAAATATAGGTAACACAATAGTTTATCAAAGTCAAGTTTAATAGATTTCTCTCGCTTTTGAAACGGTTTTTCAATGTTGGTACCTACTGATATAACACTTCACGTTTCACGGACACTTTCTCTGGACCATTGTAGCCAACTTAAGAAGTCACGATATTAATTTCACTTCATTTCACTTCCACGCCTGAATCTAATTGATTTGTTACAAATGCTGCCACAGTGACATAACTGATAATAGCTAGAAAATGAAAGCATTATGTTAGTGTTTTAATATGGACAGTCAAAAGTTTTACTTAGCTAAGATCCGCGACAAGCAAAACAATAACAGAAAATTAATAATGTGTGTTTTTCCGTTGGGTTAAATGGATTTATTTGGAACTTAAAACAAAAACTTACCGAAAATCGGCCATCAACTCTCCACCCACCAACCACTACACACAACGCCAAACACACTCTATCACTTTTCCATCTTGTAAACGACACGTGTGATTGTAAAGTGATAGTGTGTGTTTGGCGTTGTGTGTAGTGGTTGGTGGGTGGAGAGTTGATGGCCGATTTTCGGTAAGTTTTTGTTTTAAGTTCCAAATAAATCCACTAAACCCAATGAAAAACACACTATTAATTTTCTGTTATTGTTTTGCTTGTCGCGGATCTTAGCTAAGTAAAACTTTTGACTGTCCATATAGTGATGGATTTCCGCAAAGTAACGCCTGACTCCATTAATAATCTTAGTGTTTTAAATTCACAATAAAAAGTCGATAGTGTACTTTTTCAATAGAAATAAAGGTACTTGTAATATATTCTATATATAGAAGAAACTTTATTCATTACACCTATTTTTACAATGACTAAAATTAAAACCTTAATAATATTATAATATACAAATAAATAAACAAAACAAAAAGAAAATAATTTTAATCTAACAAGTGTCATAAAATGGTTCTTGCTCAGCGTATGCCGGGCGCTCTATTGGAGCACCTGGCGCTGGTTTTCAGCAAGAACCGACGTGGTCAGATCGCGGACCACAACGACATTGATACTGACATACATACGTACATTCATATATATATATATATATATATATATATATATATATATATATATATATAACAATTTATCTCATGAATTCAAACAATTGAACGCAAGATTAATTAAAAATTAATTAAAGACTATATGAATAGCTAATAGATGGCAATATTTATAATGCTAAGGACTTTTTGCTTTAAAAGTTGAATCGAATTCGAGAAATTTATTCATAATTTAATGCTTTCTAACCATAAGTGACTTATGTATTTAGATCTCTGTGTGTCTTTCTATACGTGTATATACTTTATGTAGAGTTGACATTATAAACAAATAAATAAATAATTAATGAAATTTGTACGCCATAAGTGGCAATGTGATGGAGCTTTTAAACGTGTTTTTTCATCTTGTTACACCTCACATTATGCAAATGAAGAATTATTATTATCCTCTATATATATTTTCCTTAAGAAGTTTGTAGCCTTGCCTACGTGTGCTGTAAATTGGGCATCTAGTGACCACTGTGTTTTGCTATTAAGATAAGATAAGTCTTTATTCGCTGTTCTGTATTCAAATAATAAGATTAACACACTATGGATTTATAGAATTAATAGTGTCATCAGCAACCAGTATTTTGTCAGGTTGTCCTTTGACATAGGCCTCCTCTAGTTTCATCCACTTTTCTCTGTCTCGACTTAATCTTCTGCATCCAGGTATATCATCTTCCTATCCCTTTATTTGCCGTTCCTGTTGTTTTTTCCATTCCTAGGATACCATTCCATGTTGTCTCTCGCCCACTTTTCCTTTTTTGTCCTCAAGATATGTCCGGTCCAGTTCCATTTCAGTTTTATGATTGTTTGAAAGACATCAATCAATCACTTTGGTTTTTTCCCTAATATTCGAAATAGTCGTTCGGTCTCATAGCCTTATGTCTTTTTTTATGGGATAGGTGGGCAAACGAGCAAGCGTGTCGCCTGATGGAAAGCAATCAACGCCGCCCATGGACAACCGCGACATCGCAGGAGTCGCGGAAGCGCTGCCGGCCTTTTAGGTATGTATAGGCTTGTTTTTTTAAAGGTTCCAATGTCTAGCATACTCCTTTCAATGTGGTGTTGACAAGTTATTAGTTTTAGGTTGTTTTTATTTGTGGCGGGCCGAGTTGGTTTATTCTTAACTTAACAGTTACTGAATCAATGTAAACAAAATGTTTGATAATTAATATATCATTTTATTTTATGGCTTATGAACATGTTAGTAATGTACCGTGCTCATTCTACCAAAACCTTCTATGGACTTTTATAATCAACTTAAAAAGACGCGATATATGCATTTATTTCATATCACTTAACTTATACACCTTAGACGAAGTATATTGTACTGTGTGCCACCACAATTAGACAATATGATTGATAATAACATAACTTCATGAAGAAATAACATAACGTCACTTATATAAATTGGCGGGAAAAGTTTTAAATTTACTTTTCTTTTCTTTCATGGCGATTAGTGAGAACTATTATGCCAGTGTCAAGTAAAATACAATAATATCCAATCTCTTGAAATGTTCCGAGTCAGGTTATCACGTTACGTCTTGATAAAATGATGGCCATTCTACCAAAACCTTCTATCGACTTTTTCAGTCAACTTAAAAAGTCACGATACACGCATTTATTTCATATCACTTCACTTATACACCTTAATCGAACTATATTGCATAATACGCCACCATAATTAAACAATATAACTTATAATAACATAAGATTATGAAAATGAAATAATAATACAACGTCACTGATGTAAGTTGGCGGGAAAAGTTTTAAATTTATTTTACAATAAAAAAAAACTTCATAGTACAGATAATAAAAAACAAAGTATATTGCCAAACGTACCTTCCTCACTATGTGATGTGCAAACGCGAGATATTTCGCGCACATGTTCGATTATCGATTACAAATCGAACTGTGCATCGTATAAAAATGTGGCACACGTAACACCAAGAAGATGCTAATGCAGCCGTCGCGGCCCCGAGGCGAGCCGTTTTGCAACTCTAGGCGGGGCCTTTGGGAAATGCGACGCCATTTTGGAATTTTTCGAGGTTGGTACTCGTAATAAGTACTGACGCAACCACCGACAACTGTGTTGCATATTTTGTACAAAAGTAACAAATTATATTTTGAACCAACTAACCATTTTTATTATAATTTAAATTACTTTTTCTTTTCTTTGATAGCATAAGTTATAAATAATAGCCAGTGTAATAGCAAGTAAAATACAATAATATTAAGTATCTTGAAATATACTATTGAACTTGTTACGTTACATTTTGATAAAATGGTGACTATTCTACCAAAACCTTCTAAAGACTTTTGAAGTCAACTTAAAAAGTTACGATACAAGCATTTATTTCATATAATTTTAATCGAACTATATTGTATAATACGCCACCACAATTAAACATTACAACAGACAATAACATAAGATTGTAAGAATAAAATAAAAACACAGTATCACTGATGTAAGTTGGCGGGAAAAGTCCAACGCTGTACAATATATCACTAAATAAGTAATACAACCGTTTATAAGTCGTTACTTTTAAAGTTACTTTCTTTGCTATGGTCTCAGTTATCGATGCGGCTAGTGATAGCTGAAATCTTCATGCTAATGGTTTACTAGTCAGCAGGTGATAACACGAAAAGGTATAGGTAGATATGTATACACACACATCTTGACTTTTGACAACGTCGCCCATAGATATCCGCAACAATAATAAGCATCACAGATGTGTCACCGGCCTTTAAGATATGAGTAGGCTTCGGAAATACCTCCGAAGGCAGCTGGTTCCATAGACTGAAAGGAAGGAAAGAAATACCGGTCTGAAAACATGGCGTTTAACATATTTGTGTTAAGTAGTGAGTGTTTAATTAAAAAGTAATTTTAAAAAAACAAAAAGCGTCCGGCTATTTACATGTTCCGAACACAAACAGAATTGTCGCGTCACCGCCGCGTCGCGTCTCGCTCCTTGTGTTTCTCTCGCTCTCCCAGCGTCCCTCTCGCTCCCGCCGGCGAAGGGCCAGCAGTGTCGGATCCGCGCGGCGTTGCCGCACCGCGCAGGCCAAAGGGCGGGAGTCGCGCGCGCACCTCATTGGCCAAATCGAATTTCGAACGACGCATCCGTTGCACCCGCGGCATGCGCTTGACGCCCGGCTCATAGACCTCACTATTGGTCTATTCGAACACGTCGTTGGTTTTTGAGGCGATTGGTTGAGTTTTTTCCTTTCGTGGGGCCCGGCGGCGTTGGTCCGGGTGCATTTTTAACGGCTATCCGAATCGTCCACGTTCAACTCCCATTGGTCCGACGGGTCGGGACTTTTTGGGTTTTTTGTCTAATTCTTTACACTTTACTATGATATATATAATAGTAGGATTATATGTACTGTTATGTCAGGGTTGTTACTTTACCATCATTATTCTATTGATAAGATGTCCTAGTGAAGTGACATGAAATAAATGTGTGTGTCGTGACTGTTTAAGTTGACTGAAAAAGTCCATAGAGGGTTTTGGTAGAATAGCCGCCATTTTATCAAGACGTAACGTGATAAGCTGACTAGTTATATCTCAAGAGATTTGATGTTATCGTATTTTACTTGACACTGGCATAATAGTTATAACTAATTGCCATCAAAGAAAAGAAAATAAGAACACGTCGAAGACGTTTACCTCCAACTGACATCAGTGACGTTGTGTTTTTATTTCATTTTCACCATCAGTTATATTGTTTGATTATGTTGGCGTATTGTACAATATATTTCGATTAAGGCGTATAGTTTTTAATAAATTTAGTTGACTGCAATAGTCCATAGAATATAGTGGAATGACCAGCATTTTATCAAGACGCAGCGTGACAAGCTGACTAGAATATTTCAAAATAGTAAAATAAAAAAAAGGTACTCGATGTTATTGTATTTTACTTGACACTGGCATAATAGTTATAACTTATTGCCATCAAAGAAAAAAGGAAACAAATGAATCGTATTTGAGAGCTGGGATGCTGTGTTTTACTCACAGCTTCCCCCCAACTTAGTATTGAAGGATTCAAGTGGGGAGTGCACGAAATTGCATTGCGATACATTACCGCCGGGGTCGTCGACTGGCAAACACCGTAACCCAGCTCACTGGAGGAGCAATCTCCTCATATTCACATTTTATGTATACGTATGCTAGAAGAAGAGTACAATACGTATACACAGTTCACCTGGTAATATGGAACAAAAAACCGGAATATCTTTTTGAGAAACTTACTTTGATTCGAGACATAACTCAACCCAATTCCCGCGTCTGTACCCTATACACGCTATTGATGCCGAGAAATAAGCTAGTACGCCACACGGGATGTTCTAGAATGAACATAAAACACTCCTACTAGAAGAAACTAAAGCTTAAGGATTTCTTCATTCATTGTTAGATAAATTTATTATAACTTGTACATAATATTATTTAATACTCAATTAATTTCAATTTTAACTTAAATTCAATTATAGTTTCTTTTTATTTATTGTTGTTCATTAAAGCGACAATATGGCCCGCATCTCCCTTCTCCATCTTGAGGAGTAAGGAATGGCTGAAAACCAGCGCTGTCTGAGACTCTAGTCTCGTAGGCCACATTACTGAGTCATTGCCTTTTGCTGTAAAATTGTATTTTTTGATTGTTGTATCGAAATCTTACAAATTGACATATTTCAATTTCTAAGATTTCGGTAATAAATAGTTTTTTATTTACTTTTAAGTTTTGTCTTCCGTAGAGTCTACTATATCTGATGATGCCTCGTGTTGAAGCGAAACACGTGTCGTTTGTATTATGGATAAGTGGTGGTGTGAAGTGGAGTGTTGCTGACGACCGTTTTTCGGTAAGATTTAGTTTAAGTTCCCCGCAAATCCACTTGTTCTAGTAAAACTCATATTATAAATTTTCTATATTTGTTTGCTTGTCGCATATCTTAGCTAAGTAAAAATTCTGACTGTCCACATGGTAATGCATTTCTGCAAAGTAACGCCTGACTCATTTTATTTAATAAAATAAAATGAGTGTGAATGAAGCAAAGAAACTGTGCCAAGATCGTAGCAGATGGAGATCTGTGGTCTCTGCCTACCCCTACGGGAAACAGGCGTGATCATATAGTATACATAGTTTCATTAGGTTAGGTGAGGTCTTTTAAAATTTTTGTCGTTCCGCGAATTAGGTAGAAATGTAAATACATTCTACGTAGTTTACTCTTTAATTTTACTAAAATAGGGTTATTAATGGAGTCAGGCGTTACTTTGCGGAAATCCATCACTATGTGGACAATCAAGTTTTTACTTAGCTAAGATCCGCGACAAGCAAAAACAATAACAGAAAATTAATTTCTGTTGTCTTCCGTAGAGTCGACTATACCTGAAGATGCCTCGTGTTGGGGCGAAACACGTGTTGTTTACAAGGTGGAAAAGTGGTATTGTGTGTTTGGTGTTGTGTATAGTGGTTGGTGGGTGGAGGGTTGATGACCGTTTTTCGGTAAGTTTTTGGTTTAAGTTCCAAATAAATCCACTTCATCCAGCAGGACAAAACACATTGTTAATTTTCTGTTATTGTTTGCTTGTCGCGGATCTTAGCTAAGTAAAAACTTTTGACTGTCCACATGAAATAGGGTTTGCACATCAGTGAAAATAATAAATTTTTTTTTATTTTTTTGGGATTAATTATACAACGTTATACTACGGTTCTTAAATATTGTGAACGGACTCGTTATAAGGCCCCATTTGACCTCCTTTCGGCTTTACGGGTAGTTTTGTAACACCCTGTATGTAAACATGTGATTAAATAAAATCTCTTTACAGAGCAACACATCGAAGCTTTATATTTCGGTAAAATATAATACAGTATAAAACAAATTACCTAATTAATAACATTATATATGCACGTATAATTGATTTTCAAAGTAGGATGGTAGACGAAGTTTGAGAACCTATGCCCCAAAACTAACTACGCGATGTGATAACGGAATTGTGATGCTGCATTGGTGATGAATAGGCTGATGTTGATCGTATATTTGTTCATCACCATTTTCTTATGGGATAGGAAGGCAAACGAGCAGGCGTGTCACCTAATCTAAAGCAGTCAACGCCGCCCATAGACATTCGTAGCGACATAGGCAGTGTGGAAACGTTGCCGACCTTTGAGGCAAGTGTCATTATGGGGGTGTGTGGGGGAGGGGGAGTGAGGAGGGTGTTGTGCCTCCGGAAGTCATTCGCTTACCATACGAAGCGTGGTAGCTATGCTACCACACAGAGGTCGGTTTTTTGCGGGAGTGTGATACTTCCCCGGGCGAGCCGGCCCATTCATGCTACAGACAAATAATATGCCATTCTTGACAAAGCATTCGTCTGCAGCGTGGTTCTACTACTATAAAACCATCAGCGTTATTGGCTAAAGCAGACGAAACAGATGGCACTCTGACAACAGTAGAAGGTCTTCAGTGAAGAATGAAGAACTTCAATACAAATAACAAACATAAGAGATGAAGACAAAAATTGAAACAAAAAGGTCTATACACTGCATTGAAATAACTAAAATAAAAGGATATGGAACCAGAACGAGTTTTAGAATTAGGAGCAAACGACCTCAAGATAAATGTCAATGAACTTTGTAGGGAAGGTTTGAAATAATTTTATTTTGTTTATTTCGGATGTCGATTTCGTCCTCTCGACATCCGCATACAAAACACCTTGCGGTGCAGCGCAGCTCTTCACAAGATGGTGTCCAATCTTCTCAGTATAGAGACGAAACCCCGAATCTATAATATGATTATTCGGCCAATTCTAACGTATGGCTTGGACACTAACGCTGAAGAAAGCGAAGAAACTTCTAGTTGCAGAACGAAAAATCTTACGAAAGACCCTGGGTCCAATCAAAAGAGATGAGGCAGTTGGCGAAGTCAAACAAATGCCGAAGTCGAGCATCTGGTGGGCCAACCCAATGTAATAGCATTGATTAAGGCTCACCGACTTCGTTGGCTGGGCCACGTTGAGAGGATGGGGGAGGATCGCGCAGTCAAGTGAGCGTATGTGGGTCGCCCAACTGGACGACGTCTTATGGGGCGCCCCAGGTACCGCTGGAGAGACATGGTGGAGGATTACTTGCGCAAACTTCAAATCTGCAACTGGCAGGAGGTGGCGCAGGACAGAACACGCTGGCAAAATCTGATCGAAGGCCAAGATCCATTTGGGGTCTCTGCGCCAACAAAGTAAGTTAGTTAGTTTATTTCGGTAAATACCGTCATTGGGAACAACATAAGCCTCTCACGAGATGCTCCAACTAGTCCAGCCTTTGGCTTCGCAACCAGTTTGTATGGATCCAATTGGCTTAGTAGGAAAGCTACCGCCTGTGGAATAAATAGTCGGGGGTTGGATTCTTGTTCGAGATATCGACGCAAAAAAGCGAAAAGGTAGTAAACCGCATAGGCAAAGAAAGCAGGTCCTAAAATCTCAATAACTTATACTACCAAAATAATTGGATTCGAAGATGTTAATGCTGGAAGCCTATTGGCTTTAACAGCTTTATCGTATTCAGGGCCCGCGGGCTGAAAGCCCGCGGGCAAGTAAAATATAATTGGGAATCTGCGCAAATCGCAGACTCCATCGGCTTGATGCCGTGTCGGAGGTACACGTATGTGTGTGTGCTGATTTTAAACTCGTCATGATTCTACGTTAAACATGTAGGGGAGGACTGAACTTTAGTAACTATAGTCCCTATTAGTCCCATAGACCCTAAGGTCTAGGGGGTGAGAACCGACCGGGTACGTGAGAGAATCTCGTGTAAGCGGCCGGTGTAGAAGTGTTCCCTACTCTACGTGCTCGGCTAGAGCCGGGGTGCGTGTGAGTGTTGGTGTCGTGAGTGGACCCGAACGACGCTGTTTCGTCGTCCGGATCGTGTAACACGTTACGCGGGCGTCGTCTTTTCGGGCGCGCGTTTAAATCGGGTGAATAATTTACCGATTGTACCACCAGTGGATTCGGATGGGATTCGGATCTCTCAAAATGTTTCTTAGAGAGCTACCAAAATATTGGAGCTAGTTTTACAAAAGAAATACTGTATTATAGACAACTTTTAGGGATTAAATCAAATTGTTGAAAGTTCAAGATAATGATTTTTTTTGCCTAAAAGTAAGTTAAGTAAAAATGATCATTTTCATTAGATTTCGAAAAAATATAAATACAAATTTATACATTCCAAAAAAAAATAAATGAAAAGGATTTACTTCTTTTATTTGGAACTAGATAACCTAGTGAAATTCGTTTCACCTACAATGTATTTAATTTAAATTAACGAAAATTATATCTCCTGGTAGGCTTATCTTCTCCTGATTCTTCAGTAGGTACTTAGGTATGCAATACTTTTCAAAATCGCACAAAACAAACGACAGTTTTGTACAACAACACGTCAGTTACACGATAAAGACGTCACTAACGCCATCTATTGAGAGTAATGGAGAGAAATGGAATTTTTCATTTTGTTTTCCCTATATCTATGTAGATTTGATAAGAAGAGAGCGATGTGGAATAAAAGAATGTGTCGTGACAATATTTGAGAAAGGGATGCTTAGATGGTTTGGGCACACAGAGAGGATGGATGAAAGACGACTGGCAAAAGAAATTTACTGTTATGCGGATGTGGATGTAAGGATCAGTAGGGGAAGACCAAGGAAAACATACCTTGACCAAATTGCCGAAGTTTTTAAGAAACGCCAGGTCAAAAATACATGCCCTTAACCGACGAGCTTGCATGAAGAGAGTGATGAGCGTGGAAGAAGCAAGGAAGGTATACCGAGTTCGTAGTAGATGGAGATCTGTGGTCTCTGCCTACCTCTACAGGAAACAGGCGTTTCGTTCGAACGGCTACCGTTCAAATGACAAACACAATCATTAACTAAATTACGCTATAAGCGCTCTAGAGTTCAAATTATTTAAATTAAATAGCTTCTACGTTAGATACTACGCGATAGCGCACAAAGAGTATCGACAGTCAAGTGAATACAATAAAGAAGTGCGTGGGTTGGACAGTTAAAGAATCCTATTACTGTGCCAAGCTTAGAAAATTTACGGTAAAATATCTTTAACGTCTGAAGTTAAAACATAAGCAAAAATTAACCTGTGAAATACGAAACTGTGAAGACTTCATTTATTTATTTATTTTTAGTTAGAAATCTCCCACCACATAGAGATGATGGATGAAAGACGACTGGTAAAAGAAATTTACGTTGCGGATGTGGATGGAAGGGTCAGTACGTAAAAACCAAGGAAAATATACCTTGATCAAATTGCCGAAGTTTTAAAGAAAGGCCAAGTCAAGAGTACCCTTAACCGAGGAACTTGTATGAAGAGAGTGATGAGTATGAAGCAAGAAAAGCATGCCGGGATCGAAGCAGATGGAGATCTGTGGTCTCTGCCTACCCCTACGGGAAACAGGCATAATATTTAATCGTCAGAATAATATTAAAGGTTTTTGATGTCTACATATTAGTCAATTCGTATATAAGGTCCAGATATTTAAGGTCTAAGCCAAGTGAGTATCATTTCCTACGACCTGGGATTTAGATCATAACAGATACATACATATCGTCACGCCTATCTCCAGTAGGGTTAGGCAGAGACCACAGATCTCCATCCGCTACGATCCCGGCACACCGTCCTTGCTACCTCCACACTCATCCATCTTTTCATCCATCCTTCTTCTGACATTCATCGTAGCGAAACGGCTCTTCATTAGTCGCTTCTCGCCCTCGTGGGAATCAAGACGGATCGGGCAAACCACGTCGCCGTCATTTTTAACAAATTAAATATATTAATATTCGTCATAGCGAATCCCACGAGCCGCAAGGGAGGATGGAAGTCAGCCCCAAAAGAGGCTTTACGCATGCTGAGGTAAAGCACTATAGTACCCGGGGGAGCCCGATCCCGGGACGGTAGGCACGCTTGCGACTAAGCTCGCCCCTAGCCACAAATCCATTGGCACGGCAGACCGAGGATTGGCGGAGAGGAAGGGAAAAGGATAGAGAAGAAAGGAAAAGGCAGGAAAGGAAATGTGGATTGAGGGGTTTACCCGACTAGGAATAAATATTTATAAATCCATACATATATTTATTCCGATGCGGAAATCGAACCCGCGACCCGCGACGAATAGAATAATTAAGACAATAATAATAAAATACCTGACAACGTAAAACATTCCGTCGATGTGCCTACAGTCTCAACCAAGTTGCTTTACATCCAGTTGCTGCTGTATTCCGCCCGTTATCACTCCGTTATCAATAAATTGGTTTGCGCACTTCACGAGAGTGTATGAATTGTTCAGATAAGCGTTATTTGTCGGTGCATGCCGTATCGCTACGAGGTGCACCCAACAACTGATACATCACTAACTTACTGTAACTTTACGTCTAGAACGGGGATTACCAGAGTGCTCGATATCAACCCCTCGGGGTCGAAATCGGTTTCCCCGGGGTCGACATATATTAAAACTGATTTTGCGTGTCGTCGAGGTCTAAAAATCGACCTCTTTTAATTAAAATGAATTCTTATTTGAAACTATAACTTATTTGAAAAACATGAAACAAGAAATATTCTGTTTAATGGATTCAGGCGTTACTTTGTGGAAATCCATTACTATGTGGACAGTAAGAACTTTTACTTAGCTAAGATCCGCGACAAGCAAACAACAATAGAAAATTAATAATGTGTGTTTTTCTGCTGGTATCAGTAAGATTTAGTTTAGTTTCCATGTAAATCCACTTCATCCAGCTGGAAAACACACATTATTATTTTTCTATTGTCGTCTGTTTGTCGCGGATCTTAGCTAAGTGAAAGTTTTAACTGTCCACAAGACATAATCTGTTTTTTATCAAATCTGTTCTTACTTTACTTATTATTTAATAAAAAATTTGGGTATTTAAATTTCAACATTAAGATTTTATAAACCATTATGTAACCATGTAAAATTACTTCAATCAACATTAATATCAGCCCGCGGCAGTCCACTGCTGGACATAGGCCTCACCCAAGGCGCGCCACCTAGCCCGATCTTCGGCTACACGCATCCAGTCTCTGCCAGCCGCCTTGCGCAGATACTCGCTCCATCGTAGTAGTGGGGAAGCGGAGAGTCGCTGACGGCCGTTTTTCACTAACATTTAGTTTAGGTTCCCCGTATCCACTTCTTCCGGTAAAATACACATTATTACTATAAATATATATACATATAAACACTTATTATATTTATATAGTTTTTGTTCGCTTGTCGCGGATCTTAGCTAAGTAAAATTCTGACTGCCCACATGATAATGGATTTGCGGAAAGTAATGCCTGGCTCAATAAATAATTTTAATTTAAATTTGCTTTAAATACAGGTAAATTTAATTAAATAATTCGTACAAAAGGAATAATATTCTTAATTAAGAGATGAAGACGCACAATGGGCGATCTTATCGCTAATAGCGTTTTCCTCCAAACAACCTTAAGTCGGAAAAAAAATACATACATACATATCGTCACGCCTGTCTCCCGTAGGGGTAGGCAGAGACCACAGATCTCCATCTGCTACGATCTCGGCGTTAAAAAGTATATAAGAGAACGATGTGGACTAAAAAAAGGTGTCATAACAAAAGCTGAGAAAGGGATTATTAGATGGTTTGAGCACATAGAGAGGATAGATGAAAGACGACTGGCAAAAGAAATTCACGTTGCGGATGTGGATGGAAGGATCGGTAAGGGGAGACTACGGAAAACATACCATGACCAAATTGCCGAAGTTTTTATGAAAGGCCAGGTCTAGAGTAGGCTTAAAAACATTGAACAGGAGAGTAAATATACCGGTGTGAATGGTTCATATACATAGTTATCGCAGAATGAGGTTTTCGGACATAAATAATAAAAAATGTACAAGGGACGTAAATAAATTTAATAACCTTTACGTAAGGAGTGAAGTGCGGTTTCTTTTTCAAACTTTTTTCGTTTACATTTTGATCGTCTATTGTGGCATTCTATTGTAATCTGGCCACAGTATTCTTTGCCTTGTAGTAGAACTAGTGACGTCGAGATGCCGTTAACCAAGCAGACGATATTTTCTTTTGGTGCTGAGATGGTCGTCGAGTTGGTTTCATAGACTTTACCCTCGTGCCAATTTCAGCTATAGCGACCTTACAAAAACAGGCCTACACATTTTCTTTATGGGATAGGAAGGCAAACGAGCAGGCGTGTTACTTGATGGAAAGCAATCAACGCCACCCATAGATATCCACAACGCCATAGGAAATGCGGAAGCGCTGTAAGTGACACATATCAAAATACGTTGATTGCATATTAGGATCACAAAACAATACTGCGTCGATTTATCTTGAGGCTCACAGCTCTACGATAAACAGAAAATTTTGTACAGCGTTGTAACTGAATGTGTTTAAGTGATCAGATACAAATTTTCAGTAATCTTAAATTTTTAATGGCTTTGATTATTTTAGCTTTTTCGCGTCGATATGTGTATATTTATACATACATATACTGTATGTGTATATTTATACATACATATACCTAATTCCGTAGGGGTAAGCAGAAACCACAGATCTCCATCCGCTACGATCCCGGCACACCTTCCTTGCTTCCTCCACACTCATCCATCTTCTCATCCATCCTTCCTCTCACATTCGTCGTAGCGAAACGGCTCTCCCACTAGGGCGAGAAGTGACTAACGTGACGCGTGGCGAACCACGTCGCTGTCGTTTTTGTACCAAAAAGTTTACAGTGAAACTAGCAACTATATATAATTGTATGCTGTGATTTATGTTGCTATGATACTATAAATATGTTTTAAAAAAAATTTTCAAAAAAAACTAATTTTATGTGCAAACAGGAACTTGTTCTTTTGGTTGCGGTGAATTTATTGCATTATTTAGTTGTTTTTAATTGTATTGTATTGTATGTGTATATGAGTATGAGTAGTAGTATATATATGGATGTATGTGTGTGTTTGTGTGTCAGTATGAATGTCGTCACTGTGGTCCGCGATCTGACCACGTTGGTTCTTGCTGAAAACCAGCGCCAGGTGCTCCAATAGAACGCCTGGGATATGCTGAACAAGATCCATTTTATGACGCTTGTTAGATTAAAATTGTTTTGTTTTTGTTTGTTTGTTTTTTTTTTGTATATTATTAAGGTTTTTCATTTTAATTGTCGTAAAAAATTTCTTAAATGTTTATGTACTTTGGATATAGTATTGCATGCAGTCAAGTGTTTTAATAAAACAATAAACTTAAATATTAAATTTTATTTATTTGAAGGTTTTTCTTGAAAACAATTGGAATAAATTAAATAGCGGAAGTGAATGGTGTTGTACACTTACTGCTGTGTGTGTGTGTGTGTGTGTTTGTGTGTGTGGTATAATGCTGTGGTGATATGTGAAAGCGATTTTTACTTCCTTTGTTTAATGATGTTCGAAATTATTTATGTCATCGGTCGAAATGGTGGATATGGGGACATCCAAACTTAATTCCACGTTATTTTAATTATATTTAACTATTACTATTAGAACTGGCGCCAAGGATCAATACTTTTGGCTGAAAAAAAAATGAAATGTGGAAGGGAGAAGGATACGCCCATTTTCAAAATGGCGATCCCTTTACGTGCGTGACGTAACCTCCGTGAACTGACAAGATTTATTCGACAATGAATTTTTTTATATATTCTAAGTGATCTAAAATATACATGTAAAGTCAGTTTTCGCGTGAAGTTCTGAGACAATGCACGCAGGGACAATATTGATCTATTTTAAGTTGACTGTACGTCACCGGGGACAAACGATAAACAATAAACTTGGTTATCAACTTTAACTGGCAAACAATTGCGTGTAAACGCACGAATTAATATACCTAACTACGTGTCAGAAAAAAACTGCGTTTTTGTGCTGTGTGTGTGTGTGTAGAATGTAGAATTAGTGTGGATATCTATTCCGAAATTGTAAGCGTCTCGAAAAATGTATAGAGGGGATTTCGAAAAAAAATTGGAAAGCGTACTTACCGCGCGCTGCATTCTCGAAATTGCTCCGGATCCAATATGGCGGCGGACAAAGGACCGACTGGCATGAAATTGAACTTTTTGCCCGCGTACTAATCGAAAAGCTATCCACCGAGGACGCTATGCTGCACCCGAACGAATGTAACATTGCTCTAACATTTGATTTTTTGACATTGTGTCGCAGACGCGCCGCTGTATGCACTCTGGTGGATGCATCGGGGTGTACTGACCTAGGGCTCTGTGCAGCAGCGCAGGGCGCTCACACACGCGCATAGCACGCACACATACACACACACACATACACGGACGACGGGCGTGCGACACGGCAGTTTCGCGTTTATGTGTGCAGTTGTCTGAGCTGAAATCGCCATCGCGGCGTGGACACGTGTGCGCGCGTGTGTGTGTGTGTGTGTGTGAGTGTGTGCGACCCGAGGCCCGGTATCGTTCGATATCCATGGTGGCTGCTGCTGAAATTATTCAGTTTAGCGGTACATATCGAATTTTAAGTCTCAACAGGGTCACGGATTCAATAAAAGAGAAGAAATGCCAATGTGCGATGGCCCAGGCGACGGATTCTCACTCATACAAGCCGTCGCAATGTCCTCTGAATAGTTCGAATCGAAAATCAATAAGGTTACACTTTGCCCGGGAGACACCCTGAACAAGACAACGACCTGGCCGTCTCTGTGACTATAGCGGCTTCACCTTTTTAGCTCTCAATACAACGATTCGTGATTATATACACACACACACACACACACACACACATATATATATATATATATATATATATATATATATATATATATATATATATATATATATATATATATATATATATATATATATATATATATATATATATATATAATTTTACTTTGTTAAAATATATTTATAAATAGTGTCTACTCGTCTTTTAATAAAATTTTAGCTTTTTTACTAAAGAATTGAATTTTATAAATTAAAAAGAGAAATTATATTTCATCAAATCCTTGATACAACCACTAATTAAGAGACTAATGATTATGCTACCTTTCTACAGTCAATATACTGCAGCCCTTTAATAAATCAGTGGGCAGATTACACTTTAAATTATTTAGAAAAACTCATGTTTTTGTTAAACAAGTAAATATAACAAAATTTGCCGAATTTCTTTTATTATATATGAGTTATCGATGTCGATACAATGGTTAGAATTTGTAATACTAAAAACATATTTTTCTCTCGTCTCTCTCTTTTGATGCCCCTCTACCAGACAACCTTAAAGCGTATCTGATGGAACGCTTCGTATTTGCCTCCAAACAATATCTCTTTTTATATAAAAATTAACAACAAATTTATAAAAAATTCTCAAATTATGGAAGCAAATCTATTGGTTGTTTCTGTAAAATTTACTCATCGATTTATCATCATCAAGGCCTTACAACCGCGGGTGGGCCTTAGCCTGGTTCAGTGAGTTTTTCCAGTCGGATCTTAGGTTGGCCTTTTCTCTCCAGCCCCTCACATCGAATGCCTTTACGTCATCCTCGACTCCATCTAGCCATCTGAGTTTAGGCCTTCAGCGGCTTCTACGACCATCTGGTTTGCCGTTGAGTAGGCGTTTTCGATTAATGAATTTTGGTAATTAAGCCGTTTAACTTTAAAAGGTTGTTTTTCTGGAAACATTTCACGCGCCACCAGTCTGTGGGATCATATTCCTTCAGCAATATTTCGGAAGCGATATAACATTGACACCTTCAAGGACAAGCTTTAACATTTCCCGGTAACGCCTCTACACCGATTATCTTTGGTATTTCTTACCATCAGACACGCCTGCTCGTGTGCCTTTCTATTTAATAAAAAAACGAATAAGCATTGGAAAAGTATCTATACAGCGTCTGCTCCACAAGCTGAAGATAGTGCATTCTTAGTGATTTTACGGTTTCCGATCTGATGGCGTGGCATAACGACTGAATAATATAGACACACACACACACACAGAGAGAGAGAAAGAGTGGATACAAGTATTTATAGCACACACAAATATTCGGCTCCGAAATGTAAATGAAACTGACGCAGAGTTCTCGTCATATCATAATCCTCGATATAACAATATATAACATGGCTCATTAAAATAAATAACTCATTAGCCCACGCCTAGATTATAATTAATATAAAAAATCGACGTGGTTCGCCACCCGTCACGTCCTGATTCTCACGAGGGCGAAAAGCGACCAATGACGAGCTGTTTCGCTGCGATGAATGGCAGCGAATGGAGCTCTGTGGTCACTGCCAACCCCTGCGGGGCATAGGCGTGAATATATAAAAAAATATATATATAAAAATAAATAAATAAAACCTCCACCGCAAGTTACATTTAATATCTTTTTATAAGACTAGTAAAAATAATATACAAGCACACATACACATATCGTCACGCCTGTCTCCCGTAGGGGTAAGCAGAGACCACAGACCTCCATCTGCTACGATCTCGGCATAACTCCCTTGCTTCCTCCACACTCATGATTCTCCTCATGCAAGCCCGCCGGTTAAGGGTACTCTTGACCTGGCCTTTCTTAAAAACTTCAGCAATTTGGTCAAGGTATGTTTTCCGTGGTCTTCCTGTACCACATACGCAACGTAAATTTCTTAAAAATATTATAATATTTATTATTACGAATGAACTAAGGAAAGAAACATGTGATGTTAAGACATCGGAAATATAACTACGCGTCAGTTCACAGCTGGACATAGGCCTCACTCCAGGCGTCTTACACTACGTTTGCCGAGTCGCGGTCACAATCACCATAACAAGCAATAATGCTTCAGATGAAACGCCTGTTAGTTTCCCATCCTATCCCACAAAAACTGTGTGTTATGGAAAGAATATTATTTTGTTGGTTCGGAAGACGAACGAGTAGGCGTGTCATCTGATAGAAAGCAATCAACACCACATAATATCAACAGTAAAGTAAAATAATATCAAGTATCTTGAAATATACCAGTCATCTTGTCAAGTTACGTCTTGAAAAACTAGTGAACAAGCGAAGGCTGTTTGTAATAAACATTTTGTCTATTGGATTGATTTTTATCTGTTGGAAAGTAACAACCGATATCCTTCCAGCCGTGAAAGCGTATTTTTTATTTATATAATAGATGATGACCCGGTGAACTTCGTTTCACCTACAATTTATGTGATTTGATCTGCTATTATCAATCATAACCAATTTTCCAATTTCAATTCACCGAGACTTATCTGCCATCTAAATTCACTTTAATCAAGACTTTTATTAAAATAAATCTTTATTTTTGCAAATAAAAAAAACAATTTAAAATGTAATAAACGTTTCTTCTGTTTTGATGGCAACTAGTTACAACTATTACGCCAGTGTCGAGTAAAATGTGTTGACATTAAATCTCTTGAAATAAAACTAGTCAACTTATCACGGTCTTGATAAAATGGTGGATATTCCACCAAAATTTTCTATGGATTTTTTCAGTCAACCTAAAGTCACGATACACACATTTATTTCATATGACTTCATTGAACCATTGAATATGCCTTAATCGAACTATGTTGTATAATACGCCACCACAATTAAACAATATAACTGATAATAATATAAGATTATGAAAATGAAATAAAAACACAACGTCATTGATGTAAGTTGGCGGGAAAAGTCATAATGTTTCCATAATATGGTGCACAATTGTAATTTTTTTTAATGACAATGACAACACACACATACGAACACAAACATATAAAGTACAAACAAATTTAATTTAAGCTTTCCTTTTTTCACTAGTCATTATTTTGAGGAAACTGAATGTTGGCTGTTAAGAATATCTTATTTACAGTAAACTTATGAGTGGACGATTATGAATATCGAGTATCAAATATGTAGTCAAAAGAAATATTATTTTTACGAGATTTATTCGTAATAAACATATGAAATGAGTGCGTTTTAGACTGACTATTTAGATCTAGGCTTTATAAAGTAAAAGATATGTGGACAGTCAAAAGTTTTACTTAAATATAAAGGAAAATAATAATGTGTGTTTTCCCGCTGGATGAAGTGGATTTTTTTTCTGATTTTTCTCATGATGGTTACAACCAATCCTGTCACCCCGTTTCGGCTTGACGTTGAGTTCTGGGACACCCTGTATGTATATTTTTTGGAAATAAAGATGAATAAATGTACAATATGGAGGTTTGTTTTTTGAATATTCCAATATCGTATCGGTAAATATAAATAGGATACTAGTAAGATATCATTTGAAGGCGTGACGCGCTGAGTCGGTGGGTGTAGTGGCGGTGTTGTGGTCTACTAGCAAGTGTCTGGGTGTCGGTTTCTTTGTGTCTGTGTGTCTGGGTGTCTCCGCGTCGACCGGGTGCAGTGGAGGTCACCTTATCACCCTGATAAGGCTTCGCACCGCCTCACGCGATTCACATTTACTACACACAAGTCAAGCCATTTGAGATTTATTATCTAGCCGTATATAAATGCGGAATATATATATCCCATACTCAAACGCCTTATTTAGTGTAAAATCCAATTACCAGAGTAACTTTGTAGCTTACAGGGTTTCTATCCCGAGTACAAAAGCGTTGTGAGAAATCATCAAATACTCTTCCGATATAGTCTTCTCTTATCGCTACTGGGAACACAAAGTGGACGCGAGTAGACTGAACGCAGTCAATGTGATTCATTCTTCGCAACATTGTGCCAGAAGGAAACAATAAACAAAGACAGCCGACAAACCAACGGGGTGGTGATAATCGATGGAGTCTGGCTCTACTTTTCGGAAATACGTTATAAAGATGGACAGTCACACTCACTTCGCTAATAATTCTGTATTGTTTATTTATGTTAATTAAATTTCGTTTATACGAAAATAATTTTCGCACTACAGTCACTAGTAGTCGGTTGAAATTAAATTAGTTTTTTTTTAAACAAAACTCGTGACGTTCCTTATAACGACCGTACCTAATACCCATTAGTTTCTTTTTATATGAAAGGCAAACGAGCAAGCGTCACCCGATTGAAAGCAATCAACGCCTCCCATAGACAACCCATAGCTCCATAGGCAGTGCATGCGTTGCCGAGCTTTACGGAAAGTGTCATTATGGGGGGAGGGAAGGGGTGGTAAAGGGGAGTTGGGCCTCCGAAACTCAACTCAACTAGTTTTCTGCTGGAGTGTGATACTTCCCCCGGCGAGCCGGCCCATTCATGCTACAGACAAATCATATGCCATACTTGACAAAGTATTCGTCTGCAGCGTGGCCCTACCACTATGGGTTCATAATATCATGCGACATAACAAGTAATAATTGTTGCAGATGGTCATACAGGACATACATATAGGACAGGAAAAGTCGGGAGCAAAGAGGGATGGTTTAAAAAGTATGTCTTGACTTCATCATATTAAGAAATGGAGCAAGTTTTCCCAAAGTACTTTGTCCTTAGATAAAGAAAGATGCGGATTATTTTACTAAATTTGCTGCCAACCTTCGCTGATGAGAGAGGTACTCTAAGGAGAAGCAGACTGGCATCCACTATACAGGTAAAAAGTAAAGACAACAGAACGTTATTTGTAATACAAATTGGAACAACAAACAATTCTTAAAATCAACAGTGTGTATTTAATAAAAAGACCTAGCCTGATCTTCGGCTTCACGCATCCAGTTTCTGTCTCTCACACTACGTTCGCAGAGACGCGGTCTTCACTACAGCACCACCACTATATGGAATCAGCTACCTTCGGCGGTCTTTCCGAACCGATACGACATTGGCACCTTCAAAAAACAAACCTGCACATACCTGAAAGGCCGGCAACGCTTCCGTGACTCCTGTGGTGTCTGGGTTGTCCACAGGCGGCGTTGATTGCTTTCCATCAGGCTACACGCTTGCTCGTTTGCCTTTCCATCCCATAAAAAAGCACTCGTCTACTTCAGCTGTTAAATTGATTATCATGGTCCAAATAGAAACCGGATTCTCTTTTATAATGTTAAAAACCTTTTTATAACATTCCCTTTTCTCTGTGTTGCGATATGTATTAGTTAAACACACAACATCGAGTTATTGAAACACGGTAAAGAAATCAGTGAACAGTAAAAGCCGTTTATCTTATCTTTTGTAGACGAATGTGCGTACATCAACCCTAATTCCGCGACCGTCAAGGCCGATCGAGCACAGGAGCGTGCACAAAGAAGAAATCCGGACCCAGCGGCGGGGCCTTGTGGCACTCCCCGCGAAGAAATAACTAAAAAAAAATGACAAGCGGCCAAGACTTGCTCTCTTATCAATTATTCCTTGGCCGGTTCCATGCGTGTAAGTGAAACGAAAACTGCAGTGTAAACAAAAGTGAAACTTAAAACTATGCGTGTAAGAATTAAAATATGTTTGACCGTGTCGAACGGCCTTGGCGAGGTAAGACAAAGGTGGGGTGTGGAAAAATTATGCTGTTGCTAAGTGCGTCACGTTTTAAACACCATAACGCCGCCATAGTGTTCGTGCTTCACGCCTCCGTGCCTCCCGCGCCCGAGCTGGTTGATGATCAGAGAAAGATGCGTCAGAGCACTGCACTGCATCTACAACAAACACTCGACTATAGTTTTTGAAGTAAAAGAAGGTGTTGTGACAAAAGTAGAAAAAGGGATGCTTAGATGGTTTGGACATATAGAGAGGATGGATGAAAGACGACTGGCAAAAGAAATTTACCTTGCGAATGTGGATGGAAGGGCCGGAAGAGGAAGACCACGAAAAACATACCTCGACCAAATTGCTGAACTTTTTAAAAAAGGCCAGGTCAAGAGCACCTTCAACCGGCGGGCTTGCATGAGGAGAATAATGAGTGTGGAGGAAGCAAGGGAAGTATGCCGAGATCGTAGCAGATGGAGATCTGTGGTCTCTGCCTACCCCTAGGGGAGTAGGGGGAAAACGAAAAATTCAAAATTACCAATTTTGTACCTCTAATTACTGTCAATAAATAGAGTTCGTGAAGGCTTTATCGTCTAACTGACGTGTATACAAAAGTGTCCTTTCTTTTGTGTGATTTTGAAACGTTTATTGGACTTTTCCCGTCAAAAAACAAGCCTACACATACCTAAAAGGCCGGCAACGCATCTGCGACTCCTGCGATATCGCGGTTGTCTATGGGCGGCGTTGATTGCTTTTCATCAGGCGACACGCTTGCTCGTTTGCCCTCCTATCCCATAAAAAAAACGTACATCAGTGACACAACGTTCTTATTTCATTTTCATAATTTTATGTTATTATCAGTTATATTGTTTAATTATGGTGGTATATTATATAATATATTACGATTATGGTGTATAAGTGAAGTGATATGAAATAAATGTGTGTATCGTGTCTTTTTAAGTTGACTGAAAAAGTTCATAGAAGGTTTTGGTGGAATATCCACCATTTTATCAAGACCGTGATAAGTTGACTAGTTATATTTCAAGAGATTTATTGTGAACACATTTTACTTGACACTGGCGTAATAGTTGTAACTAGTTGCCATCAAAACAGAAGAAACGTTTATTACATTTTAAATTGTTTTTTTTATTTGCAAAAATAAAGATTTATTTTAAGACAAGTCTTGATTAAAGTGAATTTAGATGGCAGATTGATATCGATGAATTGAAATTTAAAGATTTATTATAATTGATAATCGCTGATCAAAAGTTATAATCACGTAAATTGTAGGTGAAACAAGGTTCACCGGGTCATCATTTATTATATAAATAAAAAATACGCTTTCACGGCTGGAAGAATATCGGTTGTTACTTTCCAATAGATAAAAATCAATCCAATAGACAAAATGTTTATTACAAACAGCCTTCGCTTCTTCACGCTTCAGAAGTAAATTCCAAAACCAATTATATGGTCATTAAGTGATGTTTATAAGACTAAAAACGTCTCTATTCGGAATCATCTGCTGCCGGCTGCGAACAAAATAAATAGACTAACTGCAGAAGCTCAGTTCTTCTTAAATAAGTATACTAATATGGTATTAAAAACGAGAAAACTTTGTTGTACTATTAAATCAAATATATGTGGATATTTTGGTAACACCAAAGGTCTAAAGGTGATAAATACAAACCTCAATTAGTCGCAAAAAAGAAAAGTCACATCTCTACCACGCTGCAGACGAATACTTTGTCAAGAATGGCATGTTATTGGTCTGTAGCATGAATGGGCCGGCTCGCCCGAGGAAGTACCAAACCCCCGCAGAAAACCGGCGTCTGAGTGATAGCTAACGTGCTTGGTCCGGTGACTGATTGAGGAGAACCCTTAGGGTCGATATCGGTTTCCCAGGGGTCGACATAAAAGAAAACTGATTTTGGGGGTCGACGAGGTCTAAAGATTACCCCTTTTAATTAACAGAAGTTGTTATTTGAAACTTTAAAGATACGTGCAATAAGAAACACCCAGCTCAATGATTAAAAAACAATAAATCTGTAGTTACTTTATAGTACATATTTAAATTTCAACATTAAAATATTTATTTATAATACTTACATAAATGTTTAAAATCATAAAATAAATGTACAAACCTAATAGATAGTTTTATTTTAATTAAATAAAAAATTACTATTTTTTGGGGGGATCGATAGGGTGTTCGAAAAATTATACAGAGGTCAATGATCAAAAAAGTTTGGCAACCCCTGTAGTTGAGAATACTTAATTTTTTTTACAAAAAAACTTTTGGCCACTAGTCCACGCCGAGTTCGCCCTGCGCGAGCCGAACGGCCCGCCACGCGGAAGTGCGGTACAGCCAGCCGGGGTCAACGAACCCGAGCTACCTTGGCTGCAGACTCAATCCGGCGACGTCCTTAGCGGGTGCCGCGAGTTACAGCGGGAACGCTCATTCGAATTTATGATATTTTATTATAAACTAGCTGACCCGGAAAACTTCGTACCGCCTTAGAATCAATAAATAAAAAAGCTGAACGATAATTGTTTCAACTTTAGTAAAAAATGTGGCCAAAACTTAACAGCAACAAAAGGAAATCGTAATCAATAAAAAATTCTCGATATGAATTAGTTTTTTTTTATATTTTTAATTACACATGTACACCAAAAAAAAATTCACTTTTGAATTTCATTTGATTTCTGAATGACTTTTAAATTTAATTGATTTCTGAACGACGGGACGAACATCAAATATTTGACAGGTAGGGATAGTTTCTAAGGGAAAACGAAATTGTTGGTTTTACTATATTTCTAATATTTTTATCATATATATAAACGTTTTAAACCTTCCCTGAACTTCCAAAAATAATTCAAAACTAAAATTAGCCAAATCGGTCCAGCCGTTCTCGACTTTTAGCGAGACTAACGAACAGCAATTGATTTTTATACATATAGATAACGCTATATAATAGCACTTTCGAAATACTTGATCGTGAGATTCATAAACGTGTTGGGATAAACGTACTGCCTATATGTAGATATTTATTTATTCCAAGTCTGAATGATCCGCCAATCCATCTTGGCCAAGCGCATTAGATTGCTGTCTATTTGTCCAGAAATGGGGAAGTCCTCAAAGAGAATACCTGCGGAGTAGTTTTCGCCGTTTCTTCGCCGTCCAGAGGAACTTCATTGTGAAATGGTTGTAACAGCTTGATTGCGAGCGAAATATAATTATAATAAAATATAATTTCTTATGTTATCCAGAAATTGACGTATACATGGGGTATCCCAGGTACCGCTGGAGAGACATGGCCGAGGATAACTTGGGCAACCTTCAACTCTGCAACTGGCAGGAGGTGGCGCAGGACAGGGCAAGGTGGCGTAAGATCTGTTCGGAGGCCAAGATCCATTTTGGGTCGCTGCGCCAACAAATTTAGTTAGTTTATATTATCCATAACAATGAATTTGGATTTGAATTATGAGTTAAAAAAAAAAAGAGAAACGCCATAGGACGATGGTAGATTTGGACCAACAACGATAGGAGCTATCGTATCTCTACCGTATGCTCGCGGTATGTTAAATTGAAATTCCCAAATGTGTTCAATATTCCAAAAACGCTACCGCCTGTGTAATCGCTGTAAGTGTCACCGCACCATCGACCCAGTCGCCGCATTCGGAAGAATATTGCACTCGGTTACCTCTCTCTCTTTCACTCCATTACAGGAACGCAAGTTCGCTCTTTCTCGCAAACAGAATGTGGAAAATGCTTTGAAATTGAATTTGAAAGCAATTCATCCCGAAAGTTCCGACGTTTCATATTTCTGTTTGGCAGCGGACTGCTGACTGAGGAGTTGCAAACGAGAGAGTGGACTGTATTACAATTGGACAATGGCGTCTAGTACTTAAAATAATTTTATATAATCATAATATTTTTTTTACATATTCACGCCTATCCCCCGCAGGGGTTGGCAGAGAACACAGAGCTCCATCCACTACCATTCATCGCCGCTTAAACGGCTCTCCATTAGTCGCATTTCGCCCGTCCAAGCGGACGACCGATGGACTCAGTGGCGGGGCCCTCCGCCCACGGAGTCAATAGTCGCGGGTTTTATCCCCGCAATGTATGGATTTATAAATATTTATTTCAAGTCTGGTAACCCCCCAATCCGCATTTCCTTTCCTGCCCTTTCCTTTCTTCTCTATCCTTTCCCTTCCTCTCCGCCGATCAACGATCTGCCGTGCCAATGGATGCGTGGCTAGGGGCGAGCTTAGTCGCAAGCGTGCCGATCGTCCCGGGGTCGGGCTCCCCCGGGGACTATGGTGCCTTACCTCAGCATGCAGGGCTCTGCTGGGGCTGACCTCCATCCTCCCTTGCGGCTCGTGGGATTCACTAAGACAAATTTAATATACCTAATTTGTCGAAAATGACGGCGACGTGGTTCGCCACCCGTCACGTCCTGATTCTCACGAGGGCGAAAAGCGACCAATGACGAGCGGTTTCGCTGCGATGAATGGCAGCGGATGGAGCTCTGTGGTCTCTGCCAACCCCTGCGGGGGATAGGCGTGAATACATAAAAAAAATATATATATGTATATAATTATGTAGTATGATTGGTATTTCAAATAGATTATTTGATTTTAAGGTACTTTTATTCGAAAAATTTCGAACTACATATATTTATTAGTGGTAGAGCCACGCTGCAGACGAATGCTATGTCAAGAATGGCATAATATTTGTCTGTAACATGAATGGACCGGCTCGCCCGGGGAAGTACCACACTCTATGTAGCTTAGCGATTCGTACGGTGAGCGGTCTGAGTTCCGGAGGCCTAACACCCCCCCCACTCCTTTCCCCGCCCCTCCCACTCCCATAATGTCACTTTCGCATTGCCTATGGCGCTGTGGATTTCTATGGGTGGCGTCGATTGCTTTCCATCAGGTGACACGCCTGCTCGTTTCCCTTCTTATCCCATAAAAAAATCCAACAAATTCGATAATCCAACATCGCCCTGCCAAAACGTATGTCGAATTACTGCTAGTCCATTGTATATAATATCGATGTCAGGTGCAATGTCTCCGCTCTGCAAATAACTATTTCGAGATTACTGACCTAGAGCTACGAGACAACGATCGGCCACCCGAGCCGATGTCTGCTGCGCGAGCCGCGATGACGTACCGACGCATTGTGGGTGTGATGACGTCACTGTCACCACGCTCTAGCACACGTACATATATACAAATATTTGAAGGACAAAACTACAAAATATACAGGGTGTCCTGTAACAGAATTAGGTTATAGGTCGAATAATCAATAAACGCATGCTTACTGATTATTTTGTGCCAATACTGAGAGAACATTCTGCCTTCGTTTTAAATGACCATGAGGCCAGGAGCTTCTTCGTGATTTCTTCCCTAGCAAATTAATAAGCCGTTTCGACGATATCTCATGGTTACCCAGATCGCTGGATCTCACCTCTATGGACTCTTTTCCGTGAGGGTATCTCAAAAGTAAAATCTATAAAACAAATCCGACGATCATCTCAGCATTAAAACAAAATATCGTCCGCGAGGTTAACGGAATCTCGACGTGACTACTTCAGCAAGTGGCACAGAGTAAGTACCTACTGTAGCCTGCCGTTCTGCTTACGGCCACATCCGGGATCTTCAGGGGGCTCCTTCAAATAATTTTTTTTTATATATATTCACGCCTATCCCCCGCAGAAGTTGGCAGAGACCACAGAGCTCCATTCGTTACCATTCTTCGCAGCGAAACGGGCGAAACGGCTCTCCATTGGTCGCTTTCCGCCCTCGTGAGAATCGGGACGTGACGGGTGGCAAACCACGTCGCCGTCATTTTTCAACAAATTAGGTATATTAATTCGTATTAGTGAATCCCACGAGCCGCAAGGGAGGATGGAGGTCAGCCCTAGCAGAGCCCTGCATTCTGAAGTAAGGCACCATAGTACCCGGGGGAGCCTGATCCCGGGACGGTCAGCACGCTTGCGACTAAGCTCGCCCTTAGCCACGCATCCTTTAGCACGGCAGACCGTGGATTGGCGGAAAGAAAGGGAAAGGATCGAGAAGAAAGGAAACGGCTGGAATGCGGATTGGGGGGGGGGTTACCAGACACGGAATAAATATTTATAAATTCATATATATATTTATTCCGATGCGGGAATCGAACCCGCGACCATTGACTCCGTGGGCGGAGGGCCGCGCCACTGAGCCAATCGGTCGTCAAATAAAATCCTTCCAAATGACATTAATTTATTTTTCTTGTTTCAATATCCTATGTACATTTATATTATATTCATACATTTTATCAAAATTATTATCACTTTATAAAAAATTATTTGTTTGTGCTAAGAAAGGCGATATGTTACATTCGAGACGTCAGTCGATTGAATGCATTTCGTTTTATATCACAACTTATTTCTTTTTCATTTTGAAATTAGGAAATTAAAAAAAAGTAATAAAATATAAAGGTTTTAATGCATTAGTGATACATTTAAGATATTTTTTTTAATGGAGTCAGGCGTTACTTTGCGGAAATGCATCACTATATGAACAGTCAAAAGTTCTATTTAGCTAAGTTCCGCGACAAGCAAAACAATAACCGAAAATTAATAATGTGTGTTTTTCTGCTGGATTAAGTGGATTTATTTGGAACTTAAACCAAAACCTTACCGAAAAACGGCCGTCAATTCTTCACCCACAAACCACTATACACAACACCAAACACACACTACCACTTTTCCACCTTGTAAACTTATTTAAGAATGTAGAAGAAACATTTGAGAATGTATCACTACAGTACTGAGGCTAGATTCCAAAAGTGTGATCGACAGTATCGACGTATAGTGTGATGTGAATGAAAATGATGTAGTAGTGTGATGTGAATGGAATGGAAGAACATACATTGACTAAATCTCTATATTACTCACCAAAAGCCAGGTCAAAAGTACCCGGCGAGTTTGAATGAGGGAGTGATGAGTGTGGATGAAGCAAAAAATGTGCCGGGATCGTAGTGGATGGAGGACTGTGGTCTCTTTCTTTCTACTCTTACGGGAAACAGGCGTGATTCTATATGCATGTGTGTATATATGTTAATTTACAAATATTCTTTCCATCAAGTCAGTGTATCTTCAGTGGAAAATCGCACAACCGCGCGAGAAATACAGTAAATAAAAAAAAATAATATGATGTATTTTCTGCTCTCCTGGTACTATTTCAGCCACAGTCCAAGGTTTGAGAACCACGAAGCTAGGATATTGTCTCATCGTATGCTAATCGTTGTTGTGACGGCGACGTGGTTCGCCACGCGTCACGTCCTGATTCTCACGGGGGCAATAGCGACTAACAGAAAGCTATTTCGCCACGACGAATGTGAGAGGAAAGATCTATGAAAAGATGGATGAGTATAGCAGATGGAGATTTGTTGTCTCTGCCTAACCCAACGGGAAACAGGCGTGACGATATGTATTTATGTATGTTCTTCATCGTATTGGTATATACCGTGCTCCCCTTGTTCAAAATTATTCGTGATTAATAAGGCTGTAATTCCAATTTTCGCGCCCACCACTCTTAAATATAATATTTTTGTTATACTTACCATGTTGTTGTGCACACGACTAACCAATGGAACGAAGTACCTGAGAAAGTGAAAATATTAAATAGTATTAAACGTTTAACAGAGAAATTTTATTTCCTGTTCTTGGATATTTTTTGAGGGAGGCAAACGAGCAAGCGTATCGCCTGTTGGAAAGCAATCAACGCCGCCCATAGACACCCGCAAACCCACAGAAGCATGACAGATGCGTTGCCTTTTAGGTATAAGTAGGCTAGGTTTTTGAAAGTGTCAATGTCACATCGGCCCGGAAATGCCGCCGAAGGCAGCTGGTCAAGGAAAAACGCACCGCACTGGATCGCCACACATCCAGATCGTGGGGATGAAATTTTCTCTTAGGGCAGTGGAATTCAGGTGCAAGAATTATTCCGAACAATTCAGATGCAGGAATTATTCCGAACAATTCAGGCGCAAGCATTATTCAGCTGCAGGAATTGTTCCAAACAATTCAGCTGCAGGAATTATTCCGAACAATTCAGCTGCAGGAATTTTTCCGAACAATTCAGCTGCAGGAATTGTTCCAAACAATTCAGCTGCAGGAATTATTCCGAACAATTCAGCTGCAGGAATTTTTCCGAACAATTCAGCTGCAGGAATTGTTCCAAACAATTCAGCTGCAGGAATTATTCCGAACAATTCAGCTGCAAGCATTATTCCGAACAATTCAGCTGCAGGAATTATTCCGAACAATTCAGTTGCAGGAATTATTCCGAACAATTTAGCTGCAAGAATTATTCCGAACAAATCAGGTGCAAGCATTATTCCGAACAATTCAGCTGCAGGAATTGTTCCAAACAATTCAGCTGCAGGAATTATTCCGAACAATTCCGCTGCAAGAATTATTCCGAATAATTCAGCCGCAGGAATTATTCCGAACAATTCAGCGGCAGGAATTCTTCCAAACAATTCAGTTGCAGGAATTATTCCAAACAATTCAGTTGCAGGAATTATTCCGAACAATTTAGCTGCAAGAATTATTCCGAACAATTCAGGCGCAAGCATTATTCCGAACAATTCAGCTGCAGGAATTGTTCCAAACAATTCAGCTGCAGGAATTATTCCGAACAATTCAGCTGCAGGAATTCTTCCAAACAATTCAGCTGCAGGAATTATTCCGAACAATTCAGCTGCAGGAATTCTTCCAAACAATTCAGTTGCAGGAATTATTCCGAACAATTTAGCTGCAGGAATTATTCCGAACAATTCTTTCTATCAAAATGAATGAATTTAATTAAGAAATACGATACATTTTAAAATTCTATTATAAAAAAGGAAAAAATGCAACATAAGCCGTTAAAAAATGCGACATTTGGTAAAAGTAGCGCAAAGTTAGTTTATGTTTATGCGATGAAACCTTTTCCCCAACCTATTATTCTAATAGTGGTAGAGCCACGCTGCAGACGAATACTTTGTCAAGAATGGCATGCTATTTGTCTGTAGCATGAATGGACCGGCTCGCCCGGGGAAGTACCACACTCCCGCAGAAAACCGGCACCTGAGTGGTAGCTTAGCTACCGCGCTTCGTACGGTGAGCGGCCGAGTTCCGGAGGCCCAAGACCCTCCCCCTCCCCTCCCATTGCCCCCCTATTCCCACTCCATAATGACTCTTTCCTTAAAGGTCGGCAACGCTTCCACACTGTCAATGGCGCTGCGGATGTTTGTGGGCGCCGTTGATTGCTTTCCATCAGATGACACGCCTGCTCGTTTGCCTTCCTATCTCATAAACAAAAATATTTTTATTCCGATGTGAAGATCGAACCCGCCACCATTGACTCCGCGGGCGAGAGGTCCACCCACTGCACCAGTTGGCCATCAAACTTTCCTCGTGGAGAACTATAAATATAAGTTGCGGATCAGACGCCCGATCGGCAGGCCACCGTCCTCGGCGGCCCCAAATATCTAAATTGGCCACAAGTGACGCGCGGACTCACGCGACCGATAGTGTGGAGGTCACTGATTCAGGTCCGGATAAGCGACACTCACGTATCTGAACATCTACCTACGCCGGATTATATACGTTGCCAACCAATACTGTCTTATCATTAACACACGCTCCCACCTACACAAAGGAGCGGACCAAGTATACAAAACAAAAAGTAATCATTTATTTATCACAGCAAAGTTTTTATATTATATATAATGTTTTGATGTAGTTTAGATATTTTATTTTATGGGATAGGAAGGCAAACGAGCAGGCGTGTCACCTGATGAAAAGCAATTAACGCCGCCATAGACATCCGCAACGCCATAAGCAGTGCGGAAGCGTTGCTGACCATTAAGGAAAGTGTCATTATGGGATTGGCGTCTGAGTGATACTCAGACGCCGGATTTATAATATTGATACAATGACCGAGAACCCCTATGGCGCAGTTACACACAAGTACAAACAATTAATTTCATCCAAAAGTCTCAGGTTTCAAGTCAACATTAGAATAAATGTTAGAATCGCCTACAGTTTTTTTTTAAATTCTATATTAAGTTTTTTTTTAATTCTGAACTTCTTTAAATTCATGTGAGGTATTTATAACCTTAATATTATATATATAACCTTAATATTAAAATTAGTTTCAACCTGAATAGTTCAATGATATTCGGTTCGTGACTTTTTATAAACAAAGGGAACGCCCTATAATAAAATGTAGCCCTACAATAGTCATAAAAAGAACCTTCCCTCCAAAATTACAGCGTGTCGAAATGAATCAAATCTGACGTCGGCGGATGCGCCGATCGGCTATTGGTTGGCCGTTGCCAAAGGTAGGGGACTGCCGATAAAAAATATACATAGTTAGCTGCACTCATAGCACCGGGGCATCTAGGATAGAGTACATACATAGAACCGGTTTTTCGAGGAAGGGTTCCCTTTTTTCTATTTCTCTAGTAGGCCAATGGCGAGTTACTATTGGATGGTTTCACATTGTGTTTCGGCATACACCGGCTAGGGCCTCGTGAATTTATTCCGATTGGAAGTCTACCTGTTTACTCAGGTGTCGCGTGGGTTCGGAGAGAGCTTCGTGCGCGCTCAATTATAATATACAATTCTCTCGTCGTATGCTTCTACTAAATATAAAAAAAGAGAAGCGTCATAGGACGCTTGGTAGATGTGAAACATTGTTTCGTCAACAACGTCTGAATCGAGATGTTATTTCATTTTTGTTGTTGAGTATAAAAATATATTTTGTCACCCCCAATCGTCCTTTCACATTCCCAAATAAGCACTGGAATGGACTCCTCAAGGGAAAGGTAAGCGAGGCCGACCCAAACACACCTGGAAGTGCTCCGTAGCGGCCGAGATGAGGCCGGCCGTCGCTCAAGACCGATCGCAATGGAGAAGCACTGTGGACGCCCTCTGCCCCACCTCGGGGACATAGGACCATAAGAAGAATCGTCCTTATATGGCTAGTCATTCACGACCGTCCAGTTTATTTGCAGTTTTCTATCACAATGGAAATGTTGAAAGAACGAGAGAGCATTCAAGAGACGAGCCTATGTGTTCACAGAAGACCGACAAATATCTAAGACGCCTCCGACGACATCCGTCTGTTGGCGGCGGTGATTGCTTACTACCAGATGGCCCGCTCGTTTGCCTGCTTCGCTATTAAAAAAGGATCAGTTGCTTAATTGAAGCATGTGATTCTTTTACAGTTTGATGACAAAATACTAAGTAAATCATAATAGAAACTGTATTTTTAAGTCATATCACTTTTATCTTAAACAAAATAAAAATAAAATATATACATGTATATAAAATACCCTGAAAATACATTTATTGAAACTATAGTACTTATAATTTTCTAAAAAGAACTTTTTTAAAGGCTTTTCCCGCCAAATTACATCAGTGACATTACGTTTTTGTTTAATTCTTATAACCTCATTATCAGTTATATCGTTTAATTGTGGTGGCTTATTGTGCAATATAGTTTCGATTAAGGCGTATAAGTGGGGTGACATAAAATAAATGCGTGTATCGTGGCTTTTTGACTAAATTTATGACAAAAGTCCATAGAAGATTTTGGTAGAATAGCCGCCATTTTATCAAGACGTAACGTGACAAGCTGACTAGTACATTTCAAGATATTTGATGTAATTGTATTTTACTTGACACTGGCATAATAGTTTTAATTGCCATGAAAGACAAAAAGAAAATTTTTAACGTGACCCATCACCAATTCAATCTATGGCCAATATTTTAAAATAATACCGGAGATAGATAGCATAAAACGTTTGCTTTCATAGCCGTGAGAAATACACAAAACACAAATTGCGTCTTCCAACTAAATTAATGGCTTCCCAACTTCAGTAGGCTTCATTCAGAACATCAGACACGGCTTATAAAATTTTAGTCTAAGCCAGAGGTTCCCAAAGTTTGCATCATAGAGTGTAACGAAGGGGGTCGTGAAGCGTGATAGATATTTGGACTTCGCCTTGCTATTTTTTAATGTGGCGTGTTTTTTTAACAGGAAGTTGCATTACAAAACCTAATAAATGTGTTCAATGAATAAGCCTCAGTACTGTAGTGATACATTCATAAATGTATCACTAATGCATTAAAACCTTTTATATTATATTACTTTTTTACATTCGTAATATTCAAAATAAAATAAAAAAGAAATAAATTGTTATAAAACAAAAGGTATTCGTTATAAAACAATAGGTATATATATAAAGTTCGGCTGACGTCTTTTAGATAGACATGTAGGTAACATTCCGGCATAAAAATTAAAAATTTTATATTGAGATGCAAAATTTAAAGTTAAAAGTATAATTAATATCCCATGATATGTATTCTCTTATTTATATATTATTATATTATATATTATTAGTATTTATATGTTTATATAGAATAGAATAGAATAGAAAAACTTTATTTATGACACCATTTTTTTACAATAACTAAAACTAAATCCTTAATAATATTATATATACAAATAATGAATATATAAAAAAAAAGAAAATATATACAAATAAATATATATATATATTCACGCCTATCCCCCGCAGGGGTTGGCAGAGACCACAGAGCTCCATCCACTGCCATTCATCGCAGGGAAACGGCTTTTGGTCGCTTTTCGCCCTCGTGAGAATCAGGACGTGACGGGTGGCGAACCACGTCGCCGTCATTTTCGACAAATTAGGTATATTAAATTCGTCTTTAGTGAATCCCACGAGCCGCAAGGGAGGATGGAGGTCAGCCCCAGCAGAGCCCTGCATGCTGAGGTAAGGCACCATAGTCCCCGGGGGAGCCCGACCCCGGGACGATCGGCACGTTTACGACTAGGCTCGCCCCTAGCCACGCATCCATTGGCACGGCAGACCGTGGATTGGCGGAGAGGAAGGGAAAGGATAGAGAAGAAAGGAAGGGGCAGGAAAGGAAATGCGGATTGGGGGGGTTACCACACTCGGAATAAACATTTAAAAATCCATATAAATATTTATTCCGATGCGGGAATCGAACCCGCGACCCTTGACTCCGCGGGCGGAGAGCCCCGCCACTGAGCCAATCGGTCGTCGGTACAAATAAATACACAAAACAAAAAGAAAATAATTTTAATCTAACGAGTGAAATAAAATGGTTCTTGCTCAGCGTTTGCCGGGCGTTCTATTGGAGCACCTGGCGCTGGTTTTCAGCAAGAACCGACGTGATCAGATCGTGGACCACAGTGACGATATTCATACTGACACACTCGTACATACAAATACATTCATATATATAACTAGTCACATACACATATACATAAATACACATACATATGTATGGTTTTATATAGTATGTATTGTTATGTATATTATTATTATATTTTGTTTTATACACTTATTTCTATCCTCACGGCTTATCTTATCTCTCTTTCACTCCTGGGTTTGCTGGAAGAAAACTCAATTTTGAGTTAAGCTCGTCCTTGCACATCTGTCCTTTTAGTCTTGTATGTCCTTTGTGTACAATAAAATATTAAAAGAAAATATATTATATAAATGTACAATGAAATGCCAGAATAAATTAATATCTTTTTAAAGAATTTTATTTGAAGAAGCCCCCTAAAGATCCCGGGTGTCGCCGTAAGCAGAACGGCTGGCACGCTACAGTACTGAACCATTTACTATTTTTCTTAAAAAATAAATGTATGTGTGTGTGTGTGTGTCAATATAAACATAAGCTTAAGCTTCATATTGCGGACGTCTTAATTTTTATGCCTATGTACCTAGTATAAATGTACCCTATTTCGACTAATTAGGACATACATACATATCGTCACGCCTGTTTCCCCTAGGGGTAGACAAAGACCACAGATCTCCATCTGCTACGATCTCAGCATACATTCCTCGCTTCCTCCACACTCATCACTCTCTTAAAAACTTCGCCAATTTGGTCGAGGTATGTTTTCCATGGATTTCGTATACCGATCCATGCACATCCGCAACGTACATTTATTTTGCCTGTCGTCTTTCATCCATCCTCTCTGTGTCCAAACCCGCTAAGCATCCCTTTCTCAAGTAGTTAGGGCACCGAAAAAAAATTCTAGACTTGTAAGTTTTTAAGTTTGGGAGTCCCTGGTCTATACAATTATGTACATATGCATTATACATGGTGTTAAAACGATTTATCGTATTCATATCGACGATATATCAATAGAATCACGAATGGTATTAGATAAATAGATAGATAATTCTATTTCTTACAGTTTATATGTATATGATTACGCTCGTTTCCAGTAGAGGTGGGTAGACCTTCCACACTCAGATCTTCCACACTCATCACTCTGTTAAAACAAGCTCGCCGGTTAAGGATATTCTTGACCTGGCCTTTCTTGAGAACTTCAACGATTTAATCTGGGTATGTTCTTTTTTTTAATGGGATAAGGAGGCTAACGAGCAGGCGTATCACCTGATGGAAAGCAAACAACGCCGCCCAGACATCCGCAGCACCACAGGCATTAAAGAAGCGTTGCCAGATTTTTAGAAATGTGCAGGTCTATTTTTTGAATATTCCAATGTTGTATCGGTTTGAGAAACGCTGGGTGGTGATACGTGGGAAGAACTTTCAACTTTAAGAAAAACGCACCGTACTGTATTGCCTCATGCATGGATGGAACAGAGCTACCTGCCAACCTCCACTAGTTGGAGAAGCACACTAAGAGGACTGGATCGTCATGCATTTAACATCCGCAGCGCCATAGGCAGTGCGGAAGCGTTACCGACCTTTAAGGAAAGTGTCATTATGGGTGTGGAAGTAGGAGGGAAGGGAGGAAAGTGTTGGGCCTCCGGAACTCAACCGCTCACCTAAGTTACTACACAGACGCCCGTTTTCTACGGGAACTGTAGTATTTCCCCGGGCGAGCGGACCATTTATGCTACAGACAAATAATATGCCATTCTTGACAAAGTATTCGTCTGCAGCGTGGCTCTACCACTATGAAAAAATAGTATTATTATAATTACTTTAAAAGTTTTTTTCCTAGTCATACAAAATACTTATCAATTTAAAAACTTTGCGGTTGATGGTGAGTTTCGACCCCGAGGGGTCGATATCGATCACTTTGGGAATCGCTGATCTAAATCGTGGGGATGAAATTTTTCTTTGTTGTGAGTTGTACGATGGTGGAATTCATCGGGCGGAGTTAAAACGAAGAATATATTATTATATTCGGTGATACAGTTCGGTGGTCTATGACTCCGTGACGTAGAAGAATCCTGTTGGCGTCATAGGGTGCTATTTACAATGTTGCGTTCATTGACTGCAAGAGTGTATTACCTGGTCCTATTTATCAACTGTTGGAGCGTATTATTTTATGAAATATTCAAGCTTGTAATTGTTAACAAAACCAATAACGACGTGTGGCGCAAAGTACAATTTTACAGTGAAAATAAATTTATACAGGCTGTCCGGAATTAGGTTTTTAAACATAGATAATACAAAAATGTAAATAGAATGTAAAAGAAAATTCAACAACTTTTATAAAGAAGATAGAGCACAGTATTTTGTGCCACTCGCTGAAATAGTGACATCAGGATGCCGTTAAACTCCCGTACGAAGTGCTGAGCGTCGGTATTTTTTCGTAGACTTCAGGTAGGGTTTGTTTGAGGAGTACCTACCTCAAAAGAAAAGGATCCATAGGGATGAAATCCGGCGATCTGGGTGGTCAGGGGATACTGCTGAAACGGTGTGTTAATTGGTTAGGAAAGAAATCAAGAAGAAACTACACGATCTCTCTAGCAGTGTGAAGTGTGACACCATATTGTTGAAACCATCTGCGTGAAGTAAAGGCAGGATGTTCTCCAAACCTTTGAAGAAAATAATAAGTAAACATGCATTTACTGATTATTCGATTTTATCCTAATTTTTCCGATGATTAATGGAGTCAGGCGTTACTTAGCGGAAATCCATTAAATTAACTGTCCACATACAGTTAAAACTTTTACCTAGCTAAGATCCGCGACAAGCGAACAACAACAGAAAATTAATAACGTGTGTTTTCCTGCTGGATGAAGTGAATTTACAGGGAACTTAAACTAAATCTTACCGAAAAACGGCCGTCTGCAACTCTCCACCAGTGGTTGGTACACTATAGTAGATTCTACGGAAGACAACCGTTAAGTACCTTGACTTAACGGTTGTCTTCCGTAGAGTCTACTATACCTGATGATGCCTCGTGTTGAAGCGAAACACGTATCGTTGACAAGGTGGTGTGTGTTTGGTGCTGTGTATAGTGGAGAGCTGCTGACAACCGTTTCTCCGTAAGATTTAGTTTAAGTTCCCTGCAAATCCACTTCATCCAGCAAGAAAACACACATTATTAATTTTCTGTTGTTGTTTGCTTGTCGCGGATCTTAGCTAAGTAAAAGTTTTAACTGTCCACCTAATTTTATCTCTAGACAACCTGTATATATTGAGTATAATATCATCACACAGCGGACTAGATGCTACGGCTGCTGAGTGAGCTCGATTCAGCGCCCGCACAGATAACCTCAGCCTCCGATCATCTTGTAATCCTCGTTATCACTTTTGCAACCTTTATCGCAATGGAAACAAAGGTTTTGGGTCATTGAACCTGCGTTCGCTAAACAGATTGCTTATCACTTACCGACTGACTGAAATTTAGATTAACTTTATTAAGGACAATAAAAAAATAACACATTCTTAAGTAACTATAAAAATATACATACATATTGTCACCCCTGTCTCCCCTAGGGGTAGACTAAGACCACAGCTTTCCATCCGCTATGATCCCGGCAAACCGTCCTTGCTTCCTCCATACTCATCCATCTTTTGATACGTCCTTCCTCTCACATTCATCGTAGCGAAACGGCTCTCCGTCAGTCCCTTCGCCTTAGTGAGAATCAGGGCGTGACGGATGGCGAAGCACGTCGCCGTCATTTTTTAGGTTTATTAAAATTCGCCATAGTGAATCCCATGAGCTGCAAAGGAGGGTGGAGGTTAGCCCCAACAGCCGCATGCTGAGGTAAGGCACCATAGTACCTGGGGGAGCCCGATCCTAAAACGGTCGGCACGCTTGCGACTAAGCTCGCCACTAGCCACGCATCATAACAGACCCTGAATTGGGTGAGAGGAATGAAAAAGGATAGAAAATAAAAGGAAAGGACAGGAGAAATGAAATATGGATTAAGACAGGATGATAGGGATATGATACCACCGCAACGGAAGACAGTATAAAAAAACATATAAAGAATTGAAGGAGTTAGTTTTCATAGTCGGTGAGACAAAGGCGCACAGACTCCGTTGGCTGGGTCCCCTGGAGAGGATGAGAGAGGATAGTGCGGCCAAGGGCATACGTGGCAGTACCATCCGATCGACGCGGTGATCGCTGGCCTGGGCAGCGAAGACATTCTTTTGATTGTTGCGCCAGTGAACTAAGTAAGCCTTGTGTCGAAAAAAAATGTAATTATATAAGCTGTAAGTAACTTTAAGCAGTATTAAGCAGTTATGGTTAGAGACAGAGTTCTCTGTAACATATAGCTGTCAAACGTGGAAATATACAAAGAAAATGAAAAACAAAATTAGTTCGTACCAGAAGGAATGAACAAAAATACGACATAGGAAAATAAGAAGCAATACTAGAGTGATAGATGCGCTGGCTTATGTTGATGGAAAATGGACGGAAAATGGAAATTTTTGTAGGAAGCTTTCACCTGAGAGCAAAATAAAACATAAGTATTATATTATATTTATTTTACTGTACAAAATTGTAACATGTGTGGAATAAAAAGCTATTTTATTTTATTTTATAAGCAGTTATGAGAGTCAGGCGTTACTTTGCGGAAATCCATCACTATGTGGACAGTCGAAAGTTTTACTTAGCTAAGATCTGCGACAAGCAAACAACAACAGAAAATTAATAATGTGTGTTTTCCTGCTGGCTGAAGTAAATGTCTCCATATAAATCCACTTCATCCAGCAGGAAAACAGACATTATTAATTTTCTGTTGTTGTTTGCTTGTCGCGGATCTTAGCTGAGTAAAGGTTTGGACTGTCCACACCGACTCTAATGTGGGCAACGCCATTGGTATAGCGGTTGTCCTTGAACGGTTATTTATCATCAGGTGAACCGTTCACTCCTGTCTACCAGAGAGCTGTATAAAAAAAAATCGATGTATTTGCTTAAGCTAACACAGGTGAGGTGCCCTAATCGGCTGATGGTCGCGGAAGCGGGCAGGCGTGCTCCGACGACCTTATCTCTATATCGAACTCAAATTCGGAGACTCTACGGCGCCCCACTCTGATATGCTAACTACTCGTCTGTCTGATAACGTATCGCCGGCCGATATTTGGGGCCGCCCCGGCCTCCCGAATTGGGTGACTGTCCTCAGCGATGGCCGCGTGTAACAACATCGATAATAAAGTATTCACTATTGACCAACAATTGGCTCAGTGGCGAGGCCCTCCGCACGCGAAGTCAATGGTCGCGCGTTCGATCCCCGCATCGGAACAAATATATGTATGGATTGCAAATATTTCTTCCGAGTCTGGTAATTCTGTCCCCGGCCACAAAACACACGGAACAAGATTCAGACTCGCAACAAATGTCTATATTATCTATGTACATTTCCGAGAATCAACGCAACGAATCAAGCAACCCAAAGATCTGAAGCCAATACACTCGCAACCGATCCCATTTGGGTTTCACCTCAATAGCTCACATACGGTATCCGTACTTCATGTGTTGGAATTTATATTATTTTTAGCGCGGATTGGAATGCGGGACTTCCGGACAGATGTACTGAACGTCACGCGTCAGTGTCAAAATAAATAAATAAAATAAAAAACTATTCATTGCCCAAAATCTTACAAATTACAATATATAACGAACAATCAAAATTTACAATTTTCCAACAAAAGGCAAGGGCTTGGCAATATGCCTTCCGAGACTTGAGTCTCAAAGACCGCTGGTTTTCAGCCATTCCTTACTCCTCAAGATGGAGAAGGGAGATGAGAGCCATTTTGTCGTTTTAATGAACAACAATAAAAAAATTCAAAAGTTTTACTTAGCTAAGATCCGCGACAAGCAAAACAATAACAGAAAATTAATAATGTGTGTTTTTCCGTTGGGTTTAGTGGATTTATTTGGAACTTAAACCAAAAACTTACCGAAAATCGGCCATCAACTCTCCACCCACCAACCACTATACACAACACCAAACACACATTATCACTTTTCCATCTTGTAAACGACACGTGTTTCGCCCCAACACGAGGCATCTTCAGGTATAGTAGACTCTACGGAAGACAACTGAAAAGTAGAGTAGTATCTTCCGTAGATTCTACTATACCTACGTAGTTTGCCACTTAAGTTTGCTAATTCGAAAGGCTATGTCGGTGACTTTAGTTCTCTGGCGGATTTGTTCATTCCGAAACATATCTACCAGAAAAACTCTGAGCTTAAGAAGCAGACGGACTGTCAGCGTCCACGTTTCGGCGCCGTAGGAGAGTACGGGTAGGACACACTGGTCGAAGACTTTCGTCTTCAGGCTAATGTGTGTTTGGTGTTGTGTATAGTGGTTGGTGGGTGGAGAATTGATGGCCGATTTTCGATTACGATAAAGTTTTTGGTTTAAGTTCCAAATAAATCCACTTCATCCAGCAGAAAAAATACACATTACTAGTTTTCTGTTATTGTTTTGACTGTCGCGGATCTTAGCTAAGTAAAACTTTTGACTGTCCACGCCGCCCATAGACACAGACAGTGCTGAAGCGTTGCCAACCTTTAAGGAAAGTATCGTTATGGGAGTGGGAATGGGTGGAGGAGGGGTAAAGGGAGGGGAGGGTGATGAGCCTCCGGAACTCGGCCGCTCACCGTACGAAGCGCGGTAGCTAAACTTTACCACTCAGACGCCGGTTTTCTGCGGGAGTGTGGTACTTTCCCCGGGCGACCCGGTCCATTCATGCTACAGACAAACATTATGCCATTCTTGATAAAGTATTCGTCCGCAGCGTGGCTCTACCACTATTAAATTATAAACATTATTGATTCAAATGGCCTAAAAAACAGTGACCGAGATTTGCTGAAAAACATATATCAGCAGGTGATAAGGGTCGGTAAAGATCTGACACAGATGTCAGATTGCAAACTAAGTCTTAATGATGTTACGAGCTGGGGTTCGGGGACCGGAAAAATCAAATCGGCCACTAGTTTCACTTCTCTTCACTTTACTTCCACTTATTCTCTTCTACTAATTTCTTCCGTATTTTCTTAAGTGTTTTTACCTTTACGGTTGTCTTCCATAGAGTCTACTAAACCTGAAGATGCCTCGTGTTGAGGCAAAACACGTGTCGTTTGCAAGGTGGATGTTTAAATTCCCTGTAAATTCACTTTATCCAACAGGAAAACGGACATTATTATTTTTCTATTGTAGTTTACTTGTCGCGGATCTTAGCTAAGTAAAAATTTTGACTGTCCACATAGTAATGGATTTTCTCAAAGTAACGCCTGACTCCATTAATCATCATTCCTGACTCCATTAATCATCTTCCGTATTAGTTTGACCTCCTCGACGCACCGTCGCACCTTTATATAGGTAAAACGATCGAAAGTTCTAGCATTCCACAAAGAAAATGTTCCAGCAATGTGTAGTCTTTTCTAGTCATCGTCCTGTCTCTTTTCCGCGCGCAACTATTTTCTATCAACTGTTCTTGTCACGCATTGACGGACGTCTTGTCAATTTATTTTTAAAAGTTATAATGGCTTGCTTGACCAGGAAATTGATATTTCAAAATGAGGTTTTAATCGTTTCATAAAAAAATAATTTTATATGTGTTGTGTAATGTTTTTATATGTGTAATAATTTTTATATGTGTTACACGACAATACACGCTGATTGTATTTATTTATGCATTAACGTATTTTACGACTGTCGGAGTGGAAACCATATTTTGGCAAACGTTGTGTTGGACGCCTTTCAGCTATTTCATGCGTTGTTCTGCGCAGAGTGACTGACGTAGACTTAATACTTGAAGTCGAAGATCAAGCTATGTCTAGAATTTCCGCAGTCTGTTGATTATGATAGTTATTTTTATTTATCCGGCTCGAAGGACCAAAAAATATCGATTATTCCTTCGTGTTCTTTCCATTCTATTCCTTCCTTATCTTCGCGCCGATTAATCTCCTTCGTGTTTTCTCCATTCTACGTGACATTGGTGAAATCATCCGTGCTATTCGGCTTTTTTATATTGTCCGGTCAGTGGTTCTAGGTTGGAGTGAGGCCGTGAATAAAGACTTAAATGAGCTCCAAGTCGAGAACTGGCAGACGGTGGCGCAAGATCGGTCAAAGTGGCGACTCTTGTTGGTGGAGGTCAAGACTCGTTTTGGGTCACCGCGCCCGCGTCAGTAAGAAAGATAATGAATGAAGGTAGTGGGTACCTGACTAAGTGTATTTGCACACTAACTTAACATAGGCGTTCCTTTTATGTTTTGATTATTATGCTGACTTAATCTTAAAATGATTAATGGAGTCAGGCGTTGCTTTGCGGAAATCCATCACTACGTGGACAGTCAGAATTTTTACTTAGCTAAAATCCACAACTAACAAACTAAAACAGAAAATTAATAATGTGTGTTTTTCTACTGGAAGAAGTGGATTTACGAGGAACTTAAACCAAATCTTACCGAAAAACGGTGGTAAGCTACTTTCCACCTCCCAACCACTATCCACAACACCAAACACACACTACCACTTTTCCACCTTGCAAACGACACGTGTTTCGCCACAACACGTGTTATCATCATGTATATATAGTACACTCTACGGAAGACAACCATTAAAATGTAACGGTTGTCTTCTATCGAGACTCTACGGAAGTAAATCCACTTCTCCCAGTAGGAAAACACACATTATTAATATTTTGTGTTTGTTTTCTTGTCGCAGATCTTAACTAAGTAAAAATTCTAACTGCCCACATTAATTTTAAAAGTATATTGGCCGGATAATATGCTCTCCAACTAAGACTTGTTGAGAATCAGCAGAGGACTCAATAGATGTCCAGATACGTCGACAAAAATGGAGATGGATAAGGCATACTCTGCGGCACCATGCCAGTCATATACCCAAACAAGCCCTCAAATGGAGTCCGCAGGGAAAATGTGGGCGCCCAAAACAAACTTGGCGACGTGCTGTGACGGCCGAAGTGCAGAAGATGGACCTATTATGGAGCGAAGTGAACCGTACGGCCTCCGACAGATAGAGATGGAGAAACGTCGTATCTGCCCTCGGAGAGAGATTGTGCTGACTTTTAGGTAACGTTATATAGCATATATTGAGATGATTCATCACGAATTAAACGATATACTTTGTACAACTTATTTATAACAAAGACCGGTCTGCCTAGCAATCACTTAAATAGACATTTATTGGTTTTAGTTTAGTTAGTATGTTCGTGTGACAGTCACCGTCAGCCCACCTCGTAAATCGTACTGTGGGTACGCGACCAGCATACGCTCGGAAGACTAGCATAATTGGCGTTATCGTAATACCGACGCACCTGATTATCTCCGGGGGACATTATTGTAATCTAATCCAACATGTTTACAGATGTAATCGTTTCAATTGCGTGTGCATAGATCAAAAGAAGCCGCCCAAAAGTAAAGAAACACCGCTATATTATTAATGGAGTCAGACGTTACTTTGCGGAAATCCATCACTATATGGACAGTCAAAAGTTTTACTTAGCTAAGATCCGCGACAAGCAAAACAATAACAGAAAATTAATAATGTGTGTTTTTCCGTTGGGTTAAGTGGATTTATTTGGAACTTAAACCAAAAACTTACCGAAAATCGGCCATCAATTCTCCACCCACCTACCACTATACACAACACCAAACACACATTATCACTTTTCCATCTTGTAAACGACACGTGTTTCGCCCCAACACGAGGCATCTTCAGGTATAGTAGACTCTACGGAAGACAACCGAAAAGTGTTTTTTACTTCACCGATTTTCGGTAAGTTTTTGGTTTAAGTTCCAAATAAATCCACTTCACCCAACGGAAAAACACACATTATTAACTTTCTGTTATTGTTTTGCTTGTCGCGGATCTTAGATAAGTAAAACTTTTGACTGTCCATATACCGCTGTATTAATAAATAAATTAATAAAAAACTATTTATTGCCGAAAATCTTATAAATTGATTGATATATGTAACGAACAATCATGAATTACATTTTCCAGCAAAAGGCGATCGCTCAGCAATATGGCGGGCGAGACTAAAGTCTCAGAGAGCGCTGGTTTCCAGCCATTCCTTAATCCTCAAGATGGAGGAGGGAGATGAGGGCCATATTGTCGCTTTAATGAACAACGATAAAAAGTTTCTTTTTTATAATTTAAATTAAATTTAAACTGATGATATTAATTTTATTACACCGGTGTATTTATTTACACAAACATACATAAATATCATCACGCCTGTTTCTCGTAGGGGCAAGCAGAGACCATCTGCTACGATCTCTTTAAACTCAACCGCTCACCGGACACAGCGCTGTAGCTAAGCTACCACTCAGGCGCCAGTCTTCTGCGGGAGTGTGGTACTTTTCAGCGAGCCAGCCCATTCATACTACAGACAAATAATATGCCATTCTTGACAAAGTATTCGTCTGCAGCGTGGCTCTACCACTATTTATTCCAGAATTTGTTTGTCATATATTATTTTCTTGTATTCATAGATGATATTTTCTATCTTTTTAATTAATTTTCTATTAACTATGTTATAATTTAATAAATATATTAAGTGTAGTCGAATTATATCAGTTAAAAGATTGAGACATGTAGCTTAGTTCAAGAAAGAGTATGACAAACAATCCGAGTCCTCTAATATGTAATATTCTTTCTCAGCATATAGTCCGGTGTACATTTGTACCAAAAATCATGTTCTTTCGTTTCATCAAATTCGTTTGTAGCGTGGCTCTACCACTACAAAAATTAGGTTTTTTAGTATCTTATTGTCTTGTATGGTTCAATTTTGGAGCAGATAATCTAAGAACACCAACTGTAGTAAACAACAGCCTCTTCATTAGTTCTCCTGTCGATTCCTGTCGACATCTAAACCAGACTCCGAGGCGTCTGGCGTCTAAAAGCACAACAAAGCCGCTATTCTAGTCCTACTATCATCGTCTTAAAGCTGCGCTGAGCCGAGCAGCAAGACTACAATCTTTAATCACCGCTGCGACGCTGTTTAATATTCCAACAAGGCGAAGTCGCACCATAAAACCACTTTTGCATTACCATATTTAGCAGCGAGGCCATTTTTATTGAAATTTGGACCTTGCTCACACGTGTAGAGCTCATTTTATGATAAGCTGGGGAAGAAGTTTCTTCGCATTTGGTATGAAAATTAAAGTCATTTTTTTTTCAATGTATTATATATAACATATTTAATTATCCTATCCTATCCTATCCTACTACCTATTAAATTTATAAATGCGAAAGTTTGTGAGTATGGATGTATGTTTGTTACTCTTTCACGAAAACACTACGGGACGGATTTGGATAAAACTTTACAGTAATATAGGTTATACATCGGAATAACATATAGGCTACAATTTTTAATGATTTTATGTAATTTTGGTCGTAATATAACGATACATGTCAATTAAGTCGGAAAAAGATCTGGCCTCTGAGAGCTATCTTGGTGTTCACTGGCTAAACCATTGAAGTTACACAAAGATGATGTACCGTAGGATTGTTTGTCTTGAACAGTTCTAAATAAAAGTCCGCGACAGCATGTATCTACCTTTTATGTGGAAGCCACTATGACCAAAATTGTGAACCATAAATTAAGTAAAAAAAAATATATTTATTTAAAGTGATCTGTCACGAAACATAATGTGACAGACCAAATTCCACGCGAGCGATGCCACGGACAAAAGCTAGTAATATATATTTGCCATCTTGTAGGTAGTATCATGATACCGTTGCAGTACAAATTTTGGGATTTCTGATCAAAATAATACAAGTAGTTTTGGCAGTACCTACAGCACAGCGAAACTGAAAAAATTGATTTGGACCTGGAGCAGCTCGTACTAAAGAAAAAAATTAATACTAAATACAGTGGACCCGCGGTAATCCAGATCATGTATAATCCGGAGCACCCTGTAATCCGACAAGCCTATCACTGTTGGTTGTACATAAAAAAATTCGGTAAATCTTCACTAATGTAACGCATGATTGGACAGGTTATAACTTGTACGCACCACCGTTATTGTTTTTGTAAGTTAAGCACTGATGATATTATTTTTATAATAAAATATTAGCTCTCCATTGTGATATTTAATTTACTATATGCCACGTTTATATTATATTACTAGCTGACCCGACAAACTTCGTACCGTCTCAGAATCAATAAATGAAAAAGCTGAACGATAATTGTAGAATGTTTCAACTTTAGTAAAAAATGTGGTCAAAACTTAACACGAACAAAAAAGAAAGAAGACAAGAAATCGTAATCAATAAAACCTCATTATAGAATTTAATTTGATTTCTTAACGACATTTATTATAAATTTAATTGATTTCTGAACGACGGGACGAACATCAAATATTTGACAGGTAGGGATAGTTTCTAAGGGAAAACGAAATTGTTGCTTTTACTATATTCCTAATATTTTTATCATATTTACTCACCTTTTAAACCTTCCCTGGTCTTCCAAAAATAATTCAAAACCAAAATAAGCCAAATCGGTCCAGCCGTTCTCGAGTTTTAGCGAGACTAACGAACAGCAATTGATTTATATATATATAGATTATAATTATATATAATATATATGAACATGATTCAAATAGATTATCTGATTTGTAATTTTGCGGGATACAACGCACTCTAATTAAAAAAACTCCGGACTACATATAATCTTCAAAAATACGATATCTCCCTGCAAATTGTTTGTCCGATTACTGCTGGTCTACTGTATATTATAATAAAATACCTAACATTAAAATACCTAAATACAATACATATACACTGCAGGCCAAAAGTATGAGACCACATATGTATACATTGTACACACACTACAGGTCATATATGTAGGTGAACGGAGAATTCAATACCGTCGTAGTAGACTTTAGTTTTTACTTTAGCTTTAATAGAAGTAGACTTCACAGGTTTAGAGTGAAGACGGTGTCTAGGCAAACAGCGAGACGCCTCCCTCAAAGATCAAGCGACGATTGAAACTGGATGCCGAAGGCCGATCGAGTTAGGTGACTAACTTTGGAGGAGGTCTACAACCAGCAGAGAAATGCTGCACCAGTAACCGAATCGTCGGCAACCGCACCATTTCCAATAGGCTCGATCTTCTATATGTACGCAGAGATGTATGATCTCTCTGCGTACTGTATCGAATTTATTATAGCGAATTCTCTGAGGAGTTGTATAATCTACTCCCAGCCGCGTAGTTCCACCATCACACTACGCGCCACAAAAATAGGTTCCATCCGCATCACCTGGATGGCTGGCCTTCAACCACCGTGCGATTTAGTCGCAGTTTTCTGCCACGAACTGTGGAAATGTAGAACAACTTACCATCTGCGGTGTTCTAACATGTTTACAACATTCAAGAGAAGAGCGACGCCTTCGGCATTGCTAATGCGATGATGACGTGATGATGGCGGTGATCGCTTACCAACAAGTGATCAGCATGCTCATTTGCCCACTTTACTTAAAAAAACCTCACCCTCCCATAACGACATTTTCTCGCCTATGGCGCTGCGGATGTCTATGGGCGGCGTTGTTTGCTTTCCATCAGGTGACACGCCTGCTCGTTTGCCTTCCTATTCTATAAAAAATATTAATAATTAGAGTTACATTTTAATATAATATGTTGTGAATTAATTACAATAATGCAATTCCTGTCGATGGTCCATAAATGAATTTAAAAAAGTAACATCCAAGGTCACGTGAACCTCACGCGCGGCAATTAGCTGGCAGCGCTGAGCGAAAACAGGTAGCGACTTGTCTCGGACCAGCTTCACTTGGTAAAAAAAAAACATTAATAGCCTGAGTAACAATGTGATTATCATAAAAAGACGTTCGGCCTTCACCTTGAGGATGCAACACCCTTCGCGTGTGGAGTCCCCCGGCCAAGGTCTCTCCCATACTCTCCGCATTGAACCCACAGCTCGCAAACAGGTTGAAACTATTATCAACACAAGGGTGAATACGAAATGTGATAGTTCGCGTCGCCTTGATGTGTCCACCGATGTGAAATAGATCAAACGTCTGTTGTCTATTGGTCTATTTGTACATAGGGGTGACTATCATAGACAAGATCACGGTACGATACCCTAGGTACTGTATTGATACATAGACCAATGTATTTAATTTTATAAAACCATTTTTTATTTAATTATATAAAACTTATGTATTTTTATTTATGAGCCTATTGTACTTTTCGTTCGTGACTTTAAAAGGTAAAAGAAATAATTATTTTTCAATTCTACACTCTCCCTACATACGTGTGTATATATATTTATATATCTTGTTTAAGTTTTCAATCGTTAATAAAATTCACCTTTGTCTTTTTCATTCATCCACTCAAGTTCAAATATATATTTTTTGAACTTGTAGTAGTAGATGATCAAGCGTCATCGTCATGTTAAGTTTTGTCAAATATTAATTCATTTATTAAATTTAATTTATTCATTTTAGTTTAGCATGAGTGCTCATCATTTTCCATTCATAGCCCAAATTCTTTGACTAATATTTCACAGTACAGGCTCGACTGAAGGTCGCTCCCAATTTTCAAAAAGCTGGTTAAAAATCACTATATATATTTATAAATATCTTTGTATCTTTTTATTTAATCGATAATTATTTACGGTTAACCTTCATTTATGTGTGAATAAATAATATATATTTATTTGCTTATGGCTATTTATCAATATTTTATTTATTAATATTTTTTTTTCTTCCTTTGTCTATCATTATAACGATAATGTATCACCAACCTATATCAAATTATTTTTTTAACAATGTGTCCATCCTATGGTTGTCTGGAAGAAATCGCTATTAGCGATAGGACCGCCATTTGTATATAAATATTTCAATCAATAATTGTATATATTTTTTTGGTATACAATAAAGAATATATCTATCTATTTATCTAAATGAGAGAAAAAATATCTCTCATATAATATATTTAGCAGGATATAAATTTAGGAATAAATACCTTCACGGAGATGCAGCACAGTATAATAGTTAAGTAACTTTAAATTATACCACCAACACAGTCGATTGTCGCGGTATATTTACTACAACCCAAAATGAATTTTGGCCTCCTCCAAAATGCTTCCCTATATATTTGTGGCAGCATGGGTCCATAGACTAATTCTTCCCATCGCCACCATGTGCTCTTCAATACACTCATTCCACCTTTCCCTCAGTCTTCCGCATGGCTTTTTCTGCTGTGGATTCCATTTGACAGTGCTGGGTGACGTCCATAATTTCAACATTACCCGCCCAACAGGTTACGTGTAGAATGACAAAATACAGGAGGAAAATTGTTCATTTTCCTCCGGCATGTGTCATCTGTCTCCCTTATCGGACCAGAGATCTTTCTTAGTACAAAACTTTAAAAAAATATATCAATCATTGCAGAACTATATTAAATAAAAACGCTATGCGGCTCACAGTATAGAACAGGAAAATAAAACAAGCTGATAAAGTACGGTAAGAAAATGAGTGGCCATTTTTTAATCTTTCTTAGAACAGACTTATTATACACACGCAGAACTATATTAAATAAAAACGCAGATAGAACAGATAGATCTCTGTATAGAACAGGAAAATAAAATAGGCTGGAAAATTACGATAAGACAAGGAGTATAAATCTACTTTCCGGTTGATTCTGTACAAGTCTATGTCCAGCACTTAACTTTTCCAGGTGTAAAGATGGTTAAATTGAAAACAAACTTGACCATTTTAATCGCTCTCATTTTTTCTTTATTTATAGCATAGCAAACGAGCATGCGTAGTGCATAGACATCCGCAAACACTCGTCTCTTGAATGACCCTATGTCGTATCAACGTGAGAACACCGCAGGTTCAGAGTGGTGGAGCCACGCTGCAGACGAATACTTTGTCAAGAATGGCATAATGTTTGTCTGTAGCATGAATGGGCCGGCTCGCCCGGGGAAGTACCACACGCTTCCGCATTGCCTATGGCACTGCGGATGTCTATGAGCGGCGTCGATTGCTTTCCATCAGGTGACACACCTGCTCGTTTGCCTTCCTATCCCATAAAAAAGGTGAAAAGGCTCCGGCTACGTCGGTGGTGATGGGGATGAAACCTATTTCTGTGGCGCGTAGTCCGATGGTGGAACGATGCGGCCAGGAGGAGATCAAACAACTCCTTAGAATATTCTCCGTAATAAATTCGATATAGTACACAAAGATGATAAATCTCTGTATTATACTATTTGGGATTCACTATGACGAATTTTAATATACCTAATTTGGTGAAAAATGACGGCGACGTGGTTCGCCATCCGTCACGTCGTGATTCACACGAGGGCGATAAGCGACTAACGGAGAGCCGTTTCGCTGCGATGAATGTGAGAGGAAGAATGGATGAAAGGATGGACGAGTGTGGAGGAAACGGGGAGGGGAAATCCGGGATCGTAGCGAATGGAGTTCTGTGGTCTCTGCCAATCCCTGAGGGGGATAGGCGTGAATATATATATAAAAAAACTATTTGTGTACAGCGCCATCTATGTACAATACTTTGAACTGCTTGGTACCTAACAGGTGAGTGTAATAAGTTGCTGTGAATAGCAGATAATGTTGAAATTAAAAACACTCAATTGTAATTGAACTTTAAGGAACGGAACACCATCCTCAGCCAGCTGCACTGGCTGTCTCCAGCGCTATTTGAATGGCCATGACGTTCGATTCGCCTTTTATGGCATCCTCAGGGTTGGTAAGGTAATTTTAAAACTGTAAAAATGTTTCGAGCGGCGAAACCGGCTAGGTTTAAAAATATAATGAATACCGGTGTAGAATAACGTATCATAGTCAGTTATTTTATTTAGTTATTTAAAATAGTAATAAAGAGTTAATATAGATTAAGTATGTGTAGTGTAACTTTAAATGATACAATAAGAAATGAAGATATAAGAGATCAATGTGGAAAAAAGATGTTGTGACAAAAGTTGAGAAAGGGATGCTTAGATGGTGTGGGCACGTAGAGAGGATGGATGAAAGACGACTGGCAAAAGAAATTTACCTTGCGAATGTGGATGGAAGGGTCGGTAGAGGAAGACCACGGAAAACATACCTTGACTAAATTGTTAAAGTTCTTAAAAAAGGCCAGGTCAAGAGTACCCTCAACCGGCGGGCTTGCACGAGGAGAATAATGAGTGTGGAGGAAGCAAGGGAAGTATGCCGAGATCGTAGCAGATGGAGGTCTGTGGTCTCTGCGTACTCCTACGTGAGACAGGCGTGACGACGATATGTATGTATGTAAATCATATAAGGTTTCTTTTTATGGGATACGAGGGCAAACGAGGAAGCGTGTCGCATGTGATGGAAAGCAATCAACGCCGCCCATAGACATCCGCAATACCATAGGTATTACGGAAGCATTAGAGCTGGATATCCCATTAAAAAAATACGAAATTGTGGTAAAGCTTTACTGATAACAGACTGACGTTCGAAAAAAAAACTCGAAGAATTTTGAATTTTTGGGTGGCGGTACGTGGAATAATACATACACTCCCTAGCCCAATTATTAGACGCACTGCAAGATTTGATGTGAAATATTAATTACTGAGTGATATTGTACCGTTTTATTATTTTAAATTGATTTGTTTTTTATTTATATATTATCCAATCAATTACCGATTTATTTGAAATAAATAAAACAACATTAATTTAGAAAAGCATAAGTTTATTAAGTTTTAAAGAAAAGTGAAATTAATATTAGTAAAAGTCAATATTTAGTTGAGCCACCTTTAGCCGCTATCAAAGCTTTAATTCTGCGCGGCATGCTATCAATGCAAGACTGTACTGTCTCCTGCATTTGAGGATGATGATTCCACACATAAATAATCTTTTCTAGGAGCTGGGTTTTGTTGGTAATCACATCTTTAGCCAATTCTCTTTTCATCAGCTCCCACACGTTTTCAATTGGGTTCATATTAAGGCTATTACCCGGCCAATGTAGTATATTTAAACTACAATAATATTGTAGTTTAAATATACCACTATTGCATAAAAACTCTTAAGAAATATAAAATTACAAATATATATATATAATATATATATATATATATATATATATATATATATATATATATATATATATATATATATATATATATATATGGCCCTCCGAAAAGAAAAGGTTGAAGACCCCTGACGCAGATTAGTGCGCTAGCGCACAGTTGACCCCGAGCGGCGCGCGCGCGGGCGCCCGGGTTGAGTTGGTCATGCGCGCGACGCGCAAAAAACTGCGCCGGCTGTTACCCCCCCCCCCTGCACCGCCCCGCTCCCGATTAACGGCACGTCACCCGCCGCCTACGTTACAATCCTACAGAGACGCGCACGGCCACGTATATCTACGTTGTGATTAAATAAATAACGTAATGTCCTCTCATACATACCGTTTGTGTATATACAGTATGTCCGGTGGTATTCGTACATAAACAATGTACTGGAGAAGCACTGTGGACGCCCTCTGCCTCACCTCGGGGACATAGGACAATAAAGAAGATATAAATAATAACAAGTAATATAAAAAAAATTGTTGCTGTTGTTGTTGAAAATTTGTTGAAAAATGACGGCGACGTGGTTCGCCACCAGTCACGACCTGATTCCCACGAGCGCGAGAAGCGACTAATGGAGAGCCGTTTCGCTGCAATGAATGAGAGAGAAAGAATAGATGAGTGTGGAGGAGGTGGGAGGGTGTGCCGGGATCGCAGCGGATGGAGCTCTATGGTCTCTGCCAGCCCCTGCGGGGAATAGGCGTGATTATATATAAAAAAATATAAAAAAGGAAATGCTTGGTAGATGTGAAACACTGACGTCGGCTCGGTCTGTACCGTATGCTCACGGTCACGTGTAAGTGAGCCTATACAGAGTTGAGTGGAGGGGAGCGTAGCCTGAATCGAGACGACGTCTCGGTATACGATTTCACTACTCCCATATGCCACGATAAGATGTTTCACATCAATAATGTCTAAAGTCAATTCCTATTTTTTCCCAGCGATCTACACGCTGTGCCACTGAAGGTATTTATTTCTTAATTTACATCCTGATAAATATTTTCTCCCATATAAAAATAAAAATAATAAATTAATTTAAAATAATGTATTAATATTCCAAAAAACTGTATACATGAAGTGTCATGTAATGCAAATTTAAGAAAAAAATATTTAAACTTGAATGGATGAATAAAATAGTATTTTATTAACGATTGAAAATTTATATTATCCGTATTATTATAAATAATAATACGTGAGTGTATCTCCTATTATACTACTACTAATTTACACTCTCTTTTTTACTACTTTACACTCCCGCTGTATATATTTATATATAACACTAATACAAATCACACCACAATAATTTACACTAATTGTAGAAATAATTATTTATTTTTTAAATTTTAATATTACGAACGAACCAAAGATAAATTAGCTTATTGAAAAATGATTATGATTTATGACCGGATAGTAGACATTGAATAAGGCAAAGTACTCACATACAACTCGTTCGTGTATATACATACATACAGCGTGTCCTAAAAAAACTACTATGTATATAAATAAAATTTAATAACTATTATTAAATTGAGAGAAGAGAATGTGTGGAATGTGGTTTCATATCTTAAAAATTATTTTATCTAAACGTCGACCATCACGTCGGGCACCCTCTTGGAATCTAGCCACAGTATACTGTGCCACTCGCTGAAGCAGCGACGTCGGGATGCCGTTAACCTCGCGGTAGATATTTTGTTTAGTGCTGAGATGGTCGTCGGATTTGTTTCACAGACTTTACTTTTGAGACCAAAGGTAAAGTCCATAGGAGTGAGATCAGGCGACTTGACTGGCCAAAGAATATCGCCAAAACGACTTATTCATTTATTAGGGAGGAAATGAGGGAAAAACTTCATGGTCTCCGTAGCATTGTGAGGCATAAAGACATCTTGTTTATACCCAGCTCGTGGAGTGAAAGCAGGATGTCCTCTTGATTGGCAGACAATAATCAGTTATGATAAATATGTTAATAAGTATGATAGTGATAGGGCCACGCTGCAGACGAATGCTTTGTCAAGAACGGCATAAAATTTGTCTGTAGCATGAATGGGCCGACTCGCCCGGGGAATTACCACACCATACCGCAGAAAACCGGTGTCCGAGTGGTAGCTTAACTACCGCGCTTCGTACAGTGAGCGGCCGAGTTCCGGAGGCCCAACATCCTACCCTCCCCCTCTACCCTCCCCTCCCCTCCCCTCCCCCTCTCCCCCTCCCCTCTCATTCCCACTCTCATAATAACACTTTCCTTAGAGGTCGGTAAAGCTTTCGCACTGCCTATGGGCATTAATTGCTTTTCACCACACCTGATATAATGTGTTCCTGTCCCATAAAAAAGTAAGCATGCGTTTACTGATTATTCCACCTGTAACCATATTCTGCTAACGAACATCCTATATAAGGTTGTCTTCCGCAGTCAATTACATCTGAAGATTTTGGAAATCGGTGTTGTGTGTGTACTGATGTATATGCACACAATAATATAATACTTTTCGATTCGATTTTGTTAGCCGAGTCGAGTCTCTGTCGTTGCATTATCATATATATATATCATATATCATAGCTTTCGGGACGGCATCATTTGACATTTTTAAAGTTGGGTAAACTGCTGGGTGTAGAACATTCCCATTCCCAAGCTGGGAGTTTACCCAAAAACACTACAACACACGGATCGGCAACCTCAACACATACATACATACAAACAGACATACATACGTCACGCCTGTTTCCCGTAAGTGTAGGCAGAGCCCATAGATCTCCATCTGCTACAATCACGGCTTACTTTTCGTGCTTGCAAGCTCGCCGGTAAAGGGAAAATGACCTGACCTTTCCTAAAAACTTAGTCAAGGCTTATTTTTCATTGTAATCCCCTACCGAGCCTTCCATCCACATCCGCAACAGACAACGAAACTCGTCTTTCATCCATCCTCTCTATATGCTCAAACCATTTAAGCATCCATTTCTCAATCTTTGTCACAACACCATCTTTTACTCTACATCGCTCTCTTATATCTTCATTCCGTATTCTATCACTCATAGTTACTTCATACATATTTCTTAACGCTCTCATTTCCACCTCATTCAGTCTGCTTTCATGACTCTTCTGCCAAATCCAACTTTCACTACCGTACAACAGAGTCGCAACAAGCACTCCCTGATGAACCGCCAGTCGGGCCGTTTTAGACACATACTGACACATATTCAGATTTCCGACACAGATTTTCAGAGCCAACATAAGAAGGCGATATGCATCTCTTTTTATAATTTTCTCCTGCATCCGAACCAAATTAAAGCAATTGAACACAACATTATTTAAAAAAAGTCTCCATGAATGGCTAATATATACTAATATTTATAATATTAAGGACTTTTTTACTTTAAAAAATTGATTAAATGCATGTAATAGATAAACAAAAGTGATATATAAATGTAATAATAAATTATAATTTTAATGATATTATAATAGTTTAGTTACGTATTTAGATCTTTATAATTGTTTTAGTTATTTGTAATAGTATGTAATAATTAATGAAATTTGTACGCCATAAGTGGCAATGTGATAAAGCTTTCATAAGTCTTTTTTCATCTTGTTACACCTCACATTAAACAAATAATGAATTATTATTAATATTATATCAGACACATTGTACCAAACGCCACCAGAATATCACATGTCCGTATGTATATATACATTTGAAAGAGCACAAGGTCGCAAATAAGAATTGGCGCCAAAAATCCACTCGGAATAACTCCGTGTGGATCGGTTCACTCGCTCCTGCATAATGCCGGCCATACATTTGACACCATGGAATGGAATTAAGCAAGTATTTATCGCAGCGCTATATATTTTCTATGGACTGTATTATCACGGGCATAGAAATATAAATAATTAAAATGCATGCCTCATCAGGCAGTCATGAGGACTACCTACAGAAGTGAAAACTTAAAACTGTATTTTAAAATTTCAAAGTAAATGTAATATTAAACCTTATCAGTCGTAAGTCACCTCTCACGTGACAACAGTATTTGGTCGCTGCGGTCGTAAGTCACGTGGGAGGTGACAAGACGAGACATGTTGAAACTCGCTCCGTGTGAAATGCAGTTACTATTGCCTCATTAGTTAAATATCCGTAACAGAGCAATTGACATCTCCAGTTATATATCATCACCTTTTCCAATTATTTTTTTAATATATTGAGTGACATAAAATGAATAAAGTCAATGCAAACTGTATCTGTAGCTACAACCTAGCGAGAATCACGTATAAAAAGCTAGCGACCGATGAGGGTTACTAACATATTTAGTGCTGACTGTTGTGATGTACAATGATCTGACAATTGAACAATCGAAATAATCAAATTAAAACACAATATAAAGAACAACGCAAAGTATACACACAGAACTTTCCACGTAAAGAATTAAAATTTATTTGTACACCACACTAATCTTATATAACACGTCAGGGTGATAGCTACAGATATACTGCTATTACTACAGCATGTTGCTGACGCGACTCACAAAACTTTATCCATGCATGAAGCGTCCAACGCACACACATACAATCGAGTATATACGATGTGTTGGCGTGATGCGTGTACGTAGGCAGCTGCGCGCGCATTAACTGTGTTTAAAGTATGTCTATAGCTATACTCATAGCTATAAAAAAATATAAATATATTATAACTATTTCTTCTGAAAAATTCTCTCAGAAAATAATTATTATTAAATATAAACTCTTGCCTTCCACACATACACACACACACTCCACACATACATACATATGTATGTGAATAAAGTAATATTTTATAGACTAACGCCATAACCAATCAATTTGTATATATATATATATATATATATATATATATATATATATATATATATATATATATATATATATATATATATATATATATATATATATATATATATATATATATATATATATATATATATATATATATATATATATATATATATATATAATAGTAGGAATTGTATAACTTTGTAGGATTTTAAACAATTTCCAGGAAGAGCACTCGGTAGCTTACAGACACTTGTTGTTTTGGCCGGTTCCATATATCGCAACATAGTAACGAATCTAACGACACTCATACTTGTTTGAATTCATTCGATATCTCTATCATATTCAACTCTGGAGGTAGTCAATTATTCGCCAGAATTAAACGCGGCCCAGAAAAGACGAAGCCCGCGTAACATCCAACGCGATCCGGACGACGTAACGGCGTCATTCGATCCACCCACGACACCAACACTCACACGCACCCCGGCACCAGCTGACCACATAGAGTAGAAAACTCTCCTACACCGGCCGCTTACAGGAAGTTCCCTCAAATACCCGGTCGGTTCTCACCGCCTAGAGCAGTGGTCGTCAAACTTTTTTGATCATCGATCCCTATATAATTTTTTGAAATTTCCATCGACCCCCCATAAAAATAATTGTCACTCAATTAAAATAAAACTATCTACTAGGCTGTTTTATTATTTTAAACATTTATTAAAGCAATGTTACATTGTTACACTACACTATAATAGTTCTATGTTAAATATATTAATTTTAAAATTTAAATACTTTCTTCTTATAAGAGTGCCTCTCTGACTTGCGAAGGTTGGCAGCCAATTCAGCACAACTTAAATACTTTAATATTTATTTTATAATAAGTAAAAACGTAATAGTTAGTAAAGTAACAACAGACCTGTGCCTGATACTTCTTGTTTCACTCGAGTAAATATGCGTTCATTATTCTTTTTTAATAAATAAAAAAATATTAAGTCAATTATAAAAAAAGCATTCACAAATTTTACATAGGTACGCAGTTTAGTGTGTGAATAGCGTATTAAAAATTGTTTTACTTTCGACCCTAAATCGACACCTACTTTTATTAAATAGACCCCTGGGGGTCCACCACTTTGACGACCTCTGACTTATACAGTATCTTGAAAGTTTGCTAGCACTAGAATATCAAATTGTATATATTAAATTTATAATATTAAATATTATTTTAATAATTATATTAATAGTTATATTATTTAAGAACTGATTCAATCGAAGTACCTATACATTTAAAACGAAATAGTAGATTAGAAGAATTTCTTTCTAAACTTTATCACACAGAATTCTTCTATATGTTCATCAAAACCATTTTTCTGAATGTCTCATTTTCGATGCACACAATACTCAATGGGTCTTATGGGTCGTTGTGTTTTTTAATTTATTTTTGATATTGTTTACAATTGAAATTTTGTTTATTAGTTATATGCGTAAAATTTCTCCTCGTTTTAGGGTCAGTGTTATTTTAATTTTGCTAACAATTTGAATGTAGACCCCACTTGATCATGAGGCCGTAGACTGCAGCCTAGTTAGCCTGTAGGAAAATCCGGTCCTGCCCTAGCTAGGTTATAGGTTCCATCCCAATTACGATCAGCGGCATTCGAGAGACGAGCGTGTGTGTTCGCAAACGACCGAGCCAAGTAGGCAAACGAGCATGCAGGTCACCTGGTGCTGAGTGATCACCGCCGCCTATAGACGTCTGCAACGCTGGAGGCCTCTCATATGAATTGCTGGTCTATATGACAAAGTCAAATAAACCTCACGACCTAAAAGACCTTCAAATATAAAACTCACCAAAATATGACCTACTTTTCACAGTCCATATATGTCTTATTGCTGAGCAAAGGCCTTCCACTTTCTAGAGGAGCAGACGTTAACCCACCACGCTTGTCCAATGCGGATTGGCGGGTTACCAGACTCGGTACAAATATCTGTAGGCCATACATATATTTATTCCGATGCGGAGATCGTACCCGCGACCATTGACTCTGTGAGCAGGGGGCCCCATCACTGAGCCAATTGGTCGTCATGACCTTATTACTCCTTTATGTGTAATGAAAGATTGGATTGTCACGTTTTCGTATCGAAATAGTGGCGAACTAGTTGTAAGGGGGTTCTAGAAGAATCTTATCTTTAGCGGAGTAAGGCCGGCGAAGTTGCAATCAAAAAGAACGAGCGTTCCATGTCGCCAATCGAGATCACAAAGCCACTCGTGCTTGTTGATACAGTGTCAATCATTAGCTCGTTGGCTGCCGCCAGCTGACGTACTCCGCCCACGCACACAGACACATCAGCCGAGCGATGCCAGTCCAGGGTATTTTGGCCTAGATTTAGATAACTGACATATTCAGACACCGCTTTGCGAAAATCCATTATCACGTGGACAGTAAGCGAGTTTTAATTCGATGATCTTGGTTCCGATTCTCGTAACACGTTTTTATATGGCGTACAAATACAGGGTGTTCGTATAATCAAATCAACGCATGCTTACTGATTATTTCCTGCCAATATTGAGAAATCCTGCCTTCACCACACGCACGCGGTTGCAACAAGATGACACCAAGCCTCACCCTGCTAGAGACCATGGAGTAACCTTTCCCAAGACGGATTATTGTATGTTAAATATGGCTTCTTCGTGACTTCTTCTTTAACAACGTAATAAGCCGTTTCGGCGACATCACGTAACTCGGGATAGTTTTTATATTCTAACCATAATCCTCTCCATAATTCTCTGGGTAACTTTGAGCTTGATGAACTGTCGGATTGTCAGTATACCTAGGGTGTTCAGAAAATTGTTAGCCACAAAGTATATATTATATAATCTGTTTTTTTCCTGAAACTATTTTGAATTAACAGCTCAATCAATTATAAAATTCCTTGATTTGAAATCATTAGACACTTATGTGTACTTATTTTTTTAAATATTTTGAAGGATGCCGGTGCCCGCGGCATTTTTTTCCACCACCATCCTCCGTACAGGCCAGATTTAGCTCCATGCTCTAGATTTAGCATCCATTAATAGTAGTAGAGCCACGCTGCAAACGAATACTTTGCCAAGAATGGGCCGGCTCGCCCGGGGAAGTACCACACTCCCGCAGAAAACCGGCGTCTGAGTGGTAGCTTAGCTACCGCGCTTGGTACGGTGAGTGGCCGAGTTCCTAAGGCACAACACCCTCCCCCATAAAGGTTGGAGGGGATTATTTTGGAAAGCTATAAATAAAGACTTTTCATATTCGTACTATTTTTGGAACAGCTTTCGTATTATCGGGAAAGTTAAACAACTCAATGGTTTCAAATAGGCCTAATTTATCGTTAGGCCTATTTGAAACGTACAACACGCGTTTTTGTCTTAGTTTTCTCTTAAGTTAGGTGGACCATTTTGGTTGTGCATAATTAACATTTTCACGAACAAACTATTGGAACATTTTGTGTTAAAATATATCTATGTTAATTTCATCAATATTCCTTATAGGTGTCTGGTGGCAGAACAGTCCCGGGATTGGACTCCCCCGGGTACTATGGTGCCTTACCTCAGCGTGCGGGGCTCTCTTGGGGCTGACCTCCATCCTCCCTACCGGCTTGTGGGATACACTACGACGATTACAAAATTCTAATTTGTTTAAAAATTACAGCGACGTGATTCGCCACCCGTCACGTCCTGGTTCCCACGAGGGCGAGAAACGGCTAATGGAGAGCCGTTTCTCTACGATGAATGTGAGAGGAAGGATGTATGAAAAATTGGATGAGTGTGGAGGAAGCAAAGAAGGTGTGCCGGGATCGTAGCGGATGGAGATCTCAGCCTACCCCTACGGGAGACAGGCGTGACGATTTGTATGTATGTATATATGGTGGCAGAATTAACATTTCAACCTTAACTACTATTTTCAAACAAGGAATATTCGACCTTATTTATATTTAGTTCTAGGACGAATAATGCTTGTTTATAAAGTAATAGTTAAGGGTTAAAATTAGTTAAGGTATAGGTATGTATGTACTTCGGACATTTTGCTATAGCCTTGGAGCTTTTTTATAAGAAACTAGATGACCGTGTAAACTTCGTTTCAACTACAATTTGTTTAATTCAAATCAACGAAAATAATATCTCCTGGTAGGCTTAATTTCTTTCAATATCGTATAAAAGAAATGACATTTTTGTATAACAACACGTTTGTCAAATGATGATGCTGTCACGAACGCCATCTATTGTGATGAATTGGGAGTGAAAGGAAGAAAAAATATTTTTTAAATTTTTCAAGCTGTTCTTTTATGTTTTCCCTGTATATTTTTATTCGAAAACCTTCCCTGTATTAGAGCAAACAAAACAAAAAAGATATTCAAATCGGTCGAGCCGTTCTGAGTTTTAGAGAAACTAACAACATAGCTCTCCATTATATATATATATATATATATATATATATATATATATATATATATATATATATATATATATACACCGTCCATCCAAGGTCCAAAAAGATTAAAAAAATAGGGATGTCGATAGAATAATTATGAGAATTCATAACTCCAAAAAATAAACACCATTTCATATGATGCCATCTACAGAATAATCTTAAAGCGTATCTAATGGAATATTTCGTATTTACTTTAACAAAATACCCCTTTTTCATTTTCTACTATTAGTTCAAATTCTCCCTATATATATTTATATATCTTGTTCAAATTTTCAATCGTTAATAACATACTTTTTTATTTATCCACTCAAGTTCAAATACATTTTTTTAAACTTGTAATGGATGACATTTGATATTAATACAGTTTTTTCAAATATTAATTCATTATTTAAATTTAATTTTAAATAATTTTTTTTAGTTTTATTCGGGAGATTTTTTTATTATGATATATTATATATATCATGTCATTATTATGATATATATCATAATAATGTATATTATGCCAGTGTTAAGTAAAATAATATAACGGAACTGCAAATGTGTTGCCTACCTTGGAGAAAAAATTTGAGCAATGCAAGAGGAAAAAGGAAATAGAAGAACGTTTGAACGGAACTGTATGCATTTATTATCTTATTTATACGTAGTACTAATGTCGTAATTGGCTCAAGTAATGGCTATTTTAATACACATTATATTATATATTACATAATCACTTAAAAATTTATTACAAAATATCCGCAGCGGTCGCAAAAAGCCAAGACCTCAATGCAGAAACAAAATATATAGATAGATATTATTCTTTATTGTACACCAAAAACAAAATTACACATTTATTGATTGTAATATTTATATACAAAGGAACTATCTCTAGGTCTAATTTTTGCTATCTTATACTTAATCCCAAAGTTCAAAATGTTTTAATTCCAACGTCATAATTTAACGAAAATAAACTTTGGATTAAAAAAATATTTATTTACACAGACACACGTATATACCTATATAGTACTTTTATTAATTATCATTGAAAGTCAAAGAAACATCAGCCAACGTATAATACGTTTCAGAAGCTGACTGTATGCTTTACCTCCATTTTCTGACAGAGTCCAACAGTCTCATTGGTCTCGTAGTTTTGTATTGGGTTTCAACTGTAATTAATTGCAACTTTTTAACAAACGAAATCCTCTAGATACGCTCCTAGAGAGCTTGCAGTTGAAATCTCCTAGAATGAAAGTGGGTCTAAGCTAAAATTATTGTTTATATGAAACTTAATAATTATTTTGAATATAAGATTTATATTTCTACATTTTTAGTGGTTAATTATCATCTTCTTTGATGGCGACTAGCTATAACTTTTATGCCAGGGTCAAGTAAAACAATAACAAGTAGGTAATCTTGAAATATAAATTTTTAATAAAATATAAACTTTTCCCGCCAACTTACATCAGTGACGTAGTGTTTTTATTTCATTTTTATAATCTTATATTAGCATCAGTTATATATTGTATAATTTAAAAAAGAAAACACCTAATCCATTTCGATAATTGACCCATACTGGCGTATTAATACAATATAGTTCGTTTAAAGCATATAAGTGAAGTGATATGAAATAAATACGTGTATCGTGACTTCTTAAGTTGACTGAAAAAGTCCTTGGAAAGTTTTGGTAGAATAGCCACCATTTTATCAAGATTACTAGTACATTCAAGATACTTGATATTATTCCAATTTACATGACACTGGCATAATAGTTATAACTAATTGCCATCAAAGAAAAGAAAATACAGCTTGTCACGGTACCTACGTCTTGATAAAATGGTGGTCATTCTACTAAAAATTGAATGGAGTTTTGCAGTCAAAAATTCAAACACGATACACGCATTTATTCCATTTCACTTCAACGTTCCCTAATTAAACTATATTGAGTTATACGCCAGTATAATTAAACAATATAATTAACAATAACATGAGATAATAAAAATGAAATAAAATTCAACATCACTGATGTAACTTGGCAATGTCTTGATCAATTCTTTTTTTTTATGGCAATAAGTTACGACTATTATGCCAGTGTCAAGTAAAATATAATAATATCCAATCTCTTAAAATATAACTAGTCAATTTATCACGTTACCTCTTGATAGAATGATGGCTATTGTACCAAAACCTTCTATGGACTTTTCCAGTCTACTTAAAAAGTCACGATACACGCATTTATTTCATATCACTTTACTTATACGCCTTAAACGAACTACATTGTATTAATACGCCAGTATTGGTCTATTATCGAAATGGATTAGGTGTTTTATTTTCTGATGATATAATCTATCAGTGTTCTGTTACTAGCCAGCTACAAGCAGATGTGTGACTGGATAATCTTTATCCTCTATCCAGAAAGTGAGCTATTTATCAATGGATAGTTGTTGAACATTCGAAGGTTATATCTAAAAACTAATTTAATGTCATACTAATTGAAATAAGTTTTTAGTGATTAATTATGAGAACTATTTCACAACTTATTTTTATTATAAGAACTAGGTTTATTATACAAAGTATAAACATGATGATGAAAAAAGAAATATACAATGGAGCATTTTTTTTTATATTATCTTTACCTTTATATTATATTTATTAGTAACGATGCAATTGCAAAGTATCCTTTAACTACTTAAATTTCATATTTGACTTCGGCACACAAATAAAATTCAAAGTAGGTATATACAAGCCCATTTATGGGCTTTTAATGAAAAAATATGTAGTTTGTAAATAATTTATTTACTTAATTTGAAAAGGACATTAGAAATAAGGATTGTATGCATTTTTAGTTTAACAAAAATATTTTTCATCGCAGAAGTTTTAAACGTCTCAAGTTGTTACGGGCTTTCATTGATGTCCGTTCTTATCTTTAATTTTATTATATAGGTTACTCAACAATAGGTTCATCAATATTTCCATTTTAACATTTTCTTTGATTTAAAACTAAAAAAATAATTTTGTATCTGTTGAGTGTTTTGTGAAAAAATAAGTTTTAAAACTCTTTGCTTTCCGTTTGCTACTGACGGCCAACCATTTTTAAGATTTTGAATGTTTTATCCATCGTGTACTTTATTGATTTCTATAATTTTTTTACGTACACACTATGAATAAAATTGATTACTAAAACAGATTATATCATACTTTATTATTATATAAAAGTTTTTCTGTGCTAATGTTTACAATAGATACAATTTTAATACGGCGTTGGCTACGCTACCTAAAATCTCTATTAATAGCTCACAATAGATCATTTTAAATAATTTGAGATACATTACAGCTCAGACACAAGTTCTACTTACATTATCAAGGCGTTTGCTTCGAAAATATCCATGGAGATTAATTTACAAAACACTACGCTGGCACTGTCCGGTCCCAACACAGACACTTCACAGAAACGCTAAAATAACAATGTTTCACGCGGCATTTTCACGAAAATCGCAATTATTCGCAAACAACATAGTCCATTGAGTATTTATTGAGAGTTATTTAAATAGGCCTATAAGAATCTTGTTGGATATTTTGGGCCGATATTTGTGCAAATATTTGGCGCAGCCGCGCGGCTCCCGCGTATTTAGGCCTACGTGGAGAGCGGGCGAGGCGCGCGCGCGCCGCCTCGCCGAAACGAACGTGTTTAGCGCGACTCCGATAAAGTTACGAAGCCGATAACGGAGGATGGAGCCCTGATAAAGGTCTGAACACTTTGTTAATACAACACCACAATACTGGTGGACGCTTCGCGATGGAAGCACGTGTACAGAGGGCACGCGGACCCGACGACGAAGTGGACGGGAACCGTTTCGTCGGGACACACACCGTCGGTTAGCGCGCCAGGAAGCGTATGGAAAGGTGAATGCGTGGGACGAGAGCGATTTGCAAGGGATCCCTCGCGATCGTTGTCATCGCGGCAGCACTCCGTGGTCGCGTCGGTTCCGTTCGGACGTTGCTGTGACGGTAGGGGTGTCGATGCGACGAGGCTACGAGAGGGCGTCGAGAGGGCGGTCGGAAGGGCGTAGGGCCGGCGGCAGCGGGCCCGGGCTCGAGCGCCGAGAGGTGAGGCCCGCGCGACTCGCGCTGTCCAAATGACGAGCAAACAGCTCCCGCGCGCGTCGCGTAACCTTGCGGCGCCGACCTCGTGGTCTGCATTATGCCTAAACGAAGCATCCGACACTTCACCGTAGGTATACCGACCTAATAGGTACCTAACATTTTTGGGGGCTCAACCTCTACGCTGGAATGTTCTATAGAATAGAGAATGTGCCCGTATATATATCGGGCTATTTTTAATATTTGCTGAAGATCCCGAACAAGTTAAATTATAAACTATATCGCCTTCGTTGATGTCGAAGTCACTCCCGCTGCTTGTGCGCTTGTTTTGGGTTGTGACTATACACCTTATTATAACGCAATTGATCAATATATACATATCTTGTATTATTGTATATTTACTGTTTGAGATGCAAATTGATTATATAAACAAAAAAATTAAATCTTGGACGAAAATAATTCAAAAGAATTTTTAACAAGTTTTATAAAAATAATTCAACAGGATCTGATTTCAAATAAGACCTTTCTAGTCTGGTCTATAGAAAAAATTAAATTTTAAAATAATGAAATAATCCATTGTACAATATTTAGGAAGTAAGCTTTTTCAATAGATCAGACTATGTAGCAAATAGTTTTTGTTTTGTCAACATTTACTGACTAGAGAGCTAATTTAATTTTTGGAGAAGGTACTGAGACCTGAGATACTTACGCACCAAGAGAGGTCAAAAATGTGTATTAAACTATTATTTAATTATTACTTTGTCTTATGTTAGTTTGTGTCATTTTTTTATTATTTTGTTTTATTAATCCTTTGTTGTGAATGATTTATATTGTTTTTTTTGAAAAAAATCAATAATAGTTATTTTTCATAAAATAGGTTTGCAATATCACGATAAATAAATACATTAATTTATTAATAGAATAATTATACTAACCCATTCGGTTCTACACCTTAAAAATAGGTCTAGGTCTAATAAGCTCTAGTTTAATCAAAGGATAACACTTTAGACAATTTCATAATTACCTAAGAACACATTCTCTAAGATAATGAGTCAAGCACTACTTTGCGTAAATTTAGATGAAAAATCAATAACTACTTTGGTAAGATTCTCAAATATCAATGAAGCAAAGAATATTGCGCATTTACCGAACCAATGAAATGCATAAACTCTAGTGTGTAAAATTTACTTCACTCCAATAATATATAAAGTAAAAAGTTAAAGTAATATTTAAATGAATTTCTGTAACGTGTGTGCAACTTTAGGTACTTATCTTAAAGTGTAGACTATGAATAAATTGTATTTTGTTCTAAAATTATTAGTATTTGTAACATAAATTATCGTTGTGATATCATACTCTTATAATAAGTATGGTCACTATGAAAAAAATTATATAGCTATAATATATGTATGTAGGCCTTTGTTTTTGTGTGTTATATGAATTAACCATAAATTATAATTACAATTAAGTTTTAATAGTTAATTGTTTCCTTAAATCAAATCATTTTTATTTTAAATTTATGTCCTTATAAAAAATTAAATCAACGCTATAGCAACGGCAAAATATAAAGAAAAAAAAAACGTTATGTGAGCAAATAGCCAGTTCCACTAGTTTCGTGTAAATTATAAAAAATCAAATGTTGACACTTCAGTATACTTGATACTCACAATGACATGTACTTTGCAATTTCAAATCTATAAATAGTTCCAAATAAAAATTTTAATATGATTAATTCTTCTTCTTCTTCCTTTGGCGCTACAATCCGATGTGGGTCTTGGCCTCTTCTACAATTCTTCTCCAACCATTTCTATTCAGAGCAATGCGCTTTATGATATAAAAAAATACCAGGAATACTTGTAAGTCAAATTTAATTCCATGCAAAGAGGTTAGTGACAATTATATTGAAACAAATAAATTAATAATTTCAAAAAAAATAATTAGTTTTATTTATCTATTAGTTAAGATAAGTCTTTCTTCGCTGACCAGAGTATTTACAAATAATAACATTAACACATTATAAATTTATAAAATTAAAAGTGCCATCAGCAACCAGGTTTTTGTCAGGTTGTCCTTTGACATAGGCCTCTCCTAGTCTCATCCACTTCTCCCTTTCCAGGCTTAATTGGTAAATCGTCTTCCCATCTCTTTATTTGCCGTCCATTTTGTCTTTTTCCATTCCTGGGACACCATTCCATGATGTCTCTGTCTATTACCTATACATCATTGTCCACAGCATTTGCTTATTTTTAAACTAATAATGTAAATTGCGCATATTCCATACGTGAATATATCTTTGTAGCTGATGACTTGAAAATTATATTGATCAAATTATTTTTAGGTTAATTTATAGCTTAGCATATATGTAGCTTATTTGCTAGCTCTTATTTTACTACATTCACGTTTTATGAACATAGTTTGGATGTTTATATATATATATATATATATATATATATATATATATATATATATATATATTGTGTGTGTGTGTGTGTATGTATAGAAAGTTATAATATTTATAATGTATAGAGTAACTTTAAAAAGAAATAAAATAAACATGATCGTGTTTTATCATATATCTTTAATTTCTTTTCTTTGACGGCAATTAATTTTAACTATTATGCCAGTGTCGAGTAAAATACGATAACATCAAATCTCTTGAAATGTAACTAGTCAACTTATCACGTTACTTCTGGATAAAATGGTGGCTATTTTACCAAAACCTTCGGACTTTTTACTTAAACTTAAAAAGTCACGAAAGTCTTAATCGAACTACATTATACGCCACCACAATTAAACAATATAACTAATAATAATATTAGTTTACAAAAATGAAATAAAAACAGAACTTCACTGATGGGACGTTGACGGGAAAAATCTTTCATATATTTCACTTTTAATTTATAATAAAGGATAATCTCAAAATCACAGAACATTATGAACTTAATTATAAATACTATACGCGAAAATAAACGATACGTATAAGGAATTTAGTGATGTGTAAAGGAGAAATAATATCTCGTCATGATTATTATTCATTTATATACAAAAAATAAAGTAATTATATACTACGCTTAACATAACTATGTTAGATATATAATGAAAAAATACGTTTTATTTAGCCTCACAAAATTTTACACAACATACCAATCACTAATACACAAACTATTATATAAATTAGCAGTGTGTCACAGACTATAAAAGAAAACTTTATAGCGTAATAGCTTCTATTGAAAATTTGTATATTCTTTTAATTTTATTTTAATCCAAATGAGATATATTTATTTCTGAAAACTGGAAATTGTTCTTGCCTTACTTGTTCTTATTTATTTTATACTTTTTTAACACATAATGTATTATGACATATTTCCATATTTTTCCAAAAAAGAAGTCAATTTTTTTCTTAAATTATCAATGTTTGAAAAATAATACAAATGTCAAATAACTATCGACGCCATCTGTTGAAGGCATATAAAACTAAATTTCAATGCTTCTATACTTTCACACGTTACGTTTTTACGTCGAAATTATTTGATTAACCTTGTAAAAATAGCATTTTGTAATAAAGTTAAAACTCGAAAAAAAGTAAATAAAATGGGTTATGTACAATTAGACATTTCTATGTGATGGAATTTAATAACGAGGTGGCTATTATCCCGGTTGTTATATTATCCCATCTGCTCTGGATGCTATTTAAGGCAAATCTTCACAATTTAGAACAGACATGACACAAGCAGCAAAGTGTTCACGCGTGGGTATAATACCGTACGACAATTATACCGCGACGCAGGAAAACATGGCGAAGTATCCTGAAAGGCCAAAAATTATTTTTAATGGCTCTCAATTCTGCCAACATAAAATTACGGCTATATTCTTCATACTGTCTTATTTTAAATGGACTTTTATAACAGAAACCTTAGTAACCTTGGATATAAAATAAATAAATAAAACAATATTTCTATTTCTTACTTTAAATACAACTTTTACAGATAAGCAAAATATTTTAAAGTAAATTTTTAGCAAAAATCCATCTGCAGGTGAAACCCTCCTCCAAAGATATCTCTGGAGCGAGCTATTTGACACCAGTTTGATCCAGCAATCTCCCTGATCTCGTCTTCCTATCTCGCGTGGGGTCTCCAATATTTACGGTTCTCTAGTCGAGCCTTTCTACGCTGTCAGCTTTCCCGTTCATCGGGAAGTCCTTTTTTTCGGAAATTCATCGGGTCCTGGAGTTGCGCCATATATCCAGCCCATCTTCACTTACCTTAAGTATACTTAGATAAATATGCTATTATCAATTAATATAATAATATGCTCAAATAAATATCAAGATCGAATTTACAAACCCAAGGTTCTTTCTAGTTCGGAACGCACAATTCCTTAGACATTTGGAATATTCAATGCTGCTGTTAATAATAACATGAAATGAATTTATTCTTCTTTTCTTTGATGGCAATCAGTTACAAATATTACGCCAGGGTCAAGTAAAATGTATTAACATCACATCTGTTGAAATAAATCTAGGCAACTTATCACGTTACGTTTTGATATTTTCTTTTATGGTATAGTAAGGCAAACGAGCAGGCGTGTCACCTGATGGAAAGTAATCAACACTGTGCCATAGGCAGTGCGGAATTGTTACCGACTTTTAAGGAAAGTGACATTGTGGGAGTGGGATGTTGGGACTCCTGAACTCAGGCCACTCACCGTATGAAGCGCAGTAGCTAAGCTAGCACACAGACCCCGATTTTCTGCGGGAGTGTGGTACTTCCCCAAGCGAGCCGGCCCATTCATGCTAAAATTTATGGTCACCATTTAACAAAACGTTCTATGGACTTTTTCGGACAACATAACAAGTCACGATACACGCATTTATTTCATATCACTTCACGCATACGCCTTAATTGAATTATATTTTATAATACACCACCACAATTAAACAATATAACTGATGATATAAGTATTAAAAATAAAATAAAAAGGCAACGTCAGTGATGTAAGTTGGCGGGAAAAGTCCAACATTCAAAGACAATTCCGACATTTCAATCATTTTTAAAATTAGCCTGAACAAGTTGACAGGCGATCATAAGATCTCAACTGATGTAAAGCAATCAAAGCCTGCAATAGACATCTATAAATATGTAAGCCTGTTTTTCGAAGGTTCCACAGAACTTCCACAGAATGGTGGTGCGTGGAAAGAATTTTAGTTGAAGGATAGTAAGAATGATACTTACTATTGTGGCGAATTGTGCGACAGTGGAATTTAAACTTATTTTAAGATGCTGAGAGATGAGACAACTCTCCGCAACGCCATATTTTGTGTAATAAATCAGTGAATAGCCACTTAGATGGTTCGGGCACACAGAGAGAATGGAAGAAAGACGACTGCCAAAAGAAATTTACGTTGCGAATGTGGATGATAGAGTCGGTAGGGGACGACCACGGGAAACATATCTTGACCAAATTGCTGAAGTTTTTAAGAAAGGCCGGGTCAAGAGTGAGGTGCAGCAGTTCTGGAGCACTAGCTATCCCGATTGTATGATTAGTTTTATAAATAGTTCATTAAACGATATAAGATGATAAATGTTAAACACAATAATAGCTTTATAAGATAAATAACATATAGCTATTATAGAGTTCAACATTGATAAATTTGTTTCGAGTTTTATAAACGGAAATATTTAAACTGAAAACTGTTCATAGCACTTTGTTAGGCAGCTGACGGAATTCGACAACGAAATGAAAATATATAATAAACTCGTGTCTCGTGGCGAAGTCTCGCCCACCTTCTGGTGACCTAGATAGCGCGGTGCAGCCGCGCTGGGCGCATACATTAGGTACGTAAGAGACCATAACGGTATGCGAGCGCGGATTTCTCCTCGGGGTGGGGGCTTCCCGCCTGTGCAAACTAGACCGCCGTAGGTATCGCCTCTCAAACGAATTTCCAAATGTGATTCTGATATCAGACATGTTGCAACTTGCCCGTGGTACTTGTACGCGATGCTCGGCCAGCGTTTCTCAAACTGTTGCGCGTCTGTGGACATCCGTAATAGTGGGATAACTTTTTTACATGGCGAAATCCGTTACGGATACCCTGCCGCCCTAAGGCGACGGCGAGTTATGTCGGACTCCGCGTGTGTGCGTCTACCGACTAAAACCGGCCGCCATCGACACCAAGGAAGACTCCCGATATCTCTTAAAGAACTGCTTCTGCCGGGGCTCCTCCGGCAATAGTGGGATAATCTAATCTGACAAGTAATATTTATTTTTTATGTAATAAAGAAAGGCAAACGAGGAGGGATGTCACCTGATGGAAAGCAATCAACGCCGCCCATAGACATCCGCAGCGCCATAGACAGTGCAGAAGCGTTGTGGGCCTTTAAGGAAAGTGTCATTATGGGAGGGAGATGGGAGGAGGGAGGCTGGGCCTCCGGATCTCAACTGCTTACCGGACGAAGCGCGGTAGCTAAGCTACTCAGACGCCGGTTTTCTGCGTGTGTGTGGTCCTTCCCCGGGCGAGCCGGACCATTCATGCTACAGGCAAATAATATGCCACTCTTGACAAAGTATTCGTCTGCATAGTGGCTCTACCACTTCAATTCATTTTGTAGTTATATGAAAGTACTATATTTATAATTCAAAAGTTTAAAACTGTTGTGAAGGTGCTTTGAAATTACTATTATTAATATATTTTTTTTTATTGAATTATTTCTTTTCTTCTTGAATTCGAATCAGGTATAGCAGGTGATAAGAGCTACTATCTGCTTGTTTTAAAGAAGGATTTTTTAAACGAATGTAAGCCTGTGAGTAACAGTTTAAAATAAAGAAAATTGGAGATTGTATAAAAATGTGTAGCGCGAAATATCGGGTTACAGTTTGAGGAACACTGGAATGTTCGCATACTGGTTTTAGCCAATCTTCCGAAGTTGTTCCGCTAGTTTCACTCGATACAGGCTCTCATATCGGATTCGATGCGACACTACACTTTATATAGTATAATACGTGTACATTTAAACACTGGAAGTTGACAAGCTTTGTACATGTGCGTACACAAGAATAGACGGATGGTCGTTATCAGCTGGACTCAAAGTGTGGCCAATGACGAGGTTCTCCGACAAGTCAAGCAAAAACGTGAACTTTTGCTGACCGTTAAAGGTAGAAAAGTTGCTTACCTGGGTCATATCATGAGACACAATAAGTACAAGTTGCTGCAACTGATCATGATGGTAAAAGTCGCGGGCAAAAGACAAGTTGGTCGAAAAAGAAAGTCTTGGCTACGTAATACCAGGGAGTGGAGCGGGATAGCGAGTGCTCCAGAACTGCTGTACCTCGCGAAGGAGGAGGAGAGTTGTGCTGAATGGGCTGCCAACCTTCGCAAATCGGAGAGGCACTCTTAGAAGAAGAAGTACACAGTAATGCGATAAACATTTCATCGAGATTATCATACGCATAGAATAATCAATAAGTACGTTTGCAGTGGTCTCGGAGTGGTCTGTATCACCAATAACCTCCAAGAAGCTAGACTGCAAGGTTTTTGCACATAAAGAGAAGACCTCCAGGTAGCATGGACAACGAAATGATCATACGCAGACGGAGAAGGCCAAAGTGGAAGTCGACAGATGTGATCGATAAAGATCTGGTATCGTGCAATGTTTTCTCGCACGGAGCGTCAAATAGAACGAAGTGGAAGGAAAGGACGAGGAAGGCAGACAACACGAGCATATGCTTAATCAATGCCCAGGAGAAAGAGAGAGAAATTTCATGGTTATCATTTAAATAAATAAATATCCCAATATCCCGTTACAATGGAATGGAATATGTAATATAACACACATACACACACATTCAGACATCATCTCATTCTTCATTGTCTCTCCTCACTTTTAGCGTCAAGCTAATCTTCTTTGTGCTTTCTTTTCATGCAATTGGGCTTTCCTGAGGTATCTTTTTATATTTGATCACCAGTTCGATGGCGGGCGGGCTCTATCACTTTTCGTCTCCGGTAAGTTCAACGCAATTCGTACCACTTGGTTTTCTTCACGTCTTTTGATATGGCCGTAGCAACGAAGGCGGTTTTCTGAGATTTTACCAGTTATTGGTGCGACTTTAAAACTTTCACACAACATATTACATATAGATCCTGTCCCACCTATTTTTCTATTAAACTTAACGGTTGTCTTGCGTAGAGTCTACTATACCTGATGATGCCTCGTGTTGAGGCGAAACACGTGTCGTTTGCAAGGTGGAAAAGTGGTAGTGTGAGTTTGGTGTTGTTGATAATGGTTGGGAAATGGAGAGTTGCTGACGGCCATCTTTTCGGTAAGATTTAGTTTAAGTTCCCCGCAAAGTAACGCCTGACTCCATTAATCATAGAGAAGTAAGATAAAACTTATATTTCCTAATATAGGAATTCCTTCCTGTCATACCTAATGTCATGAAAGGGGAGCCTTGATTGAGGAGTTGGCATAACCCGCCAGTCATGTAATTCGCGCGTTGTAGAACTCACATGTTAATTCGCACAGCACGAATCACATCTTCCTCTTATTATCACTTTTGTTTCGCTGCCTCCTTGTATCTATTTACGCTCGATCTCATGTAAATGATATTACGATCTCCTGGTGGTTGGTGTGTGGGTTGCATTTAACCCGGCAGGCTCATATCTCATGGATGTCGCAACAAGTGGATATGAGAGCAAATAACTGAAGAAAACAGAAATAGAAATAGAATAAACTTCATTCGTTACACCTTTTTTTTGCAATAGCTAAAACTAAAACCTTAATAATATTATAAAATACAAATAAACAAAGCAAAAAGAAAATAATTTTAATATAACAAGTGTCATAAAATGGTTCTTGCTCAGCATATGCCGGGCGTTCTATTGGAGCACCCGGCGCTGGTTTTCAGCAAGAACCAACGTGGTCAGATCGCGGACCACGGTGACGACATTCATACTGACACACACACACACATCTCATTATACACATACATCCATATATAATATATACTACTACTCACACTCATATACACATACACATAAATACACATAATAAAATACAATAAAATTAAAAACAACTAAATTATTCAAATTTACCGCATACTTAAAACTAGATATTTGTATTTTTTTAAATATATTTATAGTATACAAGTGACGAAGAGTTGGTGGCAAGTTGTTCCGACAATTAGTTGCGGTGAATGTAAAGCTACCATGGAACGCAACCGAGCCGTGGCGAGGAACAACCAGTGATGACCTAGACGCCCTGGTATCGCGAGCGCTATTTTGTTTAGGGGACCATGTTAATTTATTTTATAAATATGATGGTAAAAGCGTGGGAGTTAGAGCAATTTCCCTCGCTTTTGAAGGAGAATGATATTCAGCGGTGGCCTGAGTTGATGTAATATCCTAGCCGATACGACTTCTTTGATATACCAAAGCTGTCAACTTCGTGGGACAGATATTATATTCATACAGAGTACATTTAAACATAGAAATAACTCTCGCGTCCGACTTTCCCTCCTTTATGGAATGGAACAATTTTTTTACTTCAATACGGTTCAAAGATAATTCACAGCCCATACATGCCCCTCTACTGGGCACTGGCCTCCCCATTTTGAAAGAATAGACATTAACCCATTACGCTTATTCAGTGCGGATTGGTGTGGTAACCAAACTTGGAATAAACATCTATAGGCAATAAATATATTGATTAATGGAGTCAGGCGTTACTTTGCGAAAATCCATCACTATGTGGACAGTCAAAAGTTTTACTTAGCTCGACAAGATCCGCGACAATCAAACAATAACAGAAAATTAATAATGTATGTTTTCCTGCCAGATGAAGTGGATTTATTTGTTAACTTAAACCAAAAACTTACCGAAAAACGGCCAGCAACTCTCCACCCACCAACAACTATACACAACACTAAACACACACTACCAATTTTCCACCTTGTAAACGACACGTGTTTCGCCCCAACACAAGGCATCTCCATGTATAATAGACTCTACGGATGACAACCGTAAAGTGATGAATATATTTATTCCAATGTTAAGATGGAACCTGCAACCATAGATTCTGAAAGGGTAACCCCGCCACTGAGCTTGGTTGTAGAAAATAAGATTATTCGAATGCAGTGTCGTCAAAACGGAATAGACAGATATACACAATAATTTTTGTTTTCATACAATTTCAATTTCGACATGTATCTGAACCCAGAGAATTATTCATTAAATTAAATCAATGTTTAATTACACTTATCATATATTTTTATAAACTATGTCTTTTCCATAATACATACGTTCAACCGCGTGTTATTCTCTTAAAATATTACAAACACCAATGCATAGGAAAGCTTACAAAACAAATACAAAAAACAATTAATTACTCGTTCTAACTCCCCCTTTGATAACATTTGCCCGAGAACCACTCATGTATCGGCCTTCTTTCTCGTCTGTTATTGAAAAATGTATGGTATCGAAATTGAGAAATCGCACCCAGGGTTAATCTTTAAGAATGTAGTATAACTTTCTAGATATGTTTAGCCCCCAGTATATTTTTAATATCCATAGACCAAGAAACACTGAATTTAAAGTTGTATTTCAGCTTTCTTATTTCCATTTCTCCTTATTTCATTTTGTTGTAAGTAAAAATTATAGCACATTTTTAAAATTTTAAGGCTAACTACTGCCATCTATTTATTTATAGATTTTATATAACACATCTATTCAATACTAGATGGCGCTAATTCAGCTAACTTCAGTTTGGCTGAAAGAAAAAAGAACTTTTGTCCAATGTTAATTTAAAAAAACAACACATTTGTATCAAACTTCAGATCATTACACGAAATAAAATTTTGAAAAATGGCTTCTGTTAAGTTTGCGGTTGTTGATGTAAACGATTTTCTATCAAAGAAACAAGCATCAGATCCCGAATTAGCAGCAGATTGGGCTCAATTAGAAGAACTATATAACAAGAAGTAAGTGTTTTATTTAAAATTTCTGTACCCATTTATTTTTTGGGACTATTTCTTTTAATACATTAATATGTTTGTTTTCTTTTTCAGATTATGGCATCAGGTTACTTTGAAACTCCAAGACTTTGTAAAAAAGCCCTCAATGCAATCAGGAGACAACCTGATACAGCTATACAATAACTTTCTTAACACATTCGAAAATAAGTAAGTGCAATTTGCAAGTCACTTTTGAGCACTGCAAAAAGCAGTTAAACTTTATTTAATTTTACATAACTATTCACTCAAAACAACACACCAATTGTGAAATAATATTCTGTTAAATTATAAGGTCCAAGTCACTTGTTCTTAACATATTTTGAATATACGTTGCGATTTATAACCTTATATTAACAAACAATTACAACTAGTTCTTTTTATAAACTGAACTCCTAAAAAGCCTATCTATAAATTTGTGAAACTTGATAAAGTAAATTGTATTTGTTAGATTCAGTCCTTGCTTTAAGGAAATCCATTGTCTAGATCTAATGTGTGATTTAATTTTGACTGGAAAAAGGTTTGTTTTATTGTATAGTGTGGGCTTCTCATACTTATTTATCTCATCGAAATACCACCTTCACCCTGGTAGTGTGGTATATATGATAATGCTGAATGTTTATTATCACACTTTTAGAATAAACCCCCTATCCTTAATGGAGATAATTGCCCATGTGGTTCAGCAATACAAGGACAAAAAAGAAGCAGTAGCCTTCCTAGAAAAAGTGGAAGCCAAAGTAAAGATGAACGATGAGGCTCTTGCTTTATGTAAGGTATGTAGATTTATTGAAAATAGATACTACATATAAATAAGTTTCAACATAATAGTACTTTTTTAATATATTTTTATGGGATAGGGAGGCAAACAAGCATATCGGACATATCATAACATCCTTTAATTTACTTAATAACTAATTTATATACCTATTTAAAATTTAATTGGATATGTGTTGAATTTTAGTTCTGTTTAAAGTTAGTGAACCAAGTTTGGAATTTAGTACTTTAACTATATATTAACCATTTTTATAAATACTGGAAAAAGTTTATGACCAACTGTGGGATAAATATATATTGATGATAGAATACTGTACCTTAATACAATATTAATGATGATTATGATAATTCATTTCAGGTTCTGCAGGGTCAGATTTACCTAGAACAGCTTAATGATTTAGATGCTACAGAGAAAATTATTGAAGAACTAGAAGGAACTCTGGAAGATGCAGATGGAGTGACACCAGTGCACGGCAGATTTTATAAACTCGCTTCTGAGTACTACAGGTTAAAAAATAATTCTAAGCATATTGAATCTTCTTTACTGTAACTTTTAATAATTATATATTACAAAAATAGCAATGCTATAAACATTACCAGAATACTTGATAAGGACTCACAAGTAACAACACAATAAATCACTAAAACAAAAATGTTTATATCTTATTGGATCTTCAAAGTTTAGAAATAGGGAATAGAAGTTGTTGGCTCTTACCTTTAACTAAACAAAATAACCTCTCTATCTCTCTATCAATCATCTGAGTCAATAGTCCACATAATTGATTCGTACATGGTGTCCTGCAAATCTGCATTCGACAAGTGTGGTGGCTTGTCCATCCCTTCAGAAATAGTCAGTCTCCATGTTGAACAATGAGATAAATATGGGTTTTAAAAGAAACTAGTAAATTTTCTACTTAAAAGTTGGTCTTTGGACAAAGTGTGGTACTTCATCTTTTACGCTACTGATTAAGATGGTAACCATTACCTACGTAAGCGGTGTTAAATAACCAGCAATGCAGTCACCAGTCTGTATGCCATACATATCAACTTCTCAAAACTTTGAAGGGGACAACTGCAGCTGCAGATGACATTAAAACCAAGATAAAATTGTTTTGCAGAGTGCGAGGTCCGATGGCAAGGTACTACCGCGCCGCTCTACGTTACGTGGGGTGCGCCCGGGGGGGCGAGGACCTGGCGTTAGAGGAGCGTCGCGCCTGCGCGCTGCGTCTCGCTTTAGCCGCAGTTATTGCGCCCACTGTCTATGATTTAGGAGAATTGGTAAGTAATCAGTTCTTCTACAACAGCTGAACTAGCTATAATATCCTCCTCTTCATTCACTCTTTGCTTGCAAGCACTTTTAGAATTTTTGTGAAAGAGCTCAGTAAACTAGGAAGTCTAATTGGTCACCTGATGGTGAATAACCATCGCTGCCAATAGGCAGATGCAGTGCCTACTCAGGGCAAGGGACGTAAGCATAAAAAATGGAAAGTGATTGGGCTGTTGTCCATACATATTCTATGATATATTATTCTAATGATATGTTGTATAAATAACAAACTAAAGTTTCAATGAGCTGGTCACATTTGTCAAAGATCTGGCAACCGCTAGAGTAGATAAGTGCTGGAGGGGAGACCGCATCTTGGCAAACGTAGTATGAGGTGCCCCCCGGGTAGGCAAAGACCACAGATCTCCATCCGCTATGATCTCAGCACCCTTCATTCTCACATTTATCACTCTCTTCATACAAGCTCTTGTTTTAATGTTTCCAGCATCATACTTTATTTTAAATTTTTTTGTTCAGCTAGCACACCCCATCCTTGAGTCGTTAGAGGGCACGCCGGACGCCTGGGCCTGCGAACTAGTCAAGGCAGTGGCAACGGGGGATGTGGTTGCTTTTGAGAAGATCCGGTAAATATATTCTGGTTGTTACTGTCTATACCTGCATCTGTTTAGGAACCAATTTAAAAATTATTATGGTAATAGACATCTCCATGGTGTCACTGACCCAGTGAGTAGTTCCTATAACGATTCTAAGAGAGCATCCATAAATTAGGTCAAACGTTAAGCAGCAGGGAAGGGTTGCCAAAGTGTGATATCGAGTGACAAGACAGGAATGAGTCTTAATCTTTGTTGGATTATGCATAATTTGAAAGTGCTAAAACCCTAAACTCCACATATGACAAGGAGGAGGGGAATCCTAAATCATGAAATTCATTTAACATTTTTATTTTATTAATGGATGCCCCCTGTAGTTGACATACTTTACACATATCTTTACTTTTTTTTTCATCGTCTTTCCTGCAAGAAACTTGTCAATTACTACAACAGTTAGTTACAATAGTTGAATTGGATCCACGCAGTAAATATTGCGGTTGCCATGCCTAGAAATTACTCATGTATTCAGTGAATATGACTTGAAATTAATGAGAATTCACAAATTTAAGATATCATATAGTCAAATGTTGGTGGATGGTGTAACAGGCTGGTTTCTGTGTCTCGATATCATCATGTCCCTATTATGCACGTTAAGATACTTAAATGTTATAGTATAGTTTAATCATCTACACAATATCACAAAAATGTAATTATGTTTTATAAATTTTTAACATAATACAATTATAATATTAAACATATGTGTGACTTGTAATATAATACAAGTTACATGTATGTTTAATATTATATTTCAATGTGGGCAGTTTGAACTTTTACTTGGCTTAGATCCGGAAAACAACCACTCTTCTTCACCTAACGGTTGTCTTCTGTAGAGTCTACTATACCTGATGATGCCTCATGTTGAGGTGATACACGTGTCGTGTGCAAGCAGTGTGGGAAAATGGTGGTGTGTCTTTGGTCTCGGGTGTTGTTGATAGTGGTTGGGAGGTGGAGAGTTGCTGACGGCCGTTTCTCGCTGATAGAATAGAATAGAATAGAAAAACTTTATTTATGACACCTTTTTTTTACAATAACTAAAATTAAATCCTTAATAATATTATATATCCAAATAAATACACAAAACAAAAAGAAAATAATTTTAATCTAATGAGTGTCACAAAATAGTTCTTGCTCAGCATATGCCATAAGATTTAGTTTAAGTTCCCCGTAAATTCACTTCTTCCATTAGAAAACACACATTATTATTTTTCTGTTATTGTTTGCTTGTCGCGGATCTTAGCCAAGTAAAAGTTCTGACTGTCCACATCTTCTCTAATCCAAATTGCTCAAAGTAACACCTGACTCCATTAATCATTATATTTCAAGTTACATGTATGTATTTTTTATTTCCATTTAATTGGCAGAGCTCAAGCCCCACACCCTGAGCTGCACCGGGCGGATCGGCAGTTGCGGCAGAAAATTGCAATTTTATGTCTCATGGAAGTGAGTCCCCAATGAGATTATTTTTTCTGGTTTTAAGAGCAGTTAGTATAGGGTGCAAGGATTATTTGACCATATTTGTATTAAGTTATAGATCGAGTAATCCTTGTTTGGATGTAGTAGTTCAAATCGATATTCTTCATTAATTAGATACAAAAGTACAGAGTGTCTGATGGCAGAATTAGATTTTCAGCCTTAACTATTTTTCTATGGTATAGAAGGGCAAACGAGCAAGCTTGTCCTGATGGAAAGCAATCAACGCCGCCCATAGACATCCACAATACCGCAGGAGTCACCACTGCCGGCCTTTTAGGTATGTGTAGGTTTGTTTCTTGAAGTTGCCAATGTCGTATCGGTTCGGAAAAACCGCCGAAGGTAGCCGGATCCACAGAGTGGAAAGAAGTTTCGGGAGAAGCGCACCGTTCTGGATCGCCACTTATCCAGATCCAGTATAGTACTCGGTCCCCCGGGTACTATACTGGATCTGGGCTCCTGCCCGATCCCGGGACAGTCAGCAGCGGGATAGGACAGGGGTAAGAAAAGATGGATTTAGATAGGATGATAGGGATATGGTGCTACCGCAACGGAAGACGAAGAGTGTTGCGGTAGTATAATATATGTATGTATAAACTATGTGTGTATGTCTGCGTGTATAGATGGCGTTCAAGCGCACGTCGGCGCAGCGCAACCTGACGTTCGCAGAGATAGCGCGGGAGGCGCGCGTGCCCCGCGACGAGGTGGAGCTGCTGGTGATGAAGGCGCTCGCCGAGAAACTGATACGCGGCCACATCGACCAGGTACGCACCGCTACCGCTGTCCGTCTGTCGCCTCGCCCAGGGGAACGGCGAAACTTGGGGCCAATGAAGTAACCACTTTACGCATATAATGTGCAGCGGTCACGGGATACCACGAACGGGTACGAACTCTAAAGCGAACCCCGGCGCGTCTCCGCTCATAAACTTTTATTATTAAGAAATATAAAACTATGTAAATATAATATATTACATATATAATATATAATATATTTAATATCTTAGGTACTAATTTTGATAATCTTTCTCCGTAATAATTGATTATTTTCTGTTTAACAAGCATTTTACGTTCTACACTTCTTGTATCATATTTTAAATTTATACTTAGATGCATATGATCTCTGCATGACAAGTTCATTCCCCAGAAATGGGGAGACCCGTGCTCGGCAGAAGGCCTTGACAAATATATATTAAAAATAGACAGAAATAGTAGACCTTGTTTATTAAGGAGGCCAATTTCCAGTGCGGGGACTATGGTGGCTATGTTTATTAATTGATTGTTATAAGATACGAAGTTACAACTGTACACTTGAAAAGAAAGAAAAACTATTTGACGTCTCAAAAATGTCAGAAATAATTGTTCACAACTCGGCTCACGGATCAGCTGGTCAGTGTACGATGAAAACTGAATGAATGGGAACTAAGAATATATGGATATTTTTTACATACATTACATACTTAAAACCATCCATTTGCACTTGTACTTGTTGTCTCGGTAACGCTGCGAACGTGTGACGTCACCCGCGGTGCGCAGGTGAGCGAGACGGTGAGCGTGCGCTGGGTGCGGCCGCGGGCGCTGAGCCGCGCCGGCGCGCAGGCGCTCGCCGCGCGCCTCGACGTCTGGTGCCGCACCGTGGCGCAGGCCTCCTCGCTGCTGTCGCGCGCCGCGCCCGACCTGCTCACGCTTTAATCCTCTACGTACGTACGAACGCGGTGCTCTCTCTCTCTCTCTCTCTCTCTCTCTCTCTCTCTCTCTCTCTCTCTCTCTCTCTCTCTCTCTCTCTCTCCCCCCCACCCGCCTCTAAAATAAAATCATAATTGACGGTAACAAACTGGGATTTACACTTTGTTGCAAATTGACAAGTAAATTACAACATTGTTCATAAAAAAATTAATCAAAAAGATAGAAAATCAAAAATGATTTATCTAAGGTCTATGAAAACAAACCCACATCAGTAACAGCCCAGATATAATACATATATTTTTAAGAATAGCTACAATTTGCCGACGACCGATTGGCTCAGTGGCGGGGCCCTCCGCCCGCGGAGTCAATGGTCGCGGGTTCAATTTCCACATCGGAATAAATATTTATATGGATTTTTAAATGTTTATTCCGAGTCTGGTAACCCCCCCAATCCACATTTCCTTTTCTGCCCCTTCCTTTCTTCTCTATCCTTTATATATATATATATATATATATATATATATATATATATATATATATATATATATATATATATATATATATATATATATATATATATATATATATATATATATATATATATATTTAAAAAAGAATATATTTTTTAACTGTTTTTTATCTTACAGGTCACCAGAGGTACACAAATATAATGGATACAACATCAAAACCATTGCAGTCATGAAGTTCTACAACTTGAAAAAAAACAATATATGCTTACCTATAAATTATATAAAATAAATAAAAAGTAATTGGGACACGTGTTTTATTCATTTGGCTTGTGGACATTACCATGATTAATGGTAGAGCCACGCCGCAGACGAATACTTTGTCAAGAATGGCATATTATTTGTCTGTAGCATGAATGGGCCGGCTCGCCCGGGGAAGTACCACACTTCTGCAGAAAACTGGCGTCTGAGTTCTAGCTTACCTACTACGCTTCGTCTGATGAGCGGCTGATTTCTGGAGGTCTAAACCCCCACCTCCTCTCCTCCCCTTCCTCCCACGGCAACGCTTCTGCACTGCCTAGGATACTGCGGATGTTCATAGGCGTCGTTGATGGCTTTACATCAGGTGACACGCCTGCTCGCTTCCTATCCCATTAAGAAAACAGTCTACATCGTTACGGCATTTTGGTTTCAAGGCCTTTTGAGCTAATCTTATAAGTTTATATAGTTAGTTTGTCAGGTTAACTCTTGATAAAATGGCGGCCATTCTGCCAAAAGACTTTCAGTCAATTTAAAAAGCATTTATTTCATATCACTCCACTTATATGCCTTAATGAACTACAGTGTACAATATGCCACCACAATTAAATAATATAGCTCACAATAACATAAGATTAATGAAAATGAAATAAAAACAGCCGCTATGTAAGTTGGCGGGAAAAGTCCCAGAAGTTGATTCTACCACAAATGTTGCCACTTCAGTTTGTTAACTGTGAGACTTATGTCAGTAATACTACATACATATACAGTATTACATATATAAACTTTATGTCTGATCTCTTGGTCTTGTAAGTGATTTAATTTGCAGAAATGCCGCCAGATTATTTCGTACAAAAAATGAGGAGGTAAACGTAACGTACAAGTGAGTCACGTGAGAGTAAAAGAAAAACCACTGCTGCCTATGCACATTGCAACATTAGAAACCTAGTAGATGCATTACTTATTTCTGTAAAAGATGTGAGATAAACACAGGGGGAATGAGAGAGAAATTGAGCCTTCTATTCCGACTAGCTATTAACGCGCGTATTTAAAGCTACCACGAAACGCAGCTGAGCAGTGGCGAGGAACAACCAGCAATGATGAATTTTAGTGTTAGGTACATATGATAAAAGCATTCGGAAAAGTCTCTTATCTTCTAAGCAATCTCCAATTTGGCTACGAAGACCTCTCTAATAAATGTTAAAAGTCAACTGCATATGATGAACGTTTGTGTGCGTAAAACAAGGCACTCTCTTACTTAAACCGACCCTCCTCAAATAAAACTAACTATATCTACAACAATTTGACAAATTACATCCATGACTAAATAAATAAAATGCTGCTTGCACGTCATCAAAGTTTTAAAAACCTACAGCAAGCAACGTGCTACTAGAAAATATTTAAAATTTATTTCTTATAATATTTCAATAAATTAATTTTTACAAAAGACCAAAAATAAAAATGAACTCGTTTGAACCTATTGAAATTAGTTGAAAAGGTTTTTGATAAGAATAATTAAGAAACCTATATTAGATCATATTATTTATGTCTTTACCATTAAAATATACATATACAAAATAAAATAGGTTGCAGAGCACTACTAAAGAAAAAGCTATTAAAACAATAAGGGTAAAATAAATATGGCAAAAATAAAAGGATTTGGGAAAAACAGTGTTTTTAATCATACTGTAATAAGGTATGTACGATATCTTTAATTTAAATTTTGATTATATTTCTCCAAAAATCCGTGTTGTTGTTATAAATTCAATTTTTTTATTTCGAAGTTATTATTTAATTTGCAAATTTATTCCCCTAGCAAGGAGATTTTAATTTTCATCTGTAAACATTGATCGGAAAAATGTAGAGTTTAATTCAAAACATCTTTACCAACTCTTTGCCCGTTGTTGCAAATGGCGTCCGCGTGACGGATGTTCGGCCGCCGTCAAAATGAATACGCGATGTTTTGAGAAGTTATGAAAGTAACGGAGTGCCGAATTCGTGTTTATATACAATGTGCAAAAATGTGAGTATTTATTAGTTATAATAATTTGAGTTATTACGTAATATTTTTTGTTTTTGTTAATTCACTCGAGGCTATTCACTGTCTCACTCTTTTGTTATGATTCTGCTGTCATTATTTACATCGGCGACGTATATGCATCTCTTTCGGTTTCACAGTTTTCTTACAGAAGGTTTTTCATTTTAAGTGACGGCGCGACCGAGAGGGTTTCAACGGAAAAATATGAACAATTTGTGCTCATAAAAATTATTGATTTTTCATCGTTAAAAAACATCAGACGCCGCTAATTGCATACGTGATGTAGAGTCACCGTCGCTCACGGCTGTGAGTATTATTGTGTTATTTTAGTAGTTTTCCCGTGTTAGAGGTTGTTTGTGGTCGTGAAAAGTCACATTTTTCAGCACATGATAGTCGACCATTTCGCTGACTTGAGGCGATTGCATTTCGAGTGTTGTCTTTCGGTAGCGTCTAAACATTATTTTGCAGTTATTATTAGTTTAAATATTGATTTTATTATTTGTGGTCGCATGTGTGAGTCAGGCGTTAGATGTCTAGATGCACGAATGTTTATAACATTAGTTGGGGCCTGCGATATACTATTTTGGGATCGGCCAAATGTTGGCGTTGTGCTCATGTTTTAACCATCGTCGTCTGTTCGTGTAGCGCCTAAGGACGTAAGGAAACAAGCCCAGTGCCAATGTAGAAGTGCGGTGTTTCTTTGAGGCTGTGTTTATTATTTATTCGACATATTCCTGGATTTACCTCGGCGGTGAGTCTTCCGTGTTCCTATATATATATGAAGTGATTTAATTAAATAAGTTATTGTATACAATTTATCGGGCAAACGACCAAAACTAATGTTTATTGCCATCTAGAATGTTAAAGTTTTGATAAGATATATGTACCTATGAAACCTACGAACACTGAGATTCGTGTTTTCATGTATTCTATACATTGGTGTCGCAGTCTCTGTGTTAAAGTACGAAACCTTGAAGAACGTATATTGTTACAAAACGTAACGGGATGCAAAAGGTCTTAAAGGAACAACTAACGGAGCAATGGATTGTCGCGATTATCAGCTTGTGATATGATTCAGTGAACATGATAATGCTAATGCTAAAGCAACAGAAATATTTTCATAAAAAAATTAATATATTAAAATGAAAACTTACCACCAGAGCTAACAAAAACTTTGAAGGTATCTGAAAAAATTGTATCACTTCACTCGATAATAGTCAGTTTTAACGCTCTACAAAATTTTCATTATCTGTACATCTGTGTCATTTGCAGCGTTTTCGCTTTTTCACGTTCATATTTCTTGTTTTTTATTTCAATGACTTTGATTCCGACACAAAATAATTTTATTTCTATAACTTTACTAATAAATTATTAATTTAATGATTGTAGAAGTTTTTTTGGAATATGGCGTTTTTATTTGGGATAGGGAGGCAAAGCTTGCTCCTTTGCCATCCTATCCCAAATAAAAACGCGTCACCTAGTTGAAAGCACTCAACGCCTCCCATACATATCTGCAACACCATAGGTATTGCAAATACGTTGCGAGCTTTGAGATCAGTGTAAACTTTTGAAGTACCCACACCATGATAAGAAGGCAACATGCATACCGTATGCATGTTTTATAACAGGAATTTTAAGTAGTTTCAGTGATACGTAGTCCGATAAGCAGGGGAGCTAGTTAGCACTTCCACTCTTTTGTGACAATTTTGGTAATAATGAGATTTACACATGTGGAGCCACCATACAACCATGTCAATCCAGACATGTTTATATCCCGGAAACTTGTGATTGAGCTGACACACCAATAAAATCATATGGCTCGTCAACCCTCCTACCATTAGTCTACCACTGGTGGGCCTTAGCCCGGTCCAGTAAATTTTTCCACTCGGATCTTCGTTTACGTTTTTCTCTCCAGCCTCTCACTGGTGACACGCCAGTATATTTTATGAATTGAAACGTACCCTAAACCATTCCTTATAAAGTCCGATATAAACATTTTATTTTGTACCGCCAAAAGAAACGTCCCGAATATATTTTTGTTATATTTCTCTTTATATCTAGGCTTTTTAAATTTACAAAGAAGTAATATAAAAAAAATTAAAGTCAATTGTTTCTTATTTAGGTCAAAAAAGACAAAAATATATTTTAGTTACTTTTGTTATACATAATTACAATTAATTCGCATTCTTCTAAATGTACTGTATAAGAGATTTTGAGTCCCATATAAAACTAAAATTAATTAATGAGTGTTATCGATCGAATACGTATTCGAACGTCACAATTTGAACAAGATATATAAATATATGGGAGAGTGTGAATCAATGGTAGAAATTGAAAAAAGTACACAAAATAATCTCATTGGGATGCACAGCTCTCTCAATGAACTAACAGCGCATGAATACGTGCTGTTTTGGCAGCATACATCCATGATCTAGTTTCTTGAAGTCCTTGTGGTTACAATATCAGCAATAGTTCGTAAATCAGTATCGGTGCTTGCTACAAGCCAAATGGTCTCCATTATCATGGTAATTTCTACGCGGACGATTACAATCGCAAGTAACATGGCTGCCTCGAGACGCTGGAAGTACGATTTGTGCTGCACGAGCACAACCATACATGCGGACTTGTCCCATATTGCGTATTAACTATCATTGTTATATCTTTATGGAATATGAGAGCAAACGAGCCGGCGTGTCACCTGATGAGAAGCAATCAACGCCGCCCATAGACATCCGCGACACCATAGCAAGGATTGCAATCCCGCAAAACGGGATCACGCATTCCCGTGGATTCGTGCTGCTTTAATTAATCTGCTGGATTCCCGCACCTTTGAAGCGCCGGTCCGCGGATCCCGCAAATTGAAAATTTAGCGCTAAAACTTTCGTGTAAATCGCGAGTAGCTCTACCTAAGGGAAAGTTGCGATTTGATTATTAGTCATTATATGAATAAGACTGAATTAGAACTATAAAACTGTTGTTACGACTAAGGGTAAGATTAAACAAAACTATTAAACTATGCCAAACATGTAAAAATGAATCTAAGAAAACAGATTACTAATTACTTACACTTAATTAATAGAAAAGAAATAATTTCTGTCGCTTAATGTAAGAAATGCTTAATAAAAGAGGATTTTTACACAAAAATCTGTTGTTTCAATTTGATTTTATAACATAATTTCAAAGATGTGGGATCCCGCGTATCAATTCCGCGGGATTGAATAAGCTGCGGGATTGAAATCCCTACACCATAAGTATTACGGAAGCTTTGCCGGGCTTTAAGATTCCAATGTCATACCGGTTCAGATATATTGCTATTGCCGACAAGTATTCACCATATTCTGAGTACCGTCCATGTCATTTGTGCATTTTCAATGGCGTCCATGATACAACGCAGCCTTACGGTATGAGTGTAAAAGTATTTATTTTATTTATTATGTATTCAAAGGGGTTTGGTTGTTTTAAAACATACTCATTTTGCTGATGAGTGTCTGGTCCCACGCCACGGTTGAAATCCGACCGCACTGATATAGAAGTATCTGAATGGTCGCTTTTGCCCTACCGCGGCGTAGGGTTGCCACTTGAACTATCTAGATAATAGCGCAATTTTTTTTCGTTCGATTACAAATAAGGTGTATAGTGATTATTTTTTATTTGTATAATTCGAACGGCACAATATTTTTTGTAAAAGCGAAAACACTAAATGGTACGGATGTCAAAATTTTTTTATTGCATTTCTGAATCAGAAAAAAATACTGCTCCGAATGATCTGAGAGTCTCACAGCTTTTCAGCCAATAGAACATTGATCAGGTACAATTTTTTAAAAAAATCTTAAAAGTTTTTTGGCTCTGGTGGTAAGTTTTCGTTTTGCGATTTACTATGGTTTCGCTTTTTTGTGAACATGTGTGTGTGTGCGTATATTTTTGTTAGGCTATAGCCAAATGGTTACAGAAATAGCAAGGGCTACATTGAAACCAAACGTAATCCGCACAGAGGAGAGACTGAGGTAATAAAAACACTATATAATGTATTCTATCTCGTTCTCGCGCAGGCTAAATGCTGTTGATTTATGTGTTTGTCCCTTTTTAGTGTCGCCTTTTCGCTTCATCGAATGTCAGATCACTACTGTTCGAAGTTTTTACTTAATCTGACATATTAGATAAAACGTGTAATATATTTATGTCGTCAACAGTAGAAACAAACGGTGAACAAAACGCCGCGCGGCATTGTGTGCGTGTGTGTGTGTGTGATGCGTGACGTCACTACGCACACCATTGTTTCATTCTCATCTCCCTCCCCGCCGCCCGCTCACGTAATCTGTATTACATCACGCCATCATTTTGTCAACGTACCGACACTATGTACGATGATATTAGTGTAACCGCTTATACACTCGAAACAAGCTATAGCCTATAGCACTGCGGATGTCTATGGGCGGCGTTGATTGTTTTCCACCAGGTTCGCCTGGTTTCCGCCTGCTCGTGTGCCTTCCTATAACGCATACCATTAGCCCCGCTTTAGACAACTACGATCGCTGAAAATACAGTCTTTACAAATGACTGCTGGGTATTAGCCTAGCTCACCAAGAAGCCTTCAGCACGGCTGCAAGGCTGATTGGAGATCGCATCTTGCAGTCCTCAAGTAGACGCCGCTCTACATCTAGTATTTGTTCCTGTAGTCACCGTAATTATCACCGTATGATGAGGGTAGAAGGCCCTAACCACAAGAGATAATTGAAAGTATATTTTTAGTAGGCAAGAAAATCTACGGCGTAGTTCGGTCAAAACATCTTCCACTGGCGCTACAACAAAAGATGAGTTTCGACCTCTTCTACAATTCTTTTACATTTATCCCTATACTTAACAGCATGTTTCCATAGCTATACGTGTACTATAACGTGCCAACCGTGCTAATACGGGGATACGGGATTTTTAGGGGGTTTTACATGCATACATATCGTCACGCCTGTCTCCCGTAAGGGTAGGCAGAGACCACAGATCTCCATCTGCTACGATCTCGGCATACTTCCCTTGCTTCCTCCTGGTTACGGGTGTACTTTGACCTAGGGGGTTTTATCTTCGATATATTGATACTCTTCCAAGTGAAATTAATTTATTAATGAATCACTTTACATTTTTACATTAATTATATACTTTATTTACAGTTTATCAATATTCATTTCTTATGCAAGGGAACAGTGACATGTCCTTCGAAAGACGTCACGACGATCGAATCTAATTGTATTTATTTATATATATATATATATATATATATATATATATATATATATATATATATATATATATATATATATATAAGTTTTAATACATTAGTGATACAATTATCAATTCATCACTACAGTACCCAATGCAACCATATCCTTTTCAGTAGTAGCATATGTTCCACTTCTTCGTTGGCATTCTGCGTGGCAATATATTCATTTTTAAATTTTGACGGGTAACTTTAAGGCATATGAATTGAAGTTCAGACTTCGTGTTTACGAATCAATATATAAAAATTACTAATGAATATTCTAACAGAAAAAACAGCCGGTAGACCATTTCGTTGGTCTAACGATTCACCACTGACTAAGCTATCTGGCTGGGCTTGCGTGGCCTTTAAGTCACAGAAAAAGCAGTAGCTACTACTGAGAACTCTATTCTGCGAGGGTAGACCATCACGAGATGTGTCAGAGATATAATATTGCAGTCAAAACAAGCCAATAAAAAATTGACATTAGTAAAGTTCATAAAAGAGAAGTAAAAACTTCTGTTTAGACGATGCTGCACAAAAAACACATTAGTATCGTTCTGTTTTAGAGTCCATAAAATCGATGCGCTCGTTTCGGGACATTGTACAGTAACACAGTCGGGAAGCCAGAATTACGTGTGAATCATAAACAATATAGAGCGTTCCAAAGAGAAAATCAATAACACGCCGCCGCCTGTACGATTCCAAGAAAGATTCCTGGCCTCAAAATGCTCAATCCAAATATAAACGAACACATACCCGGCACCGGCACTGCACAGACCCCCGCGCGGACTATTTCGGGCGCGCCCCTAGGGTCGACGTCCGCTGGCAGACGCCCTGCCAGACCCCCCCGCCGGGTACCGTTTTTTACTTATCTTTCGGAAGATAACTTGCTCCCCTTTCAAACTGCTTTCAAAAGGGAATCTCGATTCCGTGCACAATTTTTGGATTATGACGACGTTTCTATTTTAGTATTGGCGACTCGGGAACTTTAGAAGTCGCGCACGATTGCTTTTAAAATTTGGGAATCGTATGTACGATGCTTAGCGAGAAATTCAATACAAGTTTTATGTTATACCACATCTTCCGGGTGGTGTGATTCACACGTTGCAATTCTTTGAAGCGAGAGAAGACAATCCTAATTTTTGGGCAAATTCGGAAAGGAATATTTACAAACAAAGCGTTGCCTAGCAACCAACGAATTGAATATATTGACAGCCTTGTTTTTCTTGCTCTTGTATTATTAGTCCGCTTGTCACGTTACATTTTGATAGAATGGTGGCTATTCTACCAAAACCTTCTATGGACTTTTTCAGTCAAGTTAAAAATTTACGATATAGGTATTTATTTCATATCAATTCAATTATACGTCTTAATCGAACTATATTGTATAATACACCAACACAATTAAACAATATAACTGATAATAATATAAGATTATGAAAACGAGATAAGATATAAAAAACACAACGTAAGTTGACGGGGAAAGTCAACAAACAAAACAAAGGTTGAGAAAGACTTGACAAACTTAGATGGTTTGGGCACATAGAGAGAATGGATGAAAGACAACTGGCAAAAGAAATTTACGTTGCGGATGTGGATGGAAGGGTTGTTAGGGGAAAACCAAGAAAAACATACTTCGACCAAATTGCCGAAGTTTCTAAGAAGGACCAGGTCAAGAGTACCCTTAACCAACGAGCTTGCACGAAGAGAGTGATGAGTGTGGAAGAAGCTAGGAAAGTACGCCGAGATCGTAGCATATGGAGGTCTGTGGTCTCTGCCTACCCCTACGGGAAACAGGCGTGACGATATGTATATATGTATTTTATATAAACCAACATTATTTTTACATAATCTGTCAATAGATGACACCTTACAAAAATATAATAGGTTTACACAAAATCGTGGTAGAAATAGTGTTAATGAGATATGTTGATGACTCGGGTACTCTCGTGGATTTCTTTTTTAATAATAATATAATAATTCATTATTTATATAATGTGAGGTGTAACAAGATGAAAACAAGACTTGTGAAAGCTCCATCACATTGCCACTTTATGGCGTACAAATTTCATTAATTATTACATACTATTACAAATAACTAAAACAATTATTACGGATCTAAATACGTAACTAAACTATTATAATATCATTAAAATTATAATTTATTGTTACATTTATGTATCACTTTTGTTTATCTATTATATACATTTGATCGATTTTTTAAAGTGAAACAGTCCTTAATATTATAAATATTGGCATCAATTAGCCATTCATTTAGCATTTTTGTGAAATTTATACACCAGAATCGTATAGCGCTGTCCACTGGTGCCTTAGCCTTAGCGACTTAGAGTTTTAGGGCAGACGGGCCGCCGCTGGGGAACATACTTTTAGTGATAGCGTTATTCATAAATTGAAATTATCTTCGTGCCATACGCACGCACCTCGAGCGGTTGATACAGCGCGGATTAGATAAGCGATGAGTAATTTATTCGGCTGTAATATATGTACATTCAGTATGTACGTTATCCAAAACATTTACGTCAAAGTAATATGTCAAGTTTGAGTAATACATTCGCGTCGTGGATTTGATACAATATTTTTTTTTACAATCCCTACTGTTTATTTACATATATATTTACTAGCCTATGCCCGCGGCTCCGCTTGCATGAAATTTGGTCTGCCACATTAAGTCTCGTGACAGGTCATTTTAAATAAATATATATATTTTTTTACTTAATTTATGGTTTCAACTTTGGTCATAATGGCTTCCACATAAAAGGTAGATATATGCTGTCGCGGACTTTTATTTAGAACTATTCAAGACAAACAATCCTACGGTACATCATCTTTGTGTAACTCCAATGGTTTAGGCAGCGTACGCCAAGATAGCTCTCAGAGGCCACATGTTTTTCCGACTTAATTGACATGTGTCGTTATATTACGACCAAAAACTTACATAAAATCATTACAAATTGTAGCCTATACGTTATTCCGATGTATAACCTATATTACTGTATAGTTTCATTTATCCGTCCAGTAGGTTTGTCGTGAAAGAGTAACAAACATACTCACAAACATTCGCATTTATAATATTATATTTTACATAATATATAAATATATTTATATATCTTGTTCAAATTCTCAATCGTTAATAAAATACTTTTATATTCATCCACTCAAGTTCAATTACATTTTTTTCGAACTTGTAGTGGATGACACTTAGCCGAACGTCATCAAAATTAGACGCCTTCGTTGAAATAGACACTTAATACCGATGGACGAGGCTAGAGTATCCAAACGCTTACTCGACGAAACCAGATGGTCATAGAAGCGGCGGGAGGCCTAAACTCAGATGGCTAGATGGAGTCGAGGACGACTTAAAGGCAATCGGTGTGAGGGGCTGGAGAGAAAAAGTCAAACTAAGATCCGACTGGAAAACTACTGAACAAGGCTAAGGCATACCCGCGGCTCTAATGCCTTGATGATGATGAGTGGATGACACGTGATTTTTATATAGTTAAAAAAATAAAATAAAAATTGTCTTTGTTGACCTAAGTAGGAATTGACTTTATTATTTTTTTATGGTATAGGAGGGCAAACGAGCAAGCGTGTCGCCTAATGAAAAGTAATCAACCCCGCCAATAGACATCCGCGACACCGCAGGATGAGTCGCAGATGTGTTGGTGGCCTTTTAGGTTCTTTTTTATGGGATAGGATAGGAGGATGTTGGGCCTCCGGAATTCGGCCGTTCACCGTACGAAGCGCGGTAGGTAACCTACCACTCGGACGCCGGTTTTCTGCGGGAGTGTGGTACTTCCACGGGCGAGCCGGCCCACTAATGCGACAAATATTATGCCATTCTTCATTCTGACAAAGTATTCGTCTGCAACGTGGCTCTACCACTATTAGGGTACGTGTGGGCTTCTTTTTTGAGGTGCCAATGTCGTATCGGTTCGGAAAATACCGCCGTTGGTAGCCCACTGTATATGATGCATCAAATTCTGTAATAGAAATTTTCAAGTGTAGAATTTATTAAGTACACATTACGTGTATTTTGATATTAGCACTGAGTTACACGTGTAACAAGTGAACCAGCTCCGTTATCTGAGTGGAATCGAGATAAGATACAGCTGAGGTCCACTGCCAAGCCTTTGGTTTTGTGCGAAGCAAAACGTCGGTAAATTTTCGCTTATACCTACACTGTAATTCACGATAAAAATATGTTTTAACTATTTTATTTTAGAAAGATTGCTCTTATGAACTAAAACAGATACCACAGTGTGCTTATACACACATACAGATGTACACACAAACATACAAGTTTCTATCTGTAAATATTTATTATCTTACTTTATATTTTATGATTATTGTTTTTTTTTTTCAATCTTTTATTTGGACAGTCAAAAGTTTTACTTAGCTAAGATCCGCGACAAGCAAAACAATAACAGAAAATTAATAATGTGTGTTTTTCTGCTGGATGAACTTACCGAAAATCGGCCATCAATTCTCCACCCACCAACCACTATACACAACACAAAACACACATTACCACTTTTCCATCTTGTAAACGACACGTGTTTCACCCCAACACGATCGGCATCTTCAGGTATAGTAGACTCTACGGAGACTTTTCGGTTGTCTTCCGTTCCAAATAAATCCACTTCATCCAGCAGAAAAACACACATTATTAATATTCTGTTATTGTTTTGCTTGTCGCGGATCTTAGCTAAGTAAAACTTTTGAGTGTGTTTCTGACTGTGATGGATTTCCGCAAAGTAACGCCTGACTCCATTAATAATGTTTTATTTTTTTTTATACATTTTTAATATGTGTATGCTACTGTACTTATAAGTAAGTACAGTAGCATACACATAGTCCCTTCCCTATTACAATCTCTTAGTACAGTGTATACTGTACTAAGGGGAGAGCCTGGTGTGTGATCTAGAGTCCTGTAATGTGTGATATTCAATACCACCCTTGATGAAAGTTTAGTCTGACATTGATATCTGGCCGCCGCGGTTGCCAATAATCCACGTCATGTATTTTTCACGGGAATTTGTTAAAAAATGACGGCGACGTGGTATGCTACCCGTCACGTCCTGATTTCCACGAGGGCGAGTAAAATTTCGCCGGAGAACCAGATTCACCGATATAGCTCTTCAAATTATCACACTGCAGCGGCAATGGGCTGGACACGTTTATCGAAAAACCGACAATCGTTGGAGTAGACGAGTGCTAGAGAGGAGATCGCGTCTCGGCAAACGTAGTGTGGGACGGCTTCCTGCTAGATGGAGCGACGATCTGCGCAAGGCGGCTGGCAGAGACTGGATGCGAGTAGCCGAAGTTCGGGTTATGTGGCGCGCCTTGAGTGAGGCCTATGCTCAGCAGTGGACTGCCGCGGGCTGATATTGAAAACTGCGACAACTCGAGACTACAAATAAATATATAGTGTTTTATTCAGTTATATTATTACGTTGTATTAACACTATTAATAAATCATGCAAGCCGCACCAATTCCGCGTCACGTCCATGCGGATCGCAGCGTTTACGCCGCTCTGCTGCCGACAACTTCCGACGTGTATTTACTAACTGTGGTCCGTTTCAATCCGGCAACTGAAACAGGACGTACTTGCGGTCAGGGTTGTCGACTGCGTAGCCGGCAAACACTACTAGAGTCGGGCTAGTTATGCTCAATAAATAAATACTTCCAAATTTTCAGTGTGGTAGAGCCACGCTGCAGACAAATACTTTGTCAAGAATGGCATATTATCTGTCTGTAGCATTAATAATCTGGCTCGCCCGGGGAAGTATCACACTCCCGCAGAAAACCGGCGTCTGAGTGGTAGCTTAGCTACTGCGCTTCGTGCGGTGAGCGGTTGAGTTCCGGAGCCCAAATCTCCTCCTCTCCCCCTTCCATAATGACCTTTAAGGGCCGGCATTACTTCTGCACTGCCGATGGCACCGCGGATGTTAATGGGCAGCTTTAGTTGCTTTCCATCAAGTGACACGCCTGCTCGTTTGCTTTCCTATTCCATAAAAAAAGAAAGAGTTGTAACTTGATTATACACAATCCAATGTTCTCCCTGTTATCTGTGAGACTATAAAGTTTGATCTACACTCATTGTAACGTTGTGAATAGAAATATTGAAGACAAGTAGATCGAGGGATGTTTAAGACATTTGTGTGCTTTACTTCCAGAGCGAGAAACCATGCATAATTAATGATTTCCTAAAATATCGTAGTCGAGCCGTCTACATTCGTTTTTGAAGTGAAAACTTCTATAGCCACGTTACACGACTCTGGGTAGGGAAAAATCTATGGATCCGCGTCAGCAACATGCTAATGCTTAAGACTGTAGATTTAGTTGTTTTTAATTTTATTGTATTGTATGTCTTCGACCAGTGTGTCCTACCCGTACTTTCCTACGGCGCCGAAACGTGGACGCTGACAGTCCGTCTGCTTCATAATCTCAGAGTCGCTCAGAGAGCTATAGAGAGAGCTATGCTCGGAGTTTCTCTGGTAGATATGATTCGGAATGAACAAATCCGCCAGAGAACTAAAGTCACCAACAGAGCCTTTCGTAATTAGCAAACTAAAGTGGCAATGGGCTGGTCACGTTTGTCGGAGATCCGACAATCGTTGGAGCAAACGAGTGCTGGAGTGGAGACCGCGTCTCGGTAAACGTAGTGTGGGACGCCTACCGGCTGGATGGTGCGACGATCTGCGCAAGGCGGCTGGTAGAAACTGGATGCGTGTAGCCGAAGATCGGGCTAGGTGGCGTTCCATGGGGGAGGCCTATGTCCAGCAGTGGACTGCCGCAGGCTGCTGATGATGTATGTGTATATGAGTGTGAGTAGAAGTATATATTATATATACTACTACTCACACTCGTATACACATTCATGGATATATGTGTGTGTCCGTATCAATGTCGTCGTGGTCCGCGATCTGACCACGTTGGTTCTTGGTGAAAACCAGCGCCAGGTGCTCCAATAGAACGCCCGGCATATGCTGAGCAAGAAGCATTTTATGACCCTTGTTTGATTAAAATTATTTTTGTTTTGTTTATTTGTTTATTATAATATTATTAAGGTTTTAATTTTAGCTTTTAAAAAAAAGTGTATTCAAATATATATTTACTTCTCCTATATTCACGTAAAAATTTGTTCCCAATCCCACAGCGAGGCGCGGAGACCCCATGCGTAGGGTCAATCTGCCCTCTTTTTACGACGCGCGTATTGATTTTATGTACAAATACTTTTTGTTGTTGCTTTTACGGCAGTGGCTCAGATTAATTGTCTCTCTCTCTCACTCACACAATATTCCATCCTTTTAAATCTCCGTGGAATAAAACATGGCTTGTGCTACATTACAGGGCATCTATTATTCTACACCCAATTGAGCATCAAACCTAAGTCATTTTGTTCTTACATAAAAGCACACACCTCGTATCAGTGATGGTGTGCCACTCAGAAAATGCGGCACTATCAAACTCTTTATTTTTTGGGAAATGACATTTCGTTAGTCAAATGTTAACAATAAAGCTTTTACCGCCATTTCGCAATGTGATTCCTCCGAACGGAGAAGAAACGGCGAAAGAAACTCCACAGCTTTTCTTTTTTTGTATTTTTATTTCATCTCCTTACAACATGGCAAAAATAATGATGATCCTTTATTTGCATAACAATTAGAAAAAGGACGTATAGAAGCACACATTGCCACTCATGGCATAAAATCATTATATTATGTCAACTCTACATGAGTTATATACACGTACGGCAGGCATACAGAGATCTAAATACACAGGTCACTTATAAAGCATTCAATTATCAATAAACTGTTACATTGTCACTGAAATTGTAATTGATTCATCTATTACCTAAGTCCATTCAAATCGGTAACTAATTCTAATTTTATGGTACAGTCATTGAAGCAAAAATGTCCTTGGTATTATAAATATTGCCATCTATTAGCCATTTATATAGTATTTTATATAGACGTTGGTCGTCGGTTGGCTCAGTGGCGGGGCTCTCCGCCCGCGGAGTCAATGGTCGCGGGTTCGATCCCCGCATCGGAATAAATATTTAGGATTTATAAATGTTTATTCCGAGTCTGGTAACCACCTCAATCCGTATTTCCTTTCCTGCCCCTTTCTTTCTTCTCTATCCTTTCCCTTCCTCTCCGCCAATCCACGGTCTGCCGTGCCAATAGATGCGTGGCTAGGGGCGAGCCTAGTCGCTAGCGTGCCGGTCGTCCCGGGATCGGGCTCCCTCGGATACTATGGTGCCTTACCTTAGCATGCAGGGCTCTGCCGGGTCTGACCTCCATCCTCCCTTGCGGCTCGTGGGATTCACTAAGACGAACTTAATATACCTAATTTTTCGAAAATGACGGCGACGTGGTTCGCCACCCGTCACGTCCTAACTCTCACGAGGGCGAAAAGCGACCCATGACGAGCGGTTTCGCTGCGATTAATGGCAGCGGATGGAGCTGTGTGGTCTCTACCAACCACTGCGGGAGATAGGCGTGAATATTTAATTATAATATATAGTATTATTTTAAATAAAATTGCGTGTTATATCCAACTTTATATTTACTTTACCATACTTTCATGACGATCCTGAATTTGTAGTTCTATTTTTTTTTATGAGATAGGAAGGCAAACGAATAGGCTGTCGCTTAATAGAAAGCAATCAACGCCGCCCATAGGCATCCGCAGAGCTATAGGCAGTGCAGAAAGAACACATACGCGAAAGCTAGTATAGCATTGCTTGAAAGAAGCTTATAGTTCTTGCTTGCTGAAGTATTGCTTGTGGTTCTTGCAGCGATTCTGCCAAGACCACGATATCATCGGCAGAGCCCGAGTGTGAGATGTGCTCACCGTTTAGGTTTATGCCACGTCCTTTCCAGTCCAATATTTTGACGACATCTTCCAGTGGATTAGTGAACAGTTTCGGGAATATGACATCTCCCTGTCTCAAGGTGTGCCTAAGAGGTTAATGAACAATAATTTAGAGGTGTGAGCGACACCCGCAGTAATTTGTCATCTCTTTTGTTGCAGGTATACAAACTAAACGCATAGGCGGACGCCGGCTCTGCGCCGCAGTATTCGCAAACGTATATATACACATAGTCTAGTCGTAATGTTTGTTTTTGTATAATATTAACCGAAACCAAACAAGTATTCAATGTACTTAAATATATGTACTTAATTATATACATCTGTGATAACGAACGTTTTTGTGGACTTTTCGTTCTGGGACAGTCTGTGCAATCTTTTTATCCTCTGTCTGTTTTGTGATACCGTGCAACTTGTATTTAGAACTGATAGAAGAAGCGTTGGCCAAAGATATATAAATGTTTATATAGATATGTTTTATGAATTAATTTAAATTGAAACTGTGCACGGAGCCCCCCACCCCCGCCCGCCCCCCATCAAGAAGACAAGATGGCGCTGCCGCCGCAACAGTTCTGCGTGCGATGGAATTCGTACCACACCAATTTGCAGGTAAATGTATTTCAATGTTTTACATACATATTTGTAACTTTCGACATTCCAAATTAAGGAGCAGGCGTGTCACCTGATGGGAAGCAATCAACGCCGCCCATAGACATCCGCAGCGCCATAGGCAGTGCGTTGACGACCTTTAACGAAATTCCAAATGAGAGTGGGAGTTGGGAGGGTGTTGGACCTCCGGAACCCAGTCGCTCACCGTACGAAACGCGGTACGTAAGCTACCACTCAGACGCCAGTTTTCTGCGGGAGTGTGGTACTTCCCCGGGCGAGCCGGCCCATTCATGCTACAGACAAATATTATGCCATTTATGACAAAACTACGTCATCGAAATCCAATCTTCACTTCATTACTTTTTGTTGAATTTATCTTATTCAATTGGAAGACTCCAAATTCCGCTGGGACATCCAGCACAAAACCTTAAAAACTTCCTAGACATATAACATTTTATAGGGTTTTTGGGGTTATTTATTTATTCAGTTCATAATCCACAGCGTATCATATGTTAACACTTATATAAGTTATTTACAATTTCTGGGAGCTATTAACGGATTTACTTATTGAAAAATATGCGAAAATTCGTAAAAATATTTGTTATCAGTTATTTATATAGGTGAGTGTGTGTATGTATGTATGTTTGTTCAGGATGCTTTCACACGCCTGCCAAACGTACAGTAGACTTGCCCTCGCAGAGCATCTCATCACTGCAATACAAGATTTATTGTTAGAAACGCAGCGACATCTAGTGCCATTATATCGATATGTTTGAAAAACAACGACTAGATGTCGCTGTAACAAATAGAGGTTTACACGGACATTTCTCGTTATCATAGCAATTGCGAGAGCCACGCACTGACACGGACGTAGCAAGTATGATAGTGATACTACGCCAACATTTTATGGCTTCAAGTCACAGTGATTGCCGCGTGGTGCAACATAGTTCTATGCCGGACGGGCCTGTCATCGACGCATGAAGTAGAACATTTTTAATGCGATCACTAACACACTCTGGTCCACTAACACACATAAATGCATCATACATACAGTCCCTGCCCAAATTATTAGACGCACTGCAAGATTTCATGTGAAATATTAACTACCGAGTGATATTGTGCCGTTTTATTATTTTAAATTGATTTGTTTTTATTTTTATATTATCCAATCAATTAACGATTTATTTGACATAAACAAAACAGCATTAACTTAGAAAAGCATAAGTTAATAACTTTTAAAGAAAAGTGAAATTAATGTTAGTAAAAGTCAATATTAAGTTGAGCCACCTTTAGCCGCTATCAAAGCTTTAATTCTGCGCGGCATGCTATCAATGCAAGACTGTACTGTCTCCTGCATTTGAGGATGATGATTCCACATATAAATAATATATTCTAGGAGCTGGGTTTTGTTGGTAATCACATCTTTAGCCAATTCTCTTTTCATCAGCTCCCACACATTTTCAATTGGGTTCATATCAGGGCTATTACCCGGCCAATCTAGTACATTTAAACTACAATAATATTATAGTTTAGGGTATACCAATATTGCATAAAAACTCTTAAGGCACATAAAATTACTAAAAAAATACAGTGCGTATAATAATTTGGCCAGGGAATGGACACAGGAGAGGACATACACAGATGGAAAATCACTTTGAAAAAAATATGAAAAAGAATATGAACCGATGGTTGAGGCATATATTTTACAGTGAGCTAAGTGTGTGAAGTAGTGTGGAAATGATGATAGAAAAAACAAGAGAGAAGCATCATAGGATTCTTATATCGGTCTACGATTTCACTTCCATACCCAGGGATGACATTTTTCACATAAAAAATGTAACAAATAGAAAAACTACTAATGAATACAAAACACAACTTCACTTTTCATACAATGTATACAGCACGTGTTTCGTCGCAACACATCTCTAGTGGCCATTCTAAGAAAATCTCTTCATCATTCTAAGAAAATTCAGCGCGGTCACTTAGACTGACTAGCTTAACACTACCCACGTGAATCGTTTACAAACAAAAAAGCAAGGTACCTAACACATGGGTCACCTAGTGGGAAATTACAGCCGCCCATCGACATCCGCGACTGCTGAAACTTTTTTTACTCTATGGTTCATCATTAATTGAGTCAGGCGTTACTTTGCGGAAATCCATTACTATGTGGACAGTCAAAAGTTTCACTTAGCTAAGATCCGCGACAAGCAAAACAATAGCAGAAAATAATAATGTTTGTTTCTTCTGCTGGATAAAGTGGATTTATCTGGAACTTAAACTAAAACTTAAACTAAAAATGGCCGTCAGCAACTCTCCACCCACCAACCACTATACACAACACCAAACACACACTACCACTTTTCAAACGACACGTGTTTCGCCCCAACACGAGGCATCTTTATTGTAGACTCTACGGAAGACAATCTATTATTTAACGGTTGTCTTCCGCAGAGTCTACTACTGTTCACATTTATGGTTCATTTTAACACCATCCATGACGCGCAGGCGGTGTTCCCCCGGCTGCTGCTCACGGAGCAGTTCGCGGACGTGACGCTGGCGTGCGAGTCGCGCCAGCTGCGCTGCCACAAGCTGGTATTGTCAGCTTGCTCCGCGTACCTCGAGCGTCTGCTGCTCCAGAACCCCTGCAAGCACCCCATCGTGCTCATGCGCGACATGAGGTCAGTTGCATCATCTGATTGTGTGTAACACGTGAACCCTGAATCTACACGAGCACCGGCTCCAAATCACCACTGGATTCTCTTCTAACCGTTGAGCTAACAAATGATGTTTCTCTTAAAATGCCCCTCATGGTTTTTCTCTTCTGGCGCCGATCACAGATTTGCCTACGACAAACATATTTTGTTCCTATTTCAAAAAAATAAATAGATGTGTGAGATGTTGAAATTTCAGTTACGATTTTTAAATAGCATGTATAACCATAAATATAAAAATTAAGGCAGAAACTGTGCTAATTAAACACGACATGCTTTAAGATGACTGTCATATCAAGATCGACATCGATAATATTTTCGACGACATGTTTTTACGAATTAGCAATTTGAAGTGTAGATGGACTGGTCGCGTTTGTTAGAGATCTGGTATCCGCTGGAGCTGACGAGTGCTAGAGTGGAAACCGCGTCTCGTCAAACGTAGTATGGAACGCTCCAGCCAGATGAAGAAACTGAATGCGTGTAGCCGGAGATTCGGCTAGGTGTTTCGCCTTGGAAAAGACCTCGGAGGAGATCCTATAATGGATATAGGCCTGCCGTCAGTTGAAGCTGATGATGTTTATCATACTGAACTCATTTGCTATTAGTGTGCGTCTACACCTGACGAATTTGTTAAGAATAGACATACTATAAGTTGTAGAACTAGACATCCGGCTCCAAGGACCAATTCATAAGTTATAAAACTTCACAACGTAGTTACCGGACTATGACTCGGCGCAAGCGAGCCGCGACGTCAACTGCCATGGTTGGTACATAACTACCCAACCAATATTTTTATTATATGCGACGCACGCTAGAAGTTGTCGACCAATTTAATGTTTGTTTGTGTGCGGGGCAGGTTCAGTGAAATGCAAGCGCTGGTGGACTTCATGTACAAGGGCGAGGTTAACGTGACGCAGGAAGAGCTGCCCAGCCTCCTCAAGTCCGCGGAAGCGTTGCAGATTAGAGGTGAGGCCGTAGGGAGATCTTGGAGGCAAGCGCCAGTCATCTGTTCGCATTGAATTCTTATTACAACACACCAGGTCACTTGGGAAACATATTTGAATTGATTTAAAGATTCAGAGAAGCTGAAATAGAGAAGCTTAGATTTAAAGAAGCTTAAATTTAACAAGTATAATGACTGTAGACACATTCTGTCAACCTGGGAAAGGTCAACCCTTGTTGACTCCCAGGCTGTCGTTATGATATTTATCATCGGGTCTAGAGTCTAGGTTCAAACTCAGGCTGAATTGTAGCGCCACAATCATTGTTTATGATTTTCGGCCGCTACACTCTGTGATATATCCACATGACTCCTAAGACGAGCATTCTGAGTACTCGTAACTGACCGGTTTGTGTCAATTGTGTGTTAACCACTGCATGTGGAGGGTCGTACGATTGCATGAGAGCTATCTCATTGAGCGAGGAACCCTTTTTGTCCTTTAATTTTTGAAACTAATCAAATTATTGTAGTTCTGAATAAGGGTGCGACGCTTCTTTTTTTATGGGATAGGAAGGCAAACGAGCAGGTGTGTCACCTGATGGAAAGCAATCAACGCCAATTATGCCATTCTTGACAAAGTATTCGTCTGTAGCGTGGCTCTACCGCTTCTAAAGTTGTTCCAAAATCTTCCGGTTAATCATTACATTTCTTTTCAATTATAATCATTTCAAACGATGCTTCGTTTGCATTTAAGGTCTATGCTCGAGTGACACGTCAGGCCTCACTTCAGACCTGGCCACCAAGACGGAAAACAAGGACTTCACGGTGGCGAGTGAGGCGCTAGTCGCACATGCGCAGCGAGACGCCACTGTCAACGGTGAGTGATTTCAAAACCTTGTACACACCAACATATACACACGCACACACTAACATACACACACACACACTTACATACACACACACATACACACACACACATACACACACACACACACACTTACATACACACACACTTACATACACACACACATACACACACACTTACATACACACACACGTACGCCCGCACGCACGCACACACACACACACACACACACACACACACACACACACACACACACACACGCACACGCACGCACGT
>JASFAT010003465.1:0-14011 GCA_031353405.1 Baronia brevicornis
TATAACCTTCCGTTACATTATGTATGAAACTATAGTGCTATTCAAAATATTTTTTTAAGTTTTTAACTCTACTAACATTCCTTTTCCTAAGAAAGATTCCTGATGTGTAATGGTTAAAAATAAAAATTAAGTAGGATTTTAATATTCATACTATTTCAAGGCTAAAAGTAATTAAAATAACATCTGATTTTATTTACGAAAAAATATTAATGTATCATGTAACTTATCACATTGAAAAAATTAATACATGTTGTTTATAAATTATATTGTAAGTTGCACAAACTAATTTACTTCTTGTTTCAGTTAGGTTATGCTTTTCATATTGAAATTTTTTTTTAATTCTTTCACATTAATTAGTCCTTATGCTTTCTATCATATTGAAGTGACTCTGTATTTCAAAGTTAATAACAATAGTGTTTTTTTTTTCTGCTTTTCCTTTGCTTACGTTAATATCTACGCTAATATCTATATATTTAGTGTCATGACAAACGCTTAACTCACAGGTTGGACTATTTGGCTTTTAAACCAATAGTTCGGTTGAAGGAGAAATGCGTTTTAAACTCACAAATTAATTTTCTGATTTCCACATATAATGATGTCTAGTGTCTTTCGTTTTTTAATGGCCGTTAGATGGATTACAATTTTTCAAAACAATATTTTATATAGTAACATAGAGGAGGAAATAAATTACCAAAAAGTTTTTCTAATAAAAAATTATCAAACAATGGCTGACTAGAAAGGTATTTTATCATTGAGATGTTACGAGACAGTATAATTATCAAATGGAAATAAAAAGTTTAATTAAATTCCTCGTGTAAGTCTTCTAATTAAAAAAATGTTCGAGTTCGCAACATAATTAGATCCTAATTTGATTTTTATGTTTGAGAGTACATATTTCTTTTAATTATAACACAGCGATCACATATTAACTCGTGTAATTAATATATGTATTATAGGTTTACCATTTCAATTCACATAATATTTTTTCTTAATATAGAAAAGTGGACAAACTAATAATCGGACCTTACCATACTTGAATGATAAGCAATCACCGCGGCCTTGAAATCTACAATACTTATGGATTGCAGACGCAATTTTGAGAGAGATATAGGATAATAAACGGAAAAAGGTGAAATAAATTAAGAAATAAATGGGAAAACTAGCAATCAGAATCCACCAAATGTTTTCACTTAATCCGCAAAATTTTTCGACTTAATTACATTTTCAAATAAGGCGACAGAAATAAGCGCTTGTATTTAATTGAAAACTATTGAAATTAAATTGAAAACTTGCAAAGCATTTTTATTGTAAATACAATTAGACCATTATAAAGTCTATAATGACTTTAAAACTTCAATATTAATGAAAATCATGATAATACTCACGAAATACACATTAGTTGCTCTAAGGGCGGAATTCTACAGGCATAAAACGTACTTGTCTGTCCTTAGAGATTTCATATAATATAATTAAATTGTTCTTTTAAAGTATCATTGGTAAATTTAAAATCAAAATAGATAGCTTCAAATATCACTGCAGCTACAACTGGATTATTTTAAGATAATAATTATACCAGAATTGATCTACGAACAACTAATAAAGCGAGCTACAAACAGTAAAAACTAGTAAGATAAAATGGCTAGAAAGCAGACCAACTCTAAGCTAACTAAAATCTCCGCCACCAATTGTGAGTAGTGCACCAATACTTATAATAACTAATGTAAAGTGGTTGAATTACATCAATATCCTTCTCAAACGTACCAACGACTTCGACTCATCATGTTTTCATCGCATTCGAATAATAAACACAACGGAAACATGATAAAGAACGGAACAAAAAAATTATATGTGTAGATAAAATTCATTTAACATAACATCACAATTTTAGTATATATATGCATTTAACATAACTTGAAGAAAAGTAATCCATAACTCTCAAGCGAGAGATGGAAGCATCAAGGCGGATATTACAAGCAGCGCGATGTAGACATTGGCAGACAATGTATGGCTTGGCAAATTTGCAGCAAATTGCAGTTAAAAAGCTTTTTAATGCAGTCAAGTTTCATATGCCATAGATGAGACGTTATGTAGGTGTATTTGTTTATTCTCTTACTTTTTATGAAGAAGTTACTTCCAAATTTTAAAATTTAACTTTTAAAAACTTAATTCTGTGTTAAGCAGACTTAATTGATATATAACATATTTTAGACATAGAGTTTTATTTCTTTCCAAACGTACTAATACGATGACATGGAATGATGGGTGACATGGTTGTAATAGAATATAACTCTTTCTAGTGAAATTAATTTATTTTTCTATTCACTGTACACTTATATCTTATTCATACTTTATTCAAACTTTATCAATATTATCTACCTGTGCAAGGAAAGGTTACACGTCAGTCAATCAAATTTTAATTATTTTGTAAAACAATTTGTTTATTTTTATTTTAAATTGTTAAAAGTAATATAATAAAAAGGTTTTATTATATACATAAAAATAAAAAGTTTTGATACATTAGTGATACATTTATCAAGGTATCACTATAGTACACACTAATATTATTTTATACGATACAAATCTCAATTTCGATGATTCATCACTGGGTGTAACATTATTAGAAAACTTTTCTGATATATACTATATTTATATTAAATTTCTACCAGCATTCGCAGTTTTGTTTTGGCATTTGTATAGCAAATAATTCAATTTTTTAAAACACAGAGCAAGGAAAGGATGCAATTCTCACTAGTGACTCAACGTTTCATTTATGAGTCTCAATTACTTCCGGTTTCCGGTTTGTGTAGAGATGTAACTGTCTCCTAAGTGATATACTCAAAGTAGGCGGTACTAAATTTTAAAATTTTACTTTTGTATAAATATCAACTCCGAATTATAAAATAAATAACAGTAGAACGAGTATGCGGGTTACCTGATGATAAATGATCATCATAATAGACATCCCAAAAATCAGACGCATATCGAAAAAGCGTTGCCAGCTTTTATCAGCACACACGCTAATCTCTTAAAAGACCAGCCAAGGTTTTAGATTTTCAGCTTAAATTTCATTAATGTTTAAAAAGCGAAAATTTGCAAATTTGCAAGAAAAATAAAATCAATGCGTTTTTCAAATGCTCTTCCTTTATTTCAAAAGCAAATATACTTCATTCCAAATTAATATGTAAATTTGATAAATAAGCTTGTCTTGTATAAAATGAATCATTCGGATTCGAAAGAAAAAATAAATAACAAAGTAGAGAACTTTACTGACAAAGTTTATATTTTGTATTAACTTGATAAAATCTTTAGTCATAATTAAATTATAATAATAATAACGACTTTTATTATTATTATAATTTAATTATGACTAAAGATTATATAAATACTTATATATACTTCAATAAATTTAATAAATAAAATTTAAAAAACATGTTATTAATTATATTTCTCTACATACCTTTATTAAGGTTTTTTCTTTTTATAATGATTGACAACAATATTATATTTTGTTATAACAACAATATAACATAGATTATATTTTGTAATTTTGATGCAGGTTGTTTCAATTGAGGCACAGAAATTAAGTAGGTTAAATTTCTGCCAGATATTGCCCTCGTGGAGATGAAGTTGCCATCGAACAATTTCAAAATGGAAAACCCCCAGGCAAGGATGGGGATGCGGAATATTCAACTTTGTCTTGCAGAATGGGTATACTCCACAGGCATGGAACAGTAGCATAGACGTCTTATTCCGCAAAAAGGGGATAATACGCTACTCAGGAATTAAAGGCCCATCTCGCTTCTTTGCCATGTCTATAAGTTGTTTTCAAGGATCATCATCAATCGACTCGCGCAAAAACTTGATGACTTTCAACTTCCGGATCAGGCTGGGTTTCGAGAAGGATTCGACATCATAGACCACATTCACACTGTGTGGTAGATCATACGGAAGACAAATAAGTATAATCACCTCCTGTGCTTAGCGTGTGTGGATTATGAGAAGGCCTTTGACTCAATTGAAACTGTAATGAAAGCCTTGCAGCAGTGCAAGGTAAATCAACGATGCATTGAGGTATTGAAATGTCTACACAACGCCGCCACGATTTCCGCCCGAGTACAGGGCAGTCAAACGAAACAAATCTAGTTGTATCGTGGAGTGAGATAGGGGGATGTCATATCCTCGAAATTGTTCACTAATGCACTGGAAGTTTTCAAGACGTTAAATTAAAAACGATGCGGCATAAATGTAAACGGTGAGTACCTACATCTTATACCTGCGTTTTGCCGATGATATCGTGATCTTGGCGGAATAACTGCAAGAAATGCTGAATAGCCTAAAATATAAAACGGGAGGATTCTCGGCGTGTCAGTTTGGCCATGAACTTTTATAAAATCAAAGCTATCGTCAATGATCATCTGGATCCACAACCGACTATCGTCAATGGTAAATATCTCGAAGTTGTCCAGGAGTTCGAGCTAACGAAGGAAACAACTTCGAGAAAGAAAGGCGCTTCTTGTGAGAAGCTTATGTCCAGCAGTGGACTGCCGCAGGCTGTTGATGTTGATGATCAACATTTCTATCGCCACGGACCGTTCAACGTTCGATAATTATATCGCCGCGCGTCAATTGACCATATTTTATTGTTTTAATTTACACGCTTTCTTTCTACAAGTCTAGCACACTACTGCCGCTCAGCTCGCGTTAATCTCTCGTCTATGGAAAGTCGTAGAACCGCGAGAGAAATACTCAGAAGTAAAAAAAGCGAATATAATTTAATGTCTCTTGTGCAACACGGTCACTGTGACCATGGTCCATTGCCGTTCCATGCCCCAAGGGTTGCTGTAAATTATAATCATATTTAATTATTTTACTTATCACTAGTATAATACTTGGATTAAATCTAATTTTTAGCAATAAAAAAGAAGATATTTCTTACAAATTTTTTTAAACCTTATTGATATTTTACAATAGTATAATACATTCTTTCGATGGGACATTTGCGAGTTGTGTATTATATAAGGGAGCATAATTAAAGCAATTCTTGAACGTTTTCAAGAAAAACAACACAAAATGGCGCAGTAGTTAAAAAATATGCTATGCGCTCGCATAAGTACTCCCCCGTCTAACATTACAAAGATACCTTACACGCTTTTAATTTTATTTAAACTCAGTACATGTATCACAAACACAATTTAAAAAGTCACAACGTATATTTTGTACAATTTCATATTTTTGTTAGTACTGTTATAGGTCTAAATTATACTAGGAATTCAGGTATTGATTTTGTTGTTTAATTAAATTGAAATTTTGCGGAAATTCTTTAATGATTATCATCGTTAGATGTTAAACTACATTCATTTATTCCGCAACTTGTAGGTTTAGGTAGCAGCAAGCTGCAGCGCGATATTAAGCGTCAAGGTAAGTTGTGAAGTTGTAATGTAAGATGAATTGAAGTGCTTTACAACATCTCGAAGAAGTTTTAACAGGAACGAGTAGTTTAAAACAACATATCTGCAGTTTTACCTCTCTTTTCTCTTCCTATAATTTTGTGAAGAAACGACAGAAAGATTATTATCAAACTCTACTTAACATTAATTATACTACTATATGATATATGCTATTATAGATGGATGAGTAACGATATGAATTTGAATGTATACAATTATATACCTACGTTTGTCTTCATATTTTAATTTAATTTAATTTACACAGTACAACGAGCCACGCCATCTAACTCAATTCTTAACAATAAGCAACCAATTTCTGTCAGATCGTCGCTCCATATAGCCGGGGGGGGGGGGGGAGCGATCTGTCTATCTATTTTGGGCCTATTCTCTGTATTTGATCGATCTTTTAAAAGATTACTTTGTTCAACGCCGTTGAACCATTGGAGCCTGTCTCTACTACTGCAGCCCTAAGTGCACGTGTACTCTAGCCTCTATTAGTATTTTCAGACAAAAGAAAATTTTGGGCTCATTTGCTCAACACCTAATGTTGAAAATAGTTGAAAGAAGTAATTATATTCAGAGACTTATGACTTTTCTTTGTAAGATTTATTTGATATTTTTAGTGCCGGAATTTTTCACAGCAGTTTACTTGGGTTGCCATTATATTTTTTAACAGCACATGTCCCACTGCTGGGCATCAGATTCTCCATTTCTGGAGGAATGGATATTTTAACCCACCACGTTTGTTCAATACGTTATAGATAGGTAACCAGACTTGGAATAAATATCTGTAGGTCATACATATATTTATCCCGATGCGGGGATCGACCCGAGACCATTGATTCTGTAGTCGACAGCTCCACTACTCAGCCAATTAGTCATCATTGGTGGTTACCATTATATGATAAGCAGTAAGTTAAAATTGTAACTATGGAAAATGTGGTGTTTCAGAACAGATACGACAATGGAACCGTCAAAAAATAAGCCTACATATTTCTCAAAAGCCGGCCACGCTCCTAAAATGCCTATGATACTGCGAGTGTCTATGAGAGCCATTGATTGGTTTCCATCAGGCGACATGCCTGCTCGATTGCTTTCCTATACCATAAAAATGTATCCATGGCATACCCGCAATGCATTTGTAAAGCATCTGACACTTACCATCAAGTGACCCGCATACTCGTTTGCCTTCTATGTTATAAAAAATATTCTATTCGTTTGAAATCATGTAACTGAGTAGAGCACAGGGGAATAAAACAAAGCTCCTTTCAAATTAAAAATTACAAGCCGTACGAAAAGTCTGTGATCTTATTCGTCTGACCTAGTAGACAGTTTAAGCTGAATGTTCTTTATTCAAAGCTTTCCAGATTACGGTAAGTAAAATGATATCCTAGCGCCAAATACATGCAATTCACTGTTGAATTCCCCACGTACAATCCGCAAAATTGTGTTGAAATCAAACTAAAGCATACATTTGTGGAGCTTCAATTTGCGCATAGCATATTTGAATATTCTAACATTAGATGCATCTATCACACGAAAATAACTTCTTCTCTATTCTCGTCATTTATCGGTAAAACCGACCGATGCGATCGTGCCCGTTTAAGACTGCAACAGTAAAATACATATTATGTGTTCTGAATAGATAACATTTGGTAAATCTTACTTTAGGATTAAAAACTTAAATAAGATTTAATTATAAATATAAATGAAAAATGTTAGTTGTATATATATTTCATTCGTGTTTGTGTTATGTCAAATTAAATAGTTTTAGAACAAAATTATGCTTACTCTTTTATATAGGTATATTTATTTATAAAAATGTCATATTAGATAAATTATTATTGATTGCTGATAAATCGTAAACTACTTTTCTGAATGGTTAAATATATGGCTTTTTATATGCTTTACGTTTAAATTTAGAGTAAAATTCTATTTACTGACACTGAAACATATTATTACAACAAGAGAATTTAATGATTTGAAATTGTCTTTTCGCCGGAAGCGATTTGATGACAACTTAAATTTGTTGTCGAATGTCGAATACACCATTAAGAAACTGAAGTCAAAAGTAAGTGTAGGTGGATGGTTCACACAAGTATCTAAATGGAAGCTGAGGGATTCTAAAGAATTCTAAAGCCGAAGAGCTTGTGACAGATGCCAACATAATCGAAGACACAAAGGCACATTGGCGCCTAGGGATGCGAAAATAATCTCATATTGGATGCCACGAAACACTTTATAGGTCACTTGCAGTTTAGGTTAGGAGCTAGTGAAATAGTAAGGATGATGCATATTGCCGATGTCATTTCCAAGTAAATTTAAGCATATATTGACATACAATAAAATCTAAATACAATAAGACTTATTTTAATTTTTATAAAAAACATTTTTATAGTGTTTGCTTAAAAAAATATATTTTGAATATCCGCACCAAGAACTGTGTTTTATTTTCTACAAATCAAGTAAAGCGTCGTTTTTATGTGGCAATATCCAGCAGATATTGGGTTTAAGATGATAATTCTCACGCATTTTACGCACGCAAATTAAAATTAAAAAATATTTCAATTAAAATAAAATGAATTGGTTTAGTTTAATATTCATTTGGTAACGTTGATTTATTTAAATCTATATTTAAATTCTGTACTCTTTTTTATTTGTATCATATTTTCATACATATGTATTTTACGATTTTTTGAAATTGTTCAGGAATCTAAAGCGGATTGTGAGATTGAGTAGAAATAATTAAAAAGAAAAGCCGATAGAAGGATCATTCTCTTGGGTGGAGCAGCGTTTAGCAAGCTTTGGAGGTTTAGAGGGCTATGTTCAGAGTTTCTGATACACCTAAGTGATTCTAAGTGACACACGTCTGGAAAGCCTATGGACAGCACTGGTTTACTATAAGCTGGCAATGATTATGATAATAATGAATGAGTAAATATTATAATTAATAATGATTATAGTAGCCGTAATAAATAATTTCTTATAAATCACATTGTATACTATATTCTTATAACTCAAAGTGTAAATTAAATTAAATGTACAAAGTGAAATCATCCGAAAAGTTACAGGGAAATATTCACAAATTAAATTTAACATCAAATATTTTAAATTGATGTATCAGTCACAATCCAAACTCGAGGCTTGATGCGTTTTAAAAACTAATATGTTATGCTTTTCGTTAAATGTCAAACGTATCTCCACTGTGACGTATAAATAGGAAGCCACATAATTAATCTGATACTTGTAGAGTTCCATGTACAAATTACGATTATATTATAACAACTGATTTTGATTCGGATGTTGATTCGAATCTTATATATACAATTACCCTGTGAAACCTTAATACTACTCGTAAACACTCATGTGTTTACCATTTCATTGTCTACGCGAGACATCTTCCTATACCATCCACTCTCTTCTAGTAATTACAGCATTTACCATTTACAACTGTTTTCAATTCAAATTAAAACAATTCGACACGCTGTCTGGACACAACACTTACTCATACAACAATCGACTGAGAATCGGAAAAAAAACTAATATTAATTTTGATTTTTTTTACGATAGTTGTTTTACATTACGAATTTACCAAGTATGATTTACGTTACAATTGACCCTAAGTTGGTTTGGCTTGAAAAGTAATGTACGCTCATCCCTGAAGATGATCGCTCTTATATTACTTATTGACCATTCTATCAACTCATATATAAATGTAACTATTAAACATTATGCTGACGTATATTTAATTTTATAAAAATTGTGGTAAAAAATGTGCTTGTAGTAAAAAAAATAATACAGGTTATAGACATAGCAAAATAAATGTAGGATACATTAAACTCACCTATTTCAAATTTGAATTTGACTACGCAAGCGGAACCAAGAGTTGGGAAATTTAATATTTATGAGCCCTTCTCCATCGTTTAACACGTCTGCGGATATATCTTGTTATATATCAAGATATAGCTGAAAACGCAGGATATGGAACATTTATGCAGAATACAATTTGTTTTAGTACAATTTCACGAGTCAATTGTAATCCCAAACAAATGTTTAAGTTTTGATATTCTTTTATAAAGCACTACTAATTGGTTTTATATATCACATCCAAAACATTTATTTCTTATGTTGTTCTTTAATTTAATCAAACAGCTACGTCATTTATCAAGTTATGTTTCAGCGTATTTGCATTTGAATTTATCATGAATATATTTATTATGTATTAATTATTTATTATGTTATTTTCATTTATTTCAAGTAATGTATTGTAATTTATCAAAAAGTAGGACCTATAATTATAAGTATTTTTTAGCATATTATGATTAGAATTGTTCATATTATCATTCGGTTCATATACACATATGAATAATTATCATATATTTAAATGTAAAAGTCAGTCAAAAATGAAATTAACTCAAAGATGTCGCTTCACACACGTACGCTTCATGCTATTAAAGAGTTGGCTTTAAAGCATCTGAACTAATGTGTATTACGTGAGCTAGTTGTCGTAACCCACTTTTCATCGGTTAATATTCGTGACTGTCGGTTAGGAGTATAGTCAAAATATAAATTTAAATTAAGACAAAGAAATTTATCACATATTTTATTTTTCATTTTCCTTGCATGAATTGCACTGTAATTTAATGTTAATTAATTTTATTTGATTAATGGAGTCAGGCGTTACTTTGCGGAAATCTATTACTATGTGGACAGTTAAAGTTCTGATTGTCCAAATAATTCATTAATTTCCTAATATAACTTTTTAAATATGTTTTAAAATCCTACCAAAAAACGAATATAATGGTAGAGTCACGCTGCAGATGAATACTTTGTCAAGAATGGCATAATATTTGTCTGTAGCATGAATGGCCGGGGAAGTACCACACTCCCGCAGAAAACCAGCGTCTGAGTGGTAGCTTAGCTATGGTGCTTCGTACGGTGAGCGACCGTGTTCCGGAGGTCCAACACCGTCCCTCTCCCTCTCTCTCCTCCCCTCCCATTCCCACTCCCATAATGACACTTTTCTTGAAGGTCGGCAACGCTTCCGCACTGCCTATGGCGCTGCGGATGTCTATGGGCGGCGTTTATTGCTTTCCATTAGGTGATACGCCTGCTCATTTGCCTTCCTATCCCATAAAAATACTGCCGTTACAAAAATTAAATATTCACTATCATTAAATTCGAAACGAATTAAATGATAGTGGCTATTTAATTTATATCAGTCAAACTTTTTTCCTTTCCTTTCCTTTGATGACATTTAATTATAACTATTATGCTAGTGTCAAGTAAAATACAAGGATATTAAATATCTTGAAATGTCAGCCTATCACATTATGTCTTAATAAATTGGTGGCTGTCTTACCAAAACCTTCTATGGACTTTTTCAGTCAACTTAAAAGTCACGATATACGTATTTATTTCATAACACTTCACTTATACACTTTAATCGAACTATATTCCATAATACGCCACTACAATTTAACAATATAAAACTATGAAAATTAAAAAAAGCACAACGTCACTTATGTAAGTTGGCGGAAAAAGTCCCTTAGTCAATCTTATAATCGAAAAACGGTTGTCAAACAAAACGTCACAATGCCTCTAAAAACATAAAATACACAACATAACTTTTCAACAATTTATACGATACGTGTCTTCTCGTGTTTACCTCATCACGAGGCATCTTCAGATATAATAGATTCTAAGGAAGACAACCCTTCTACAAAGTTTGTGGGTTGGTAAACTCTTTAGCCTGACTTGGGCTTTACTTTACATTTCATCAAACATGTTTATCTGAAACACAGCTATTTTGATTCACATTTTAAAGCGGGTATTAGTGTAGACAAACATTATATTCTACTTTCGTAATTATATTACAACGTTTATGAAAAGTCGACGAAAATCAAAACTATAAGACGATATTAGTAAAAAAGTGTAATTTTCTTATATACATACATGTACTTACTCGACATGATACAAAGAAGCGTTCAATTAGGAAAGGGTTTCTCGTACACCCGGTGCCAATTTGCCATCCAAAGGTGACTGACTTACTTACTTACCGCTGTTTATTGATCCGACGTGGATCTTGGTCTCTGAAACTAGAGTCCTCCATCTTTCCCTATCCTGCACTAATTCTTATCATTTGCTGGCTTCAAGTTCGCGCAGGTCAGCATCCACCTGACCTCTCCAGATATATCTGGGTCGACCAAGTGGTCGAAAGCCTGACTTATTTTGGTCGACCTACTGGTCAACCAAGATATTGCTCACAACAAATTCACACTCCAATCCTCGCCCATTTGCTCGATGTGACCGAGCCAACGAAGTCAATGCGCCTTAATCTCGCTCATAATGTATGGCTGGTGCACTAGGTCCTATCTCATCGTGTTTTCAGATTCTCCATGGCCCATCTTCTCTTCTGGTTTTGCCCATGATCTCATAGAAAATTCTCCGCTCGGCGATTAATAGTTTATTTTCCTTTTTAAGCGTGAGTGTCCAAGCTTCGGCTCCATAAATCAAAATGGGACGTATCACCGTCTTGTATATTCGCAGCTTTTTAGGTCTGCTGAGAAGTTTTGAAGCAAGAACTGTATACAAGACTGCGCTACATCTAAGGGTGTTCTGGACCTACATATCGATCTCTTCTTCCCAAGTGTTAGTGTTGGTTGATGAATGTCATGAAACTTTCACGAATATCATGAAAGTTAACAATCCGTTTTGAACGTTATCCGAGATACTGCAGTGAATAACTGGTTAGCTATTAATATTTGATAATATTTTATATTTGAAAATTGAATTTATTTGCTCTTTTGCATATTTTGTAATTTGCATATATGAATATGAAGAATTTCGAAGTTCAAAGTAACCGACATAGCTTTCTGAGTTAATAAACTGAAAATGCAACCTTTGTCAGAGGTCTGAAAAATGTAGAAAGAAATCGCGTATTAGCAAACGTAGTGACACTCTGACACTCCCTGGACAAATGGAGCAACGATTTGCGCGGGGCGACTGAAAAAAATGAGATGTGTGTAGCCAAAAATCAGATTAGGTGAGAAACTTTACGAGAATCCTATATTCAGTAGGTTTATTGATTTGAAAATTAAAAATACAATTTTGTTAGTCGACCGTAACAAATATAAAATAGATTACATTTTGTAGCAATTCCTTCTCAATCGTTTGCACTCTTTCATTTTTTTGTAGTAATAATACCATAATATATTTCGTATATTAATCAAAAAACAATACGTATACAATGTAATATTATGTTGGTTCGGCCTTCCATTTTAATTTAACAACATATATATGTATATGTACATACATTTCAGCAAGGAGGGACTAAGCGCTCATACGTGAAATATGTGGCGAAATAATATTTATTTAAATGACTGCTCCCCTGAGCATTTGCCCTTTTGCTGGTGAATATTTTACGTGGTTTAATTGCTAGGTATGTCTGAACCTTTCCATTATTATATAAAAATGAACTAATGTTAAAATAATATAATTGAAATAATCATAAATATAATAGCATTGTCATTGTATTTATATATGGTTATTTTATTACATTATGTCAATCCTCATAGATGATTTTATATTTTCAATGACCCATAATTTTAATATTATTATAATTTTTTTTTAGGAAGAGCTGATGAAGCAAGAAAGTATGTCACCTAATGGTGATGGTGATCACTACTGCCCGTATACATATACATACAATACAATGCCAAGAGAACGACCGATTTGTCGCTTACTGTAGAGCAAGATATGGCGAGCGGGAAATAGGAAAGAAATGTGAGCAAAAGATGAAAACAAAAAAGGGAAGAAATTGAACTTCCGGCTCTCGACGCTTACCAAACGAAGCGACGTAGCGAGGTTCAGTAGATATTTATTTTACGCAAGAGTGTGATATGTATATCCCCAGATTAGCCGATCTATTTAACATAATACGATACAAAGTTATTTATTTAATAAAAATATAAGAAATACTATACAATGTACTATTAACAACTTTAACAAATAGTAAACAATATAGTGTCTCAAAATTTTACTCGCTTTCCCTTCACTGAATATATAATAATAATTGAGTAAATTTAGAGAAATTACTTGTGTAGTACTCTAGTATAAAATATTTTATGCAGAAGCAAACAAAATACAAGTGCAATTATTGCACCATACGCCTCCGGGCGGAAATTATAGTTTGAAAGATGTAGATGTTTATGACGTCAAACGTGATACGCTCATATAAGACGATGTCTAAGGTCAGATAAATCATATCTTTCATCAAACGAAAGACGGATTATATTTTAGATTTATATGTTACATTTATTTAAAACGGTACATATGCATATCATCGCGCCTTATTATCAGAATTCTCAAGTCAATATGAGTAAATTTTACAGGAATAACAAAGAACGGTTTTTTATTTCGTAGTTTGAATTTCTTAGTGTGAATTTTAATTCTTAAGTTAGGTACCTATAAATGAGTTATTTTTTGAACTAAATGTAAAATATTCCATCGTATACCCTTTAGGGTTATGCGTTAAATGACATTATGCCGACGATATTATGATA